>PVJD01002285.1:0-210423 GCA_004026545.1 Mormoops blainvillei
TGTCTATCTGTGTGCCTCCACTTTCCAACACGGGGCTAGACAAAGGAGACCTCATTTGTGTGTATAGAAATTGTTCCCATCTAAGACATGCTGTTGTCCAAACTACCAGCAGAGGGCAGCACAAGTTCATATATGCCTTTATTGTTGCCCTAGTGCGTTTTCTCAGAAAAGTAGGCCCTCGTATCAGATGGAGCTGGAGCTACAGTCTTAGACTGATTTAGACCCTCAGAGCCAGTTTCCTCAGAAAGAACTCAGGAGGGCCCAGGCAGCCTCCTCTATTCCTGCTCAACCCCCTAAGGCCTTGCTGACTCAGCATCTCCCACCATTTACCCATGAAAACCCAGCCTTGGTGGAGGAAGCAGACACACACACACACACACACACACACACACACACACAGCCCTTCTTCAGTTAGAAGAGAACTCTGTTCATGATCCCATCAACCTTCTCTCCCGGTCTGTGCTGTTTAAGTCGCTGGCTCAAATACGTGGTGTTTCCTGGCCAACCTACCTACCCAATGCACTTAACAATTTCCTTAAAGCCCTCTAATGTCCATTTAAATGTAATCCTTACCACAAGCACTGTGAGGTGAGCATTGTTAGTTCCCATTTAGAGGAGAGGAAACAGGCTCAGGGAGAAAAAGGAATTTGTCTAAGGTCACACAGCTAGTGGGTGGAGAGACTGAGACTCAAACCCAGATGTGCTGGTCTCAGGGCTCCTTCCAAGGCCAGTTGCAGCCCCGTCTCCAGCTCAAGGCCAAGAGAAGAGGGCAGGTGGGCTGGAGGCCACAAGTCAGGTTATTTTCCACCAGGATCATTGTTCTCATCCTAAAATAAACCCTGTCATTCCAGACTTGCTTTCTTATTTCTTCTAGTATACACCTGTTCTGTGGCCCTGACAGGTTTGGCTCAGTGGGTTAGGCGTTGTCCCGCAGACCGAAAGGTTGCCAATTTGATTCCCCGTTGGGACACATGCCTGGGTTGCAGACCAGGTCCCTGGATGGGGGCCTGAGAGAGGCAACCAATCGATGTTTCTGTCCCCTCTTTCTCCCTCCCTTACCCTCTCTCTCCCCCTCCCTTACCCTCTCTCTGAAAATAAATAAATAAAACCTTTTAAACCTATTCTGTGGCATTTGCTCCCAGGGGCCGCTGCCTGCTTCCTGGGAACTCCTGCAGGGCAGAGCCTGGATATTATTGGTGTGTTCCATGGCTTCACACACACTAGTGGGGGCTCTCGGGGCAGGAGTGTTGGATGAGTGGGTGGATAGGCAATGGATAGATGGATGAATAGGGTCACCAAGATGAAGAACAATGCCTGGAAACTCTTCAGAGTGTCCTCTATTCTTTCTGTAAGATAAGTCAACAAACAGGCTCTGAGGTCCCCCCAGCACTGAGTTCTGTTCTGTGTGCTAATAGATGGGGAAACTGAAGCTATTACTACACAGCTGAGGTACAAACGCTTGCAGCAACTCAGAGGAGGCTGCGCCTAGAAATCTCACCCCTGCCCTCACCCCTGCCCACAATAATGCTCGGAACCAGTTGCTACTTCCAGCTGCCTGGGACCCACTGGGAAAGAAATCATTGTTTAGCTTGGAGCTTGGCCCTTTCCTACCATCCAAGCCTTCCCCTTCCCATTGTCCTTGTCCTCTCATCAGAGTACAGGATGCAGCTGCCAGCACAACAGCAAAAAGAATGAGGAAGGGGCCAGGGGAAGCAGATGAGGCCATCCCAGGAGAAGGAAGACGCTTCAGCTGCAGACAAAGGTCCAGATCGCGTGCGCCATGTCAACATGGCACGGGGCAGGGGCACTGGGTGCAGAACTCGAGCTTCAGAGGCAGACAAATCCCAATTCAAGCTCTAACATCTGCCGCTGATGTCCTGTGTGTCCCTGGGCAAGTCTCCTGCAATCCCTGAGCATCAATTTCCTTCTCAGCTACAGCAGGGACGAAATGCTCAACTAGTGAAGATTAGCTCATGGCAATGAGGATTGACACCAAAATGCCTGATACCTAAGTATTTTTAAATGTTCGTTTCTAGCCCTGGCTGGTGTGGCTCAGTGGATTGAGCGCTGGCCTGAAAACTGAAAGGTTGCTGGTTCAATTCCCAGTCAGGGCACATGCCCGAGTCGTGGGCCAGGTCCCCAGTTGGGAGGCATGTGGGAGGCAACTGATCGATATAACTCTCTCACACTGATGTTTCTCTCTCTCTCTCTCTTTCTCCCTCCCTTCCCCCCTCTCTAAAAGTAAATACATAAAATCAAAAATAAATAAATAAATGTTTATTTCTGTTCTCCCCCCTACACCTTTAACCATAGCAAAACACCAGGAAAAATGACTGCAAAGAGAGTTCTTAGAGTAGATGAAAGAAGGCTTTTCTATTAGGTAAATAAAGATATACCACCAAAATTACATTTAATAAATCTGTAATAAGTCACATTTAATAATTAATCACATTAATGGAACAGCTGACGTTTATTGCGCACTTACTATGAGTCGGGCACATTACTTCTTCGCAGCGACTCTGTGACTAGGTGCTATCAGGGCCAGCTTCATGGGTGTGTGACCAGTGCAGTTGCACAGAACCCCCCACTCAGAAGGGTGCCCCACAATTGGGGTTTAATGTTCTGTGATTGCCATCTTGAAATTCTTAATAATTTTATTTTTGAATTCGTGTTTTGTAAATAAAGTCCAATGGAACACTAAAGCATGCACTGGAGACCTGGAGTCTCCGCTCACACATAGTCCTACCCCTCATCACCTCCACACCGTCCCTTCCCCAAAATAGGTTCTCAACTGCCTGTTGCCCTGACCTTCTTTTGTCCTGGGTAGGGAGCTGGGTACAGGGAGGGTTGACCTGGGGGTTCATGCCAAGTCAGAGGCAGGGTCCTATGTCCCTGTGATTAGCTCCATGCCCAAGGGAGCACAGCATTCAATAGTGAATAATGAATAGCATGACAGGTTGAGCAAGAAATAACAAAGGAAAGAAAAAAAATGCTTCCTGCTTTTTAACAAAGGGTCTTGCATTTTCATTTGTATTGGGCCCCACAAATCATGTAGCCAGTCCTGGGTACCATTAGGAGTCCTGGAACTGATTTCTAACTATGACCCCGAGCAGGTTCGCCCCCACTGTGTGCCTTAGGTATCTGTGGAGTCTTCCAAGGTCTCAAGATTTGGCTTTGCCACTTACACAGGGTGGGATTTTGCATACAAGGGAGCCATCTTTGTCCATTTTCCCTACAGAGCTGCTGGAGGATTCCGCAGGCATCACCCACCCTGCACGTCACTTCATGGCATATTAAGCATTATCATGCCACTTCCTCCCCGAGAAAGCACTGAGCAGAAGGCTGGGCAAGGAATATTCTTATTCCCATTTTACAGGCAGGAAAGTTAAAGCACTGGAACTGCAAAGCGACTTACCCAAGCTCACATTGCGTATCAGGCAAGCAAGGTTCCACAGACACAGGGTCATATAATGCACATCCCCAAAAGAAAAGATGGACCGCAAACTTGGGGAATCCAGGGTCCCTCACTCTGAGAGGGTTGACTTAATCTCTGGTCTTTCAGGCTCCAGGTCAGAGAGAGGACACCAGAGAAGGGCCAAGAGTTTCTGAAAGAAGAGAAACACCTGGTTGGCAGCTTTCAAAGGGTGACTCATCATCCTATGGAATGTTTACCTCACACAGGAGGGGTGTTACCTATGGATCTATAAATAAACAGTTGTTATCTATAGATCCATAGACAAACAGGCAGACAGAGAGACCAAACAAAAGATCTGAGCAGAAGCATCCCCTTAGCTCTCTACTCCTCCAGACTCCCCACCCATGACCAGCCCACTGGCCAGTCCCGGGGGAGGTCGCCACCGCAGACAGGGCGGGATCTGGCTGACTGGAAGCCATTGCAGTTGGGTGTTGCATCTGTGGCCTTACCTCACTCCTGTGGGCTCCTCAGCCCGTGGTTCCCCTGTTGTGGCCAATAAGACAGAGGAACTAATTTAAACCTTTTATTTAATGTTGATTAAGTTAAATGTATTACATTGTCATATACAGCTAGTGACTACTGTATTGGGCTGCATGGCTCCAGAAACAAAAGAAGACAATAAAAGAAATAACTGCACCATAATTCAGGGTTTCAGAAGCACTTTCACAGGCATCTTCTCATTTGTCTGTCCCCATTTTTCAGAGGAGAAAACTGGACCTCAGAAAATTTAAATGGCTTCCATGCTAACAAAGCTTGTAAGTATCAGAAGCATGATTTAATCCCAGATCTCTTGATACCAAAACTCTACTCTTACAACCCTGCCCACTTATGTAAGCATCACGTATTTATCAGATCGTTGTTATTAGGAGCCTGCCTCTGGACTAGACACGGAAAGACAAACAAGAGACAGGCCCCGGCTTGGGGCGTGTCTCCCTAAAAAAAGACAGCACAACTGCCACTGTAAGAATGACAGGGTAATTGCCTCAATTCAAATTAAGTGACTTTCTTCCATGTAGCTCAAAGCACTTGCTTTAAACACCACCTATATCTGGTAACTCTCATGTTTATATTTCAGGTCCCAACCTCTGTCCAAAACTCCAAATGGATGTATGAACGCCATTTGAATATTGAATTGGTTTGTCAAGCTTGCCCCACACCTACTCTTCATCTCAGTAACTGGCAGTTCCCTTCTTCCAATTGTTCCACCCCAAAGCTCTGGAGTCCTCCATTACTGCTCTTTCTTTCACACTGTTCATCTAATTCGTCAGTAAATATCGTTAGCTCTACTTTCGAAAGCATCCAGAATGCTCACCATCTCCATTACTGCCACCCTTGTCTATCGTCATCTCTATCTGGACTGGTTTCCTGGTTTCCTTTGTCCCTCTCTCTCTCTTCCTATTATCTTTTCCACACAGTAGCCAAACTGATCTTTTTAAAATTTAAGCCAAAGTATGCCTCCTCTCAGCTTAAAGCACCAATGGTTTCCCAAAGTCCTCACCATCATTCATAAGGCCCCTGACGATTGTCTGACCCCATTTCCCACGTCTCTCCTCTTTGCTCTTCAGGTCCAGCCACACCAGGTCTTCCAGGTCACTCCTTCCTGATGACCACTGCACAACTCACTCCCTCTCTTCCTCCCAATCTCTAACCGAATGACCTCTTATCACAGACGCACTCCCCACCTGCATATGTTTCAATGTTTTCAAAACACTTACCACTTCCCGACATTTAATATATATATATGTGTTGTTGCTCTCCTTCCACTAGATTGTGAGCTGCAGGAATAGGCTTGGCAGATAAAATATAGGACACCCAGTTAAATTTGAATTTCAGATAAAAAACTAATTTTTCAGCATGAACATGTCCCAGAAGCTGCATGGGATATACCGGTACTTAGACTAAAAAAACTATTCGTTTTACTGAGCGTCCTGTATTTATTTTTATTGGCTAAATCTGGTATCCCTACCCACGACGGCAGGGACAAGTAGTTATTTTGCTCATTGCTGTATCTCCAGCGCCAGATCTGCTGCTGACACGTAGTAGCTCTCACATATTTATGGAATGAATGTTCAACCGAGTCATGAATCTGCAACACACATAAACTTTTAATGAACAGCCTGCGAGTCAGAGAGGGCGGAGCCTCTAGACCCTGTAAACTCAGTTGATAACCTGGAGTCCAAGCGGCAGATAAACATTCCAAGCAGGTGGAGCAGCTGGGTGCCCCGCCTGCCGCAAGGCCCGCACCTCGGAAAACAAAACCCCTCCCAGCTCGTGAGCAGCACGCTCCTCTAGGGGAAAGATCTCCTCAACCCGCAGGGGACACCCAGCCCTCCCCAAGGCCCAGGGCCCTTTAACGCCCCTCCTACAGCCGCCAAGTGCGCCCCGGGTGTGACGTCACCCGGCGGAAGGCCAATGGAAACGCGGCTTACTGGCAGGCGGCGCCGGGCGGGGGCTGCCAAAGAGGAAGTGAGCTGGGGCAGTAGCGATGGCCCGGGGCTGGGACCCGCGGCTGCCTCCACCGCCACCAGCGCATCGGGAGCAGCCGCGGCCGCAGCCGGAGAGGGGGCTGGAGTCGCGGCAGGAGTGGAGGAGGCGGATGTGAGTTGCCGAGAGTCGCCGGTTACAGAACACCTCAAACTCTGGGTTGGAGCTCTTCAGGTGGGCTGAGCCGCTGTCGCCACTCCGCACTGCCCCCCCCCCCCCAGGCCTAGTCAGCAGCGCTGGGGTCTCCCCAGGCGCCGGACTGGCTCCTTTCAGGCCAAGCCCTCTGCGTTGGTCTTGGACTTTCTGCAAACTCAGGACAGAAGGCGGAGAACAGTGAGCACCAGACCCGGGCATTTTCTTGTCGTCCAGGCTGTGTCCTGGTTGTAGCAACTGGGTGCCCCCTCCTGCTGTCACCTCTCCAGCTAGGAAGGCACTAGCGCGTTCCCAGTGTCTCGTTCTGCGCCCCTCCCACTCCTCCCATTCAAGAACAAGTTTCTCTTTCCTCTCCACTGGAAATCCTGTCTCGGAAGTCTAAAACACCTGTCATTATCAGGGTTGAGAATCACTCGCTCTTGACTTGGCTTTTTATCCCCTTTGGGAGACAGAAGTTGTCCCCTGAACACCCTCGTAACTGACACTTCACGCCCAGGACCTTATTCCTTTGGATCACCAGCTCCCTGGCCATATCTGTGTGACTTCCGCCACCCATCTGAGTTCCAGTTTCCCCTGGGCTCCAATCTCCAGCTTCCAGCGGATCTGGCCAGTCCCACCCCTGGGTGGGAGTGACCAGGGGGCTCTGGCCCAGGATCCTCCACCCTGGAAGGCAGCTCTAAGGCAGCAAGAGAATTGGGCGTCGGGTACGAACCTGGCAGCTCAGGAGTGGGTGCTCCGCTCACCCCACACAAGAAGATGAAAAAGCGCAAAGAGCTCAATGCATTGATTGGTTTGTCTGGGGATGGCCGGAGAAAGAAGCCCAAGAAAGGCTCAGGCCACCGCCTGCTTCGCACTGAGCCTCCCGACTCTGATTCTGAGTCCAGTTCTGAGGAGGAAGAGGAATTCGGTGTCCTTGGAAGTCGCTCTCACTTTGTCAAGTGAGTGATGCAATGGTGAGGGTTGGAATGGGAAAAGACACCTTGCACTACCAAGGAGGCAAATGGAAGAGAAGGAGAAGGGAGTTCTTAAGAACAAAAAGAGGTATAGTCCTTGGAAGGCAAAGAGGAAGAAAAATTGTTAGGGAGGAGATGAGCGCAGGTTCTGAATGAAGGATAAGTTGGAACTCTGTCTCTAAGTGTACAAAAAAAAGAGCTCTGAATCTAGGATGGATGTGGGGAATATGCCAAGAACTCAGAGACACCAAGTTGGGAATAGCAAAGCTAAGAATAGGAACATAGGAGTAGAGAAGCTTTTAGAACTATCTTTTTTTTTTTTAAATTGTAGGAGAGACAGGGACCTTAAGACCGCAAATTATTCATTTTTCTCACTCTTGGTGAGTCTGAATCTTGGTGATGAGAGGATATGGTGAGGGACATACTACGGAAGGTATGGTCCTTGAGAGTAATCGAGCCTGGAGGGCAAAAAGAAGAGGCATCTTTTTTCCAAACCACTTTTAGATGGTGCAGCCACTAGACAAATCCAGCAGTGACTATTGAGGACATTGGGAATTAGAACCGAGGGCTGGGAAAGGGCTGAAAGGAACCTTGAAGGTGCCTTGCACCCTCTCAGGGAGTACATTAAAAGAAAAGAGTATTCTGAGGATGTGGAAGCAAGGGGTAGGCAGAAGGCTGGGGTGCTCAAAGAGATTGAATCCTTTGTTTGAGGTCTGTTTGTTTGTTTAGTGTCTTTCCTTTTATTTTGTTAAAAGAAGGATTTGGTTTCTAATGAGTTTTGCCTGATTAGGTAGTTAAGGACAAAATCCTAGGTTTGGGTTGTGAAGATCTGATGAAATCCAATAGCCTAACTGGAATAGTTACCCTGTCGGGTTAGTTTAGATCTTGAGTGTTGGTTGAAGTTTGGTGTGAAATCCAACACTTTTCTATGCATCCTTTCTTCTGAGCCAATAAGCTAGAGTGTAGCAGGTGTACACTTAAATTTACAGTTCCTATTTCTTTCATTCCATTCACAGTAAAACTTGCTCAAAAGTTTACAAAGTTTTAATAAACTAAAGCAGGGTCCCCTGGAGTGAGCATGTATTTGACAGAGACAGGTAAATTACTGTGCAGCGATGGCATCACAGAGAAGCTCTGGTCTTCACACTTTCCTAATATGAGATTATTTCCAAATACCTGAATTGATGGTGATGGCAGTGAGGTGCAATTCCCACAGGTGCTTCCTGTGGCCTATAAGAAGTCCCTCTGTTTCCTGTGAAGTTTGAAACTTTTGTACTGAATAGATGAACTCATCATAGGTCATATTATTCAGTTATTTTCAACTTACTGTTTAGATTTAAATGTGTTACCCTGTATTTCCTGGTAAATCAATTGGTCGTGCATTTAAAAAGACAATGGCATAGCAATACACATATGCTATTTCTAATAAAGCTGTGCTCATAATCACTTTTGTACTCCTGGTTGAATTTGTTCTTATGATCAGGGGAGACTGTTTACGATGCTGCAAGATCTGTTATCCCCTCTGTGCTTTTGTCATCCTTGCCGCCTGTGTCGTGGCCTGCGTCGGCTTGGTGTGGATGCAAGTTGCTCTGAAGGAGGATCTGGATGCCCTCAAGGAAAAATTTAGAACAAGTAAGTGGTAACATATTTCAGAGTATAATCTTGGATTCTTTTCCACGATCTAAGACAAAGTGGACTGTACTGAATTAAGAGTTTTGCCCACTGGTGAATATACATTTTTTCATCATTTTTTATACTTTTTCTAGCTGTCAGCTTCGATACAGTAACAGTTATTTGTTTTAAACACAAACAAACAAACAAAAACAACAGTGTTTATGCACCATCAGGACAAATAGTATCTGACAAATGGCATTGTAGTCAGCACTTAGGGCAGTCAACACGGAAGGGAAGCGCTAAGGTCCAGGAGTCTAGAACCTTGGTTAACCTCCACCTGTTGCCACTTTATACTTCCCCAAGTACAAAATGGCAATAGTAACACTGGACTATTTCCTTTTTCCTCACAGGGCCATTTGAGAAAGAATATGGGACTGTGTCAAAAAAAATTTCCTCCTTAAAAACTGCATAGGAACATAGGAATAGGCAGTAGTAGTAATAATAATTATTATTATTGTTATTATTATTATCATTATAGCCAGCATTTATGAAGTGCTTCCTGTGTGCCAAGTCACATAAATATTTGTCTTACAAGTGAGTTTTAAAGTTTAAACTTTAAGTTAAAGAGTTTTATATAGTCTAAATTATAAAGTTATATTTTGCATATCCAAAGTACTTTTTCTAAAAGATGTGTTTGCATGACAGTTTCTACCAGGTTTAACCTAAATATCTTCCTTTAGCAACACAGATATTCAGTTCTAGGTTTCAAATTTTCTAAGCTAAGGTACCAGTTCCAAGCTAATCACAAATACCCTAGCCTTAGCAGCATTAGTACACCGAGAAACTTACCATGGGGCTTTCTCAAGGTCATAGGAAAAGCTGTCCCCAGAACGGAAATTAGAATTGCTTTCTTCCCATCCTAAGCCTTGGGAGATCACAACATCCTAGATTTCCTTCACTCCAGCTTCTGTTTGCTGCCTGCAGTGATTCAAGTTCCGAACCTGATCTAGGGACAGCTAATCCTTAGTGTGTTGATGACATTTCTAGTGATGTTGCTTGGGGAAAAAAATGTTGGAATATTAACTTTGGTTCTTTTCTGAGTTTCCGATTCAGGGAATGGACTTGGTAAATCATAATTCTCTACCAGAATCATCCTGACCTATATGTTTTAGCAACTGGTAGAATCAGAGTATAGTGTAAGAAAGAAAGAGATATGTATTCTAGTTATTGTCCCTCCTTAATGGTTGTCCTTAGCAGTATTGCAAGGTGTTTCTAAGGCCGGCGTTTTCTTTGTAAGTAGTAATCATAACTTGGAAGTGAGGTTCTCAGAAACAATGTCTAACTATAAATAACCACAGAGGACATCTGTGTGTGCCATCATCTCTCCTTCATTGGGCTTCCTAGGTTAGGCTAGAGCTTGTTTTGATCACATACAGTAATTATTTATTTACACATTTTAAAACATTGCTCAGTTCTACCTCTTGGATTCCTTTCTCTGACTCCTGTGTGTTGACAGGACACCCATGTAGTTTATACCTTAGCTTTCCAGTGAATTTCTTTGTCTAGAAATGTGTGTTTTAAGTGGATACATGTAGTAGACCTGGCAATGAGTGAGTCAACAAACATTTATTGAGCACTTGTTAATACCTATTCCTAGAAATACCGTATTCAAGAGATTTCAGGAATTGTACACTGGACTGAAAACTGCGTTCCCCCGAGACCTGTCAGCCAGCTGAGTGAAGCATATTTAGAACTGTCAGTTCAGCTGCTTTGTTGGCTTTGCTTCGCTGCACTAGAAATGCCGGCACCTGTACTGCCTGAAGCAGTACTTCCTGAGGGATTGGGGGTAGGGCCTCGGGCATACGGTCAGTCCATGGGCCGAACCATTGTGGACCACTTGTCCAAGAGTTTTTTGTGAAAACCATTACCTTGGTTAAATGAGGTCAATCTTGCAAAGCTTAAATAATCTTTCTTTGAATTATGCTTCTGCTTTAAATATATTTCAACAAGTTAATTTTTACTTCTTGTTTTTCAGGAAGACAGGGGAAGTCACTGACTCAAATAAGACCCATCTGCTGATCCTGCTTTAATACTTTTTTGAAAAACTCAGAGCCCATTGTTCTTTATTTCAATAAATTTTCCAAGACACTTGTGAGGAAAGGAGGTAGGGTTGCTGAAATAGCTGAAACAGAAAGCAAAAGCAGATAGGCTTGTATTTTTTCCTTGTGTTCAAGGAGTAACTTGATCCTTGAGCTTAAAGTGCTAGCTGGCCTTGAAACTCTTAGCTCAGTATGCTTTTCCAGAACCAAGTACTTCAAAAGACCTCCACAGTTACTCTAAGGAAGATTCCATTCCCAACCCTCCCTCTTTCACTCAACTATGAAACAGTAGAGTGATGGAAAAGAAGTTGAAAAAGAAGGAAAGTATTAGTGAATTAAGCATCCCCTTTATGGTCATACAGGCTGAGTAGCAGTTTGGTCATGTAGTACAGAACTTAAAAATGGTCTGGTACTAATGAGGGTATTAGGATGTAAGTGTTTTTGATAGCTGAAATAGGTATAAAGAGCACTGCTCCTAGGAGCAAAGGCTTTGACTATCGAAGCCTGGCTTGCTCATTACTAGCTGTAAAACTTGGACAAGTCACTTATTCTTTCTGAGCTTTCACTTCCCCATCCATAAAACATAAAGATGTATTTGTGCTACCAAAGCACTTTGGGCATTCCTCTGTCACAGTATCTATCACACCATATAGTAACTCTAACGATGCCTTGCTCCCTGGTAAATTGAGAGCTTCAGGGTCTTTTTATGAACTAGTGCTGAGTGCAAAGCCGGGCACATGGTAGGGACTCAATAACAAGTTTAATAGTTACATAAAAGTTCATTGCAAGCTATAAAGACTTATAAAATATTGCTGTCGGCTTTATATGTTCTGCCTGAAGGGTATATGCAGAAATCTCCATTTCCTGATCTTGAAGATCAAGGAAAGAGCTAAGTTTCAGTATTAATATACTAAATTTTAAATGAGTTGCTTTCCATGTTGAAAGAACATGAATAACTAATCATAAGTTGTTCGTTTGCTACATTTCCTCTCATTTATGTAGTCACAGTCCCTTGACTTGGCTTGTCTTTACTAAAATGCCCCAAATCAGATAGTGAATATGATACCTTGTTGGCTCATACATCCTCAGGATCCAGAGTGTTTTCAGGGATCGTCAGCTTTATAAGTTTATTAGTTAATAATCGTAACCCAAGTTATTTATGAGTTTGCCTTCCTCTTCCACTTCTACTCTCTGCTTAATTTGTATACACTGCAGGAAAGAGAGAGACTTCCTGGCCCCACCTTCACACACACACACACACACACACACACACACACACACACTCACTCACACACATTCTCTCTCTCTTGGGATGCTTGACCACCTGAGAATGACAGACGTGTGGGGGACTTACTTTGCAACCTGACTGAAAATGTAAAAGAAATTCACTGAAATGCTAAGTGCTGCATGAATTTAGAATGGTAAAATGTTCTTATTATATGAGATGGATATAGTCCTACAAACCAGGTGTAAATCAAATGTTATGTTAAAGTACTTAGGGAAGCCCTGGCCTGGTGGCTGAATTGGTAGGAGCGTTGTCCTGTGCACCATAGTGTTGAGGGTTCGATCCCTGGTCGTGTTCAATTCCCTGGTCAGCATACAGGAGGCAACCAATCAGTGTTTCTCTTTGACATCGATATTTCTCTTTCTCTCTCTCTGCCTCCCTCCCTCCCTCTCCCCCTCCCCTTTTCTCTCCCCCTTTATTTCTCTCTAAAATCAATAAACATATCCTCAAGTGAGGGTTTAAAAAAAAACATACTTAGGGAAGTCTGTTTATAAAGAAACTGTTTGGTGTATATTTTTGAAAGATGAATAAAAATACCCAACTTCTTTTAATAATTCTGAATTTTCAGATAGTCAGCTCTGTTGTATGGATACCACCATATCACCTGCCGCCTATTCCCCCCAATTTGTCCGTCCTTAATGGTTGTCCTTTATGATTTTTAGTTGAGTTTATTGAGTTTTCTTTGTTTAACTTAATAGGCTAACATTATCTCCATTTTACATCCAACAGTTATTTCACTGGACAAGTATTTGAGTTCTTCTGTATACCTGGCATTGTGGTGGGCCCTGGGAATGCATAACAAATAAGATTTGCTCCCTGTCCTCTTGCAGCTCTCTTTCAGTCCACTGGTGGACACAGACAAGTATACAGTTACAACACAGTGTGTTGAGTGCTTGGTAGAGTTAGGAGTGGTAAAGAAGTGGCAGTGGTCCAAGGTCGGGGTACAACTATTTGTGTCGAATCTTGAAATGATTTAACTAGGCTAGGGCAGAAATGAAGAAGGGGAATGCTAAGGGCATCTAGGCAGAAAAGATAGAGTGTACAGAGTCACTAAGGTTTAAAGAGGTTGATGTGCCAGGAAAATCTGCTTGACTAGAAAGTAGATTGAACAGGTAGGTAAAGTGATGAGAAATGTGGTTAAGAGGTAAGCAAAGGCCAGAGTTATTCACTCAATAATACTGCGTGCCTGCCTACAATGTGCCAGGTATCTTCTAAATGCTGACCGTGCAGAAATGAACAAAAACGTCTTGCTATTTATGTTTTAGTAAATTGTCTTCCATCTGTCCTGTGTGCCAGTTTTTGGTTTTAAGGAAAGCATATAATAACTAATCTAGCACTCTGTGCTTTAAAAAAGTGATGTAGGTTTTATTCTGGAGGGCCAGCCATTATCAATATTTTCCATGAAAAGGGAAATTAGCCTTTAATGTAAGATGAGAAAGCACTCTTTCAGGCCTCCGCCTTCAGGCGGGCAAATCTCTAAACCATTCAGGAGATACTTTTCCCAAAGGAAAGGCCAAATATCACCCTCTACTTCACATAACATGTTTCTTTTATCTTTTTTTACTTTGAGCTTTTGGGTTGATTTAAGGAAACACTCTGCTGTTTATGAAAAAGATTTAAAATCTTAGTCCTCCTAATAGTACTTGAAAGGTGGTAAGAACTCACCTTGCATTTGACCAGTCTGAGATAGAGAAAAGTAGACTTATGCACTTTGAGATATAACTTATGATGCCACCTGGAGCATTAACGGAGTAAGGTTTATAAATATTCATTGACTAATCAAAAAGCTCCTTTATTGAGCTGGTGAATACTTTCCATTTATTTACCATATGCCATTCTTTCACTTCTAAAAATCCTGTAAAGTATATTTTATCTGTATTACAGACGAGGAAACTGAGCTCAAAAGAGTTGAGTAATTTTCTCAAGGTCACTGTAAGTTACAGAGTTGGGATCCGAGTCCAACTCTTACGGCTGATATTTGTCGTTACCATTTTTAACCATCAATTTTAAAAGCTGTATCGCCAGTAGTGAAATAGCCCCAGTTAAAAGGGAGCTTTAGTCTAAAAGATATACGTTTACATAAAGAAAAGAACATGTAGTTGATAGATACAAATTTAGTCATTATTCTCCCGGAGTTAACTTGTGTAAATCTACTTTCCTACTCTATGATCGTTTTTTATCTTATTGGAGCCATGAGGGAATTTTATGGTGATTTATGATTGTTCTTATTTTTGCTTTTAGTGGACTCTAATCAGAAAAGTTCATTCCAAGAAATTCCCAAACTTAATGAAGAACTACTCAGCAAACAAAAACAACTTGAGAAGATTGAATCTGGAGAGCTGGGCTTGAACAAAGTCTGGATAAACATCACAGAAATGAACAAGCAGGTAGCAAAAGTGTGATTTTTATTTCTGTGCAGGCTATGAATATTTAGTTTTGTTTGTTTGGACTGAATTTGTGGGTATAGTGAACTCCAAATTGTTTTACATTTTGCAATGGTTTTTACATATTGTCATCCCAACACATTAAATTCAGGTAAAATTAAAATAGGTAATACTTATACATTTGCCAAATAATTAAAATGTTAAACCTTTCTGCAAAGAATAGTTTTACAAAGTAGAGCAGTTTAGAGGGAGTTGGAAATTCTTGAGTCAGCTCCCCTAAGGAGCAGTGTAGGTATCAAATTTAAAGAAAAAAGAAAAAGTACCATCTAACCCCCAATAAAAAAAGGATAGCCCATTTGTATTAGATAATGAGAGGTTATTTTGTTCAATAGAGTTTACAAACTTATACAGTCTCGAGGTATAAGTGCTATACACTATACTAAAACCAATCTGGAATCTTCCCATAGCTAACGATAGTGATTCTAGGATGGCATAGGAAGAGGTGGCAGAGTTGGTTAAATACCTTGGCCAGGCAAGCCAGCCTAGGGGGAAAACTTTTCCAATCCTTAAAAGGAATTTGATCGAGCATATTGCGTGTGTATAAGTTGCCACTGGGCAACTACCCTCAGTTTTTACAGTTTAGTTAGGAAAGATGTTCATTGAAAAGAAAACTCCAGTACCAAATGAATGGTGCACCTGCAAAGTGCTTAAAAATGGATATGCCATCGTTGTTGGGGCTAAGGGGATATTCTCTTCTTTAGAATGAAGTCACAAAGTTCAGAATCTGCCAGTGCAAGGAGCACTGTACTAGGATAAAGGACTTACACATATTTCTGAAGCTACCCCCACCTATTAGCAGTAGTACAGCAGTGGGGCAACTCAGCACGTAGAGCCAGAGATCTATGGCCTGGGGCTGAGGCTTTAAAACTTTTGTCTAGAACCCACAATAAGAAATGTTTTACATCATTCTCCAGTAAATACATACATACATATGTGTAACTGAAATAAGTTTCTGAAAACATTAGTTTATCCTTAATATCATGATGCCTTATGATATTTTATTTTCTATTCAGTTCTATTTCATTTTTTAAAATTATTTGTGAAATAATTGGTAGTTGCAGTATTTATTCGTAGTTACCATTTATCCTTGGACTCTTGGTATTTAGGAAAAAGCAAGCATTCACTCCTTTTTTTTTGCAAAAGAATAGGATAAACTGTGGCATTGTATTCACAGAGCAAATGAGCAGTTTGACCAGAGGTTACATCAAGTGAAAATCGACCACAGTGAAGCACTGAGAGATAATTAGCATCTCTCACTGGGGCAAGTGGGGGATTCCATTTAGAGAGTCATGGAGTTTACAGTTCTGAGTGAGAATGAGATCTTCAAGGCTGAAGAGCAGGCAATGCCAGCTATTTCCCATCTCCTTGTAAATCTGTATATGAGAGGAGTCAAAGGGGAAATTTGTACTTGCTGTGAGAGGGCACGTCGGTTTTCAAATCTTTACTACATACTTTGGTTTCTCGGCTGTCTTTAATTTGAAATCTAGAAACAAAATAATCATTTCATTCCTGTCCTGGCTGTTAACTTTTAATGCAAAAAGTACCTGGGAAGGAAGGTATACAGGAAAGTTTGCTTCAGTTCTAGGGCTCCATATATAAAACTAGGAGAGACTGAACTGAAACTCTTTCCATTTTAGCTTCAGTAGACCTTCAGAGATGATGAGACTGACTGATGAAACCAACCTGAGGTAGAGAAAGTCTCTGCTGGCATGGGTGCAGAGGACAGGTGGTTGTTACATAGAGCTTTATGATGGCCCACAGGGTGCTCATCATTCTCAGTGATTTTCTAAAATTGTTACACGTGCCTGATGGAGAGGCATTTGTCCTAAACCAAAGTAGGTATAAAAATAAAATGGATATAACCATGTTTCTATATCTAAGGGTAACTCTGTCCATTAAGATGCTTTTAGTGGTAAAAAAAATTTTAAAGCAATTCAGAGTGGCTTAAACAACAAAACAAAAAATTTATTAAATCACTTAACAAGGACATCCTTATCACAAAATGAGCTGAAGTTAATGCAGCCTAAAAAAATAGCCTTTAGTTTAAAATAAGTTAAAATCAATTTTTGCATTGAAAAATCTTTAGTGTTAAAATCCTATTTAGTTTTCTGTTTTATTTATGAAACCTCTGATTTCATACCCATGGCCATTCTCAACCAATTTAGGGAGTCTCTCCTCCCTTCTTTGAAGACCGTTACCTCACCAAATGTTTGAATGAGCTGCTTTTATGGAGTTGGCCTTGGATTTCCATGCTCAAGGCTCTTACAGTCAAATGGAGAAGAAAGAAAAGTAAATAGTTGTTAAACAGCCTGGTAAGCAATAAAAAGCCAGCCTATATGGGCGCAGTTGGGGCATTCTTTAGGCATGCATCTAACCCAGACTGGCTGGGATCAAGCAAGGCTTCTCAGATACCTTGAGCCGAGTGCTGAAGGGCAAATAGGAGTTGGCCGTATGAATTCTGCAGAAAGAGAGAGGGTGTCCTCATTAATGCACTTGATCCACATCATTTGCAGATTCCATATTTGCAAATTCACCTACTAGAGAAAATTTTTTTGTAATCCCCAAATTTATACTTGTGGTGCTTTCTCTGACAGGCGTACAGTGGTGAAAAATTTGAGTCACTCAACAGGAACGTTTCCAGTTGAGGCCAAACAAGGACACACCGCCTTGTTTCAGCTCATACTGTAAACAAGTTTCCTTTTCATGATATATTTAATGCCATGGTTTTTGCACTTTTGTGCTTTTCTGTTTTGGTGATTCCACTGCTTAAAATGTACACCCAGCGTAGTATTGAAGTCTGTCTAGTATTGCTAAGTGCAAGAAAGCGGTGTTGTGCCTTACAGTGAAAATACATGTGTTAGATACGCTTCATTCAGGCACAAGTTCAACAATACACATTAAATAAGATATCTTTAAAAGAAGCATACATAAAACAAAGTTATGTATTATATTGATCAGTTGACAAAAATGTTGTGACCAGGGGGCTCTCAGGACCTTAGCTCTGTACTTCCCTTAGGAGCAATGATTCAGTAATCATTAATTCAGTGTTTGCTATGAATTTCTAGAACAGTGATTTTCAACCTTTTTCATCTCATGGCACACATAAACTAATTACTAAAATTCTACAACACACCAAAAAATATATTTTTTGCCAACCTGACAAAAAAAAATAGGTATAATTTTGATTATTCACACCAGATGGCTATTGTTGTGTTGGCTGTTGTCATTTATTTATTTGACAGTCTAAGGGAAAAGAGGTCAGTGCCCCTGATTAAATAGGTATTGCATGTTTTAAAAATTCTTGTGGCGCACCAGTTGAATATTGCTGTTCTAGAACATAACTACTGTAAATAATGAGAATTGACTATATGTGTAAAAGTACATATAAATGAAAAACATTGTGTGTTCAGGCATTTTTGTATTTCATTATAGCATAGTTTAGCGGAAGGGGTCCAGAAGTAAGAACATGTCAGCAAGGGTCATCAAGGACCATCAAGGACCTTGAGTGTTCATCTTCTCTAATAGGCTCTATACATTTTTTTTTTTTTTTGCACTTAGTCCAGATACCTATGGTGTGATACTCACAGTAGTCCCCCCTTATGCAAGGGAGTATGTTCCACGGCCTCCAGTGGATGCCTAAAACCACGGATAATGCCAAAACTTCTATATACTATGTCTTTTCTATACATATGTGTATCTATGATAAAGTTTCACTTATAAGTTAGGCATAGTAAGAGATTAATAGCAGTAACAATAAAATAGAAAAATTATAACAATATGTAATAAAAGTTATGTGGCTGTAGTCTATCCTTCTCTCTCTCCAGTAATTTTCATATTTTTCAGTCCAAATCTATTCCTGAATTTGTGGTACCATCTCTTACTTGCAGGAAATGGCTGGATGTCAGTCATTCCAGAGACATCTTGCTGAAGTCTTCATATAGGCTTAGTGCTTTCTGGTGCACCACGTTGCCAGCACTCAGAATATGTTTTCTCTGCTTATGTGTCACCCACAAATGTTATGCCATTTACATCTTAACTAAGTACTTATCGCACTCTGTGGCTGTAGCTTTTTCAGTTTGAGGTGCAACAGCAAAACTAGCACAAATTTCTTTTTCCTTCACCATTTCACCGATGGAAGTTTCGTTCTTATTGTAGATCTTAGCAACCTCATCATGTGCCTTTTTTTCTTTCTTTATTAAGTGAGGAACATTCACTTTTTCACTTAAAGGAAACACTTTAAAGCTTCTCTTTGGCATATCCAAATTGCCAGCATCACTACACTGGAGGTTTGGGGCCATTATTAAGTAAAATAAAGGTTGCTTGAACACAAGCACTGTGATACCGTGGCAGTCATCTGATAACTGAGACAGCTACTAAATGACTAATAGGTGGGTAGCGTGTACATCGCGGATTCACTACACAACAGGATGACTCATGTCCTGGTGGAATGGATTGGAATAGCAGTAGATTTTATTACACTACCAGAAGGGTACACAATTTAAAACTTATTTCTGGAATTTTTCATTTAATATTTTGGGACCACAGTTGACCACAGGCAACTGAAACCATGGAAAGCGAAATAGTATAATAGGGAACTACTGTATTTGTGTATATGTCTGTTACACTACAGGGTAGTACACTGTACTCCATGCTTTAAGCATGATGATGATGGCAATTAAGATGATAACTGCCATTCATTAAATACCTTCTTTGTGCAGGCCCTTTTTGGTGGCACTACATATGAGATCTCCTTTTTTGCTCCTGTAGACCTATGAAATAGGAGGTGGCATCTCCAGTCTACTGATACGAAAACTGAGATTCAAAGAGGTTAAGTAGTTTGCCCAAGGTCACACAGCTGTGTGGCAGTGCTAACATCAAACTATTCAAGTCCCAGGAGCCTGTTTTTTTTCCCACTTTTTCTTTCTGCCCTCCATCTTTATATCCTCTGTGAAATGCAGTAGGTGCTCAGCAGATGAAGTTGAAAGGATGTGATGTCATGTTCCTACTAGAGATCATAATCATTCACCACTGTTGGTTGTCTGTTTTAGCAGCTTTTTTGCTTACTATTTAAAGAACACTTAATTTTAACCCCAAAGCAAAAGAGCAGCATTTCAGATTTCATAGTATAAAATGGTCTGCAGTAGCTATTTTTAATTTTGCTAATGAAAAGTCATGTAATCTACATAAAAACCATGGCTCATCTTTTGACTGGAATTTGAGGTTTTTTCTCAATGGTTTCTACTTAATTCAACTTTTTAGACTCTTTGAATTATAGCATGTGACTTTCAGAAGTAAGCTCTGTAATGCTTGAATCCAATCTGACATTCTAGAATGTCTCTATCAGAGACCTAAACAGTTCCAGAGATGATTGGAGAGTGCCCCTCATCTCTCCATTCTAGTTACACATGTAGTTTTGCTGCAGTTATCCATAGATTTTTGGCATTATTCCACTCTTAAGAAAGGAATGCTGAGAGATGGAATCCAGGTTTGCAGCTTATGGAGGGGACAGAGCTGAGTCCTAGTGACCAATGTGTGGTTCAATTCTTGAAGTGATGTTTGCTAATTAGAGAGTTAATGGTCAGCTCTCCAGGGCATACTTTCAACGAGGCAGCTGATACCCAGCCTAGAGAGTTAGGGGCGTGGGGAGAAGTGGAATGGCACCACCCCTTATCTTACTGGCATTGGCTTTCAGCTGCTCCTCTGGTTTGGGTGGAAATGGTAGCTGCCAACCAGCTACACTGGTCATTTGTGAGACATCACTCTTCTTGAGAAACTTAATCAAATAATTACACAAATAAATAACTCACTGTCACTTTGAAAATTGTCATGCAGGAAATGTTTTCCTGGGCCTGTTCATGCCGTTGCTCCTTACCTGTTACCAAATGCCACACTCACCCTTCTAACCTAGAAGGCATACGTGTGTTATTTTTATATAGAAAACTCTTACTTATCCATCAGAGTCTAACTTGAGTCCTACTTCAGTGAAGCCTGTGCAGTTCAACCAGAACTTTATTGTCACATTTAGTACTTAATTGTTTCTTTAATGTTACCGAACTACCCCTCTACCCCTCTACTTCCCCACCTCCATCCCCCCCCTCCCTCTCCCTTTCTCACACTTACTATGTGCGCCTCCCACACCAGCCTTCTCTCTGTTCTTCAGGTATGCCAAGCTCTTCCCTGCACTGGGGCCTTTAACCCAGCAATTCCCTCTACCTTCAAATGTACGTCATTCAATTTTTGTCTGATTAATTCCTTCTTATTATTTAGACCTGTCTAAATTTCATCTCTTTATAGAGGCTTTTTCTCATCATCCAATCTAAAGTAGCTACCCAATCACTCATTAAGTTACCTCATTTTAATTTTCTTCTAACATCCCACTAGCTGATACTTTATAAAACTCTCTGTCTTCTTGCATTAAAATGTAAACTCCAAAAGATCACTGACACCTGTGTTTTCCATCACTGGTATAAAATAGGGCTCAATAAATATTTATTACAGTTATGAGTGAAAAATGGCCTGACACCCCTGAACATTCTTCTCCTAAAGGGAAAGAGGAAGAAGAGAACCCAAGTTCCCGGGCTCCTCGCCAGACTCTCTTGTTCAGAACACATGGCTGCTCACTCCCAGAGCTCTGCTTAAATTTTTTGGATAGTACTTATTAACTGGTACTTCTTTTTCTCTCACTTTCTACTGTGATGTAAGCCCCATGAAAGCAAAACGTCATGCTCTTGTTTGCCAGTATCTCCACAGTGCCTGCAGCAATACCTGGCAAGGGAAGGTGTCAAACATTTGTTGAAGGAAAGAATAGGGGATCACGTTTACTTTGTCTAATGTAACAAGTGCCCAGAAACTTTAGTGGTTATCCAGTGAGGCACTCTGAATGTAATTGCTATTGGTAGATCTGCGACTTCATACTAGCACTTGGGACAGGCAAGCAGTATGGAACCAGGAATCTATGAAGAGTGTTTTGAGCCACGCTGCAAGGCTGTTGGAATACGATCTCTACAGCCTGAAATTGACTGTTAAACAGAGTCCCCTAACCCTCATCCAAGGGAGAAGTCCAGCTATTTAGAATTCTACCCCTAAATAGCAGAAGGGAAGACACATTTTATTTTGATTCAATTCCTATTTTAATATATTAGTACATCAGTCAGCAAGTCAGTGGGTAGTCATTGAGCCCCTTCAGGGTACAAAGTAGTGCTTTGATTGAACTATTGAGTTTGAAATATTAATCACATTGTTAAACCAAAACTCAATCCCCAAGTAGTTGAAAATGCTGTTCGAGTTGTAAGGGTACAGTTCCTGCAGACTGTATTTTGTAATGATGGGCTTTTATGTTCCCACTTGGGCAGGAACAAAAGTTCAGTAAATAACCGAGGTGTTATGTTTTACCAAAATGAAATCCTTCAGGGGTCTTTGATCATTAGCTTTCTTTCTGTCCAATTGTTGAAGGATTGTGTTGTAATCGCTATAGTAATCATCTTTTGGGTATTTTAAGATTTTTGGATCTTGTAGCTGCCAGGAGTAGGGTAAAGAATAATAATTGCCTTTCCCTCATTGGCACTAGTGTTTAAATGGGACCGGGAAGGAAGGGGTATTATTGCTGCCTCCCAGCTCTCCAGTCTATTCAAGGTATGAACTGAACAGGGTATAATGTCTGGATCACAGAAATGCATAAAATCCAAGGGTGCCTTGACATCAGCATCAAATGTAGCATTTGTGAAGGAAGCACTCACTGTGCAAATTCTGTTTTCATTGTTTGTTACTCTTTTTTCCCCCCCAGATTTCCCTGTTGAGTTCTGCAGTAAACCACCTCAAAGCCAGTGTTAAATCAGTGGCAGACTTAATTAGCCTGCCTGCGACTGTAGAGGGACTTCAGAAGGTAAGTACTATGTGTAGGCACTGAAATTAACCTACCGCTGTCATTCTAACTTCTTGGAAGTTTTCTTTGAAAGCCTAGCATTTGAAATCACCTGCTCCAGGGGGGCAGTAATAGAGCATATCACTGTGTTGTAAAGATTTCAGAACATCTCTGTTTCGGTCTGGTTAGTTGGGCCTTTGCTTTGCAGCTGGTGACTTTAGCTCTGGTTTACATGGGTTTGCACCTTTTTATTTGGCTCTCCTAGTCCCAGGAGTGCCCTGCTGGGACTTTTATGTTAACATATGTGAGTTTGCTTTTCATCATTTGCCGTTTTAATTCATCATCCACAATTTCTTCATGAAAACAGACCAGTTATACATGAGAGTTGCTCTAAATTACTATTTATTTTATTTTTAAAAAAGATAATTTTGAAGAAATGCAAAAGTTTAGAATTCAGGATATGCTGAGTGTTGGCAAGGATGTGGAGCAAAGGAAACTTTCAAGCACTCCTGCTAGGAGTATAAATTGGTAAAAATCATTTTGGAAAACAATATATATTATTTTATAAAGGTAAAGGTGCACATCTTCTAAGCAGTTCACCCTAGCAGTTCACCCTAGGCTCTAGGGCCTAAGCAAATGATAATTTGGAATTTCTGCTTATTTGATCGCTGGGATTCAGGCCTAGAGCAGGAGGCGGTGACCAAGCAGATGAGTAACACATAGGGATCTCAGGAGCTGGGTGGGGGAGAGTGAGCAGGAGGAAGAAGGACCTGCTCTGAACGTAAGCAGCGCCAGCCCCTGCGGCAGGAAATGGAAGAACAGATTCTGGAGCAGGGGAATCAAATCGAGTGTCCTTAACTTTTAAAAGTTAGTATGTGATAACTTTGACTTGATTACATACCAGGCTCCATAAATATAAATATAAATTATCTCCCCAAAGGAGAACTTCCTAAACCGAAAACAGAAACAAAACTTGCTATTTTACAGCTGCAGCACCTGTGTGCTCAGTCGCCATAGTTTGCTGTTTGTCCAGTATGGTCATTTGCTTATAACTTTATTTTGAGGGGAGGGAGGTTATTTTGTTTTGTTTGTGTTTTTTGTTATTAACAGGCTTAATTCACTTTTTCTTGTGTAAAATTATGTGGTGGCCACAGCTGGAGCCTGGGTCCTCTGCACAGAAATTCTGGTCTGAGTCTCTACAAGATGGTCAGTGAATTCTTGATAGGGATACTCGGTGAACATAGGCTCTGTCCAGGGGTCAGGGTGAGATAGCTGTAGGTCTTAGAGATGGCATCGAAGGTGGCCTTGGCGAATTTGCCCAGGGTGGCAATGCAGCCCTTGGCTGAGGTATAGCAGTCGCCAATACCCGCCATCAGCCACAGCTTCTTGGGCCCAGGGGCTGGGAGGGGGGTTGTTAAAACCACTTTAATAAGCAGTAGCTGTTTCATGTGAATATACCTGTTCATTATAGGAAAATTAGAAAATACAGGTAAATAAACTGATAATCATCTACATTATCACACAGAGATAGCTAATAATAATTTTGAGAGGTATAGTCTTCAAGATTATTTCCCCTATGCTTATAACTTTAAATTAAAAAGTAGGGACAACTTTGATGGGGCCAAATGGTTCTTGCTGTTGTTCCCAAATACTAAGTGGGAAAAAGGTGGGCCTCCATAGGTAGCCTTTAGCGCAGAAGCAACTCTAGCAATCTTGCATCAGTAAAGGAAACTGGTTTATTCTTGCATCCATTAATTCAGTAAACATTCCTGGAGCTTCTTCCAGTGTGTACCAGGCACTTTGCAGTTGCAGAGAATACCAAACAAGAGCTTACTATCTTCTTGCATTGTGATGGGGTCATACACCCAGCCAGTGAGGATTCTCTAACAGGAGGTGTCTTTGAATGCCTGTAGCTTCTGTAACAACAGAACTTGCTTAGATAACATCCCAGCTTAGAGACTTCTACCCAGTGTGTTGCAACTCTGTGCATTTATAGTGTCAGACACTACTCCTATTAAAAGTGGCTCAGTTTTGAAGTGGTAGTTCATCTCAAATACCTAACCTCAGTGTAGTTACATAATTTTTTTAAATGTTGAAAATATCTCTTGTTCTCTTGGATTCTTGGTTATCAATGTAATATAAAAGTCCTTGGTTAAAAATACTAATGTGAAATTATAAAATTTGCAGTCTATCTTAATAAAAGACCAACACCCCCCAAATAGTAACATTCTTTTGGGTGTTCCCTTAGGACAGGCCTTTTTATTTATTTTTAAGATTTTATTTACTTTTAGACAGAGAGGAAGAGAAGGAGAAAGAGAGGGAGAGAAACATCAGTGTGTGGTTGCCTCTCACGCACTCCCTGCTGGGGACCTGGCCCACAGCCCAGGCATGTGTCCTGCCTGGGGATCAAACCGGCAACTCTTGGTTTGCAGGCTGGCTCTCAATCCACTGAGCCACACCAGCCAGGGCAGGACAGCCTTTTTAAAAAAGATGGCTTCTGAGTCCTGTTACCAAGTCTCCAGTCTACTTGGGCTCCTTAGGCCTAATGAAAGCAAAGTGAGCTACTAACACCTAACTCTCCTCAGTAATTGCTGATAGTGTGTACTCTAAAGTAGAAAAAAGGACAAATGCTGCCACATGGAATTTTTTCCTCTTCTGCTCAGTGCTGGTCAAAGCCAAAAATTTTCACTCAGTGTTAGCTCTGGCTATCTGCCTGCCTACAGCAGGGGTTGGTAGAGGTAGCTGGTGGGAGAACCTTATCTATGGGTATTTTATGGAAAGATTTGGATTTCCTCTAGGAAAAGTCCTTTAAGTTGGAGAAATTGCTGATATATATTTTTTCATATTCCTGTTAATTGTGTCAGTATAAGCTACATGAAATTCATAGTTCGAAGATATTTGAAATAATTAAAACCACTGACCTCCATTCAGCAGAGTTTAATGTAAAACGAAATCAGTGATATATGCACTCCCACTAGAATGGCTAAAATTGAAAAGACTGTGGGTACTGGTACTGAGGATATGGAGTGACTGAAATTCCTATACACTGCTAATGGGAATAACCATTTTAGGACACAGTTTGGCAGTTATTTTAAAAAGTTAAGCCATACATCTACCATATGATTCGCCATTCCATTTCTAGGCATTGCGATGATAAGAAAGCACATGGCAAAGGGAGATGAAAGCATATGCCCACATAAAGATGTGTACGTGAATGTTTCTAACAGCTTTATTTGTAGTAGTCAAATACCGAAAACAACCTAAATGTCCATCAACAGGCGAATAAACTGTCATACAATGGAATGCTACTCAGTTGTATGCTGCGTAGCTACAACATCGATAAATTTCAAAAATAATTATACTGAGTGAAAGAAACCATATCAAAAAAAGGAAAAAAGGACATACTCACTGCTTCTAGTTATATGAAATTCTAGAAAATGCAAACTGATATATAGGGACAGAAAGTGGATCAGTGGTTGCCTGGGGACAGAGATGGAAGAATTACAAAGGGACATAAGGAAACTTGGGTGTGATGGATAGGTCGTATCTTGATTGTGGTAATTGTTTCACAGGTGTATATATGTCAAAACTTATCAAAGTATACATTTTGAACACGTGCATTTTATTGTATATCAGTTATATCTTAGTAAAGCAATTAAAGTTTTTTAAAAGGGAAAACACACTAACCTTACTACATGTTTCTGTTCAGAGCGTAGCTTCCATTGGCAATACTTTAAACAATGTCCATCTTGCTGTGGAGGCAATAGAGAAAACTGTAGAGGAACACAAGAAAGCGGTGGAGTTACTACAGAGTGATATGGTAAGGAAATCTACAAATGCTACAGAAAGTCAGCATACTCCCGCCTACCCTTTTCTGTGTAATACTAGTTGATACACACTTCCGTTTGTCTAAACAGACCCTGCTATGCACCTTCTTAAAAGATACAATCAGCAATTTTTTTGTTTTTTTTAAAGATTTTATTTATTTATTTTTAGAGAGAGGGGAAAGAACGGAGAGGAGAAACATCAGTGTGTGGTTGCCTCTCACATGCTCCCTACTGGGGATCTGGCCTGCAACCCAGGCATGTACCCTGACTGGGAATCGACCCAGCAACCCTTTTGTACACAGGCCAGCACTCAGTCCACTGAGCCACAGCAGCCAGGACTCAGCAATGTGTGTTGTTTTTAGAATCTGTAAATTAAGCAGTTAAGGTGGATAGAATTAAGAGCTGAGTCTTTTGCAACTGTGCTGGAAGAGATACAAAAATAAGATACCTGAGGATGGAATGGGTAGGAAGGAAAATGGAAAAGAAGGAGAGGAAAGTGGGAAGTGTCTCAGTTGTTTATTGCTATGTAACAAATCACCCCACAACTTAGTAGCTTAAAACGATGCATTTATTTCTCACTGTTCTGTGGGTCTACAATGTGGCAGGGCTCTTAGATTAGGGAATAATGAGAGGCCAAGTGAAGGGGGCTCTAGAGGATGAAAGATCATCTTGGTCAGGCTCCCAGTTGACTGCGGCCATATGTGTGACCTCAGCCTACACCATGTGAAACAGAACACCCCCACCCCCGCTGAGCCTCGTCAAACCACAGAATCCTGAGAAATAATAAATTGTTGTTTTAAGTCACAAAGTTTGGGGACAATTTGTTATGCAGTAACAGATAACTGAGACAGAAACAAACCCCTGCAGTTCTCAGGGGTCGTTTTCAAATGTCTCTCAGTGCTGTGCAGAGTAAGCTGTCTGCAGTCATTCAGAGACCTGAGTGCATCTCCTAGGGTACTGGGCTCCATTTAGGATTGATGGAGGGTGAAAGAGATAGCACAGCCTCTGCTGTCCTGCTGGGGAGATGAGTTATATACACTTGAAATTGGGGCTCTTCAAGGTGTACAAAAGTTCCCTAGCTTCTCCACTCATTCCTAGATCTACCCCCATGTTGATTCATCTGTGGATGCCTCCCATGAGAAGCTAGACTGTTCTGGGACCATTCCAGATGGTTAAGTAGACTTAGTAATTACTTATTGCCCATACTAACCTACATTCCTGTTAACAGAATCAGCACTCCTTGAAGGAGACCAGTGGAAGCAACCAGATTATTCCATCACCTTCAGCTCCAGGAGAACTTGACAATAAAACCCACAGTGAGAATTTGAAACAGGTACTTTTTGTCTTTGGCTTACCTCCCGTGATCACAGTGGACTGGGGGCAGCTCGAAGTTTGTGTTTAGTGTCGTGGTGCTTCAGCAGGCACCTTGTGCATATATTTGCCTGCCTGAGAGCTGGGCTGACTGAGATGGGTGATGCTGTCTTAGGAATCCAGGATGCTGTCCTGTCTCTTGTTTGGCAATTTGCTCTTTTCCCTGCATGTCACTCAGTGGAGTAAATTCCTTTTCACATCTTGAGAGACAGAATGACCAGAGTACCTTGAAATTCTTTATGAAAAGTAGCAGTCAGGGCAAGTTAAAGATGGATGGATAGCAGATTAATTCAGAGTGATGGCTATTTTAAGCCGCAGTAAATTCTAAGAATGTTAAAGCATATACTAGAAAATCAAGATTCTCTAAAGACTAAAGATAAGGAGGAAAAAGAAGATTGAGTTCAAAATCACACTGAAGAGAATAAAGGAAATCTTCCCGAAGAAAAATTCCTGTCCCGAGTTTAATGCCCTGTAAAACCTATAGTCATCATTTCTATTTAAGTAGTAATCAGTAAGTAAAGGATGCCAATAAAAATAATTGAATCATGTACTAAATAATGCACTACTTGTTATGGTTTTGCTGCATGAGCCAATTCAGTCATTGGTATTGTTCCTAAGGTAGTTTTGTCTGACAAATTAGGTTAATGGACGTTTCAGTTAATAACCCAGCAAGCTTTCTTAGCCAGCAGGTGAGGTAAACATTGGGAAATCAATTCCCAAGCTCTTAGCTTCCTGGGACCAGAGCGTGAATCATGTAGGTAGTCCTCTTCCCCCTTTCCCCCTCCTGTCTAGCTGAGGACAAACAATTCCAGAGGGAGTAAACTGGGAGCGATTTAGAGTAGAGGGACAACGCAGAGACAGACGATCAATGGTCTAAACCAGGAAAAGGAGTTTACTTCAGTACTTGACATAATAATGGTTGTTTGGTGCTGCTAGCCTGCTTGTCTAGCATACATCTTTAGCTGGACTCTACAACTTGATTTATTTCCACTCCAGGATATCCTGTACCTTCACAACTCTTTAGAGGAGGTCAACAGCGCCCTAGTGGGGTACCAGAGGCAGAATGATCTTAAATTCGAGGGGATGAATGAGACAGTCAGTAATCTTACCCAGAGAGTCAGCATGATAGAAAGAGATCTGGTTGCTCTGAGCAGGGCAGAAAAGCAAGCAAACCTGTCCTTCAGCATGGTAAGCCTTTTCAGATCCTTCTTGACGTGTTCCGTGTTTCACAGTGTCTTTTGTCTGTGCATGGATGACATTCCACCACCTTTTCAAACACTCTTCTGGCATATTTGAGAGGCCACCAATTGTATTGTATTCAATCCTCGTCTCCTCTAATCCTTACACTAGCTGTTTGATGTGAATGGCGCAGGTGGTGTTGGTCCTGATTTGGGAGGGAGATGTAGAGAGAGGTTCAGTTGCTTGCCCAGGCCTCACCACAAGTCATTGGCAGACATGACAAACCCGCTGTTATGTTACCAGTGACGCATCTGGTAGGAAAGCTCTGGCACATATTTCCAAGTGAGGCCTTGTTGATCTTTTCTAAGTTATTAAGGGCAGGAACAATAACAATGACAGTAACTGAAGAATCATTTGCCATTTCATTAAGCCAGAACTTGGCTTTCAGATTTATCCTCCTTCATCTACATATTAAGGGGATACTTTTGCATGTAAAGTCGGGAAAGCCATTTAAAACAGATCAGGTCTGAGCCCAGCCTCTCATTTTATATATGGGGAAACCGAATGACCTCTTGAGTCACCAATGCTGACAGATTGTGTGATTTACTGGTTTTTCCATATTATTTTATGTTTCTTTAATCACCTTTCTCATATATCTTGTGCGAGGATCCATATGGATTTTTCTTAATTAATTAATTATTAGAGAGAGAGGAAGAGAGGGAGAGAAACAGCGATATGAGAGAAAAACATCCATCGGTTGCCCTTCCTACATGCCCCACCCAGGGACCAAACCCACAACCTAGGGATATGCCCTGACCTGGAATTGAACTGGTGACCTTTTGCTTTGTGGGACAACACCCAACCAAGCAAGCCACACTGGTCAGGGCTGGATTGTTTTTTAATAGTTGCAAGCCTCACCCTTAAAGATTTCATACAGTGCCCTGGCTGGTATGGCTCAATGGATCGAGCTCTGGCCTGAGAATCGAAAGGTCACTGGTTCAATTCCCAGTCAAGACACATGCCTGGGTTGTGGGCCAGGTCCCTCATTGGGGGCGTGTGAGAGGCAAACGATCAGTGTCTCTCTTGCATGTTTCTTTCCCTCTCTTTCTCCCTCCCTTCCCCTCTCTAAAGGTACATAAATAAAATCTTAAAAAAGAAAGATTTCATACAGCAAAGACAGGCATATATAACGAAATGGAAATGAAATACAGGAAGTTGTACTGTAAATTCAGGTACCACCAAAGCTGGAAGCAAGCCCACAAGTCAAGTCCAACTCTGGCACATAGAAAGCAGTGTTTGAACTGGTTCTGCCACAGTGGAACCTTGGCAAGTTGCCTTGATTTGACTTTGAAGGTGAAGTAAGACCTGTTCCCTCTTCTGCTTTACTGGGGTATGTAATTGACTAGAAACCTGCAAAGATTAAAGGAGCCTTACTTTAAAAACCTGAACTCTGCTAAACTAAGCAGGGGCTAGGAATTTTGGATAATTTGATAAGTATTAGGGCTCAAAGGTTTTCAGGCTTATTGTGAAAACTTATCATCCCAAACTTCCCCTGCTGTCCCCCTCCTCCCCACTTTATTTTTCTCCAAAAGAGGCAATTGCTCATATCATCATCTGTCTTACTGTTTCTTCCAATAGTGTCATACCCAGCATGGCTCTAGGTTAAAGTTCTCTCCCTTTTTATACTTCAGCTTTTAAAGTTTGTGAATGAAACAACTAGACTAAGCACCATTTTTACCTTTGTGTCTTAGTGGCCTTTCTCCCTCTCTTCTCTCATTTACCTGGTATTTCTGTTGAAAGTGTCCTGAGATCTTTCAAATAAGTTTGACCAAATTGCTTAGAAAATGCTAGATGTTGTTTAAGTTGTAATGTTTGCCTCTAATCTTCTCTTGTTCTTTTTTACCTTTTAAGATACATGATAGAGCTGCCACTCTGAAAAGAGAGTCTTTGCACCAGGTGACCAGCAGAACAGATACAGTAAAAACCCAAAGTATAAAGGTAAACAGGAAGATTACTCTGAAGTAAAGATATATGCATCAGCCCCTTTGTGCCTTTTGTACTGCTTCTTTCTCAAACAGAGCCCTGTGGTCTCATTTGCTAAAACTTCAAGACAAAATAATTAGTAAATTAGGATATTGAATAAGTGAATACTTTATTAGGCACCTGCCTTTGCCATGTACTTTGCTTGGAGCCGGTCTGACCACAGCGAGCAGGACAGACACATGACCCCTATTCTGGTGGGGCTCAAAGTCCATCTGGTGGGAAATCATTAACACATGACTGAACATATAATCACAAATATGGTAAATGCTAGAGAGGAAAAGTATCGAGTACGATGAGGGCATTAGCAGAGGTCAGGAAGGCTTCCCTAAGGAAGTGACTTTTAAACTAGACAGGAAGTTATTTGTACTAATGATGGGGAACCGTGGCTTAAGTAATCTAAAAATGGTGTCTAATCTAAAAATTATTTTTTATTTTTTAATTTTAGTTTCACAGCTTACATAGGCCATTTCAGCCTCAGCCAATTCCCTTCACCTATACCCTTCCCTTTTGTTCATCCCAGACATATTGTCAAGATAAGTAATCTGTGATGTACTCTGATGTCCCAGAAAAGAAAGTTTGTTTGCAGCATTCTCTACAATACTATAAGATCTGGGCTAAGCTAAAGGAAAATTCAGGAAGATTGTGACTGAGTGGCTAAAATACCATTTTAGAGGCATATTGCATTTGACAAATTCAGAGGATATGAGGTTCAGAGAAAAGGAACTTAGAAGTGAACTATAGTACCACCAGTTTTCAATGTAATGCTTTCCATCTATATTTTTCTTCCTCAACAGTTTTGTAAAATCACATGTATTAAAATGCTAGTGCTTTATGTGCTAGGCTTTTGTTGTATTTTCTAACTGCTGCAAAGAAAATTGTTTTAGAAAAACCTCAGCTGCAGAATGACAAGAAAAATTTAAGAGCCAGATATGTGTTGAACACAAAAAAGTAACAGATAGTTACTATTGGAAAGTAGTAGTGATTTCAGTGACAACTCAGTTTTTTAACAGTAAATATCAGATTTAAATACAGCTAGTACATATTTTTGCTTAAATTTCTTGGCTTTACTTTCAGACACTTTGTGTTTTTTAATTGTCATCTCAGTGTTTTAGCCCCTTCGTGCTGCCTAACCTAAGCATCCTACCCAGGTCTAATTTCTCCCTAGCATAAATTCTTCAAGCATTTAGGACCTAGTTTTAGTTACATATGTCCATGTATTAGCTCCCTAAATAAACCAAGAGTGAACTCAATACAGTAACTATTAGGGTAGAAATAAAGACAGAACAGAAATAAGTAAATATGTATTGAATAAAAGAAACATGTAATGAGTTGATATTCTAATTAAACATAGGATCAAGATCTTTCACCCTGGTCTAAGCAGTTAGAAATGTCCTCATAGAAGCCAGACTCCTCTCTTTTTATAATTAAATGTATTTTTATATGTCACTCTAGATCATTCTGGGGATGAGGCAAACTATCAAGTACAAATCTTTTTAAAAAGATATAAATAAGACTTTGAATTAGAAGTATTACAGCTTCTTCATGTTCCTAACAGTTCCTGCCACCAGTTGAATCATCACCATGGGGACAGAGAAGGAAGATCAGGGGAATAATTGTGATTTGGTTGTTTTGTTTTGTTTTTTAACGTGATAAGAGTATAAAGCTCTACCTAAAGTGGTCTAGTCACAAGGTGAGGTAAGATATTCAGGAAAATTTAGTTAGTATGAAATTGTTTCTAGAAACCAATATCCTATTCATTTAGGAAATAGGGGTCACAGAGCCACCTGAGCAAGGGTACATTTCCTTTACTGCTGACACAGGCATGCCATACCCCATCAGCCAAATGTTCACAGTGAATCAGATCATCTGTAGCATAATGTTTCCTTAATGGTCTAGGCTCAAATCCAGCGAGGCCCTCATCCACACTGAGTACTGAAGATATCTCTATTATCTGTTGATTCATTCCTTCATTGCCTGTACTTATACAGAACGTATTGGGGGTCAAGCACTCCGTGCTAAATAGGCCCTGGGAATATAATAAAGAATCAGATGAAGTCTTACTTTCACCTTAAACCTCTGTGATCTTTGTTTTGGACAGAAAGAAGATAGTTCAGATTCTCAGGTATCCAAGCTAAGAGAAAAACTACAGCTGATCAGTGCTCTCACCAACAAACCTGAGAGCAACAGGCCTCCAGAGACCACCCATGAAGGTGAGATATTCAGGGCTGGCTTCTGAATTTTTCACGCAGGCTTGAGCAGCTTGCCTCCCACGCGGAGTGGAAAGGTGTTCCAGCAGGACTGATCGAACTGAGTGAATGATGCCTCAGCGCACTGAGATGAAGCTGATACACTTTGCTTTCATTTAGAAAAAGCCCATTTGGTACATGATTTGTACTCCAGTCTATTAAGGGAAGAAGGGGTAATGTTTAGCTGGAAATAGACTTCTCCATGCTATCTGCATCCAATTATAGGCAGAAAAACATTACTGTCATAGCATGTATTAAACCCACTAAATGTTTACAGAAGTCTTTTCATTTCTTTAAGTGCATAAAATTTACTTAAAAATAAATATTAGTCCTGAAAAACCATTAACAAATAATGATGGGATCATTGGGTTGAAAAGGCCCTCGGCTTTAGGTAAGGACACACCTAGTTAATGTTGGCAGATACATCAACCTCCACTGGTTTAAGCTCTAGGAGGACATAACCAAGGCATTGGACTGTGTTGGCTTTGACCGCTACCCCCCAAAAAGTACTTTTTATTTTTGAGAAAGCAGTACAATCTCTCTTATTCTCTTTTGGGTGGAAGACAGACTACAGTGGGAGGCCTTGTCCTAACATTGTGCTACACAATTGTATGGTAGCACTCTTCCAGCACCAGCTTCTCTGGTGGCACCTACCCCCAGATTAGGCTTAAACACATGTCCCTCTTTGGAGCAGTGCCTGTTCAGGTCCTCTGCCCATTTTTTAATTGGCTGGTTGGGGGAGAGGGGTTGTTTGTTTGTTTGTTTGATGTTGAGTTTTACAAGTTCTTTATAAATTTTGGATATTAACTCCTTATCAGGTGTATCATTGGTAAATGTCTTCTTCCATTCAGTAGGTTGTCTTCTCATTTTGTTGATAGTCTCCATTGTCAGCGGTTTCTCTTAAATTAAGTATATATACACAATTGTCCTAAAAGGTGACCTTCAATACTGGGTGAGTTTGGTGTCAGATTTGATAATACTAAAACCATACATTTGTTACAGATCAAGCACGGAGTGTCACCTCAAAGCCATCAGCATTACCAGAACTGCCACAGTCTCTCGGAGACCACATTGAGAAAGCTGCGGAGCTCAGACCTATCTCCCTACCAGGAATTTCTAGCATCAAAGGTAAATTTTTATACCATAGAGTGAGAAGGGAAATGTTCAAAGTTACAACTTATCAGTTTTTTTAAACTGTAAGAAAAAGAATTATATCTAATATTGAGCAATTCCTGTGGGCCAATATTTGATATGCATTATATTATATAATCCTGATTAACAGTCCTGGGAACATAAATATTCATGTCTGATACCCATTTTACTAATAGGGAAACTACCTAAGTCCACACAGCAAATAATTAGTTGAAGCGAAGTTCATACCAAGGCAGCCTGACACCAAAGTTTGTACTCTTAACATGTACTATATTAACTCTCTACCAAGTGCATAGCACATTTTAGAAACTTGTGCTTTATATGCACACAATAAAACACTTGGTGGCAGGCATTGAGAACAAGCATCTCACCTACTTTTCTGGCTTTTCAAGTAGCTTTTTAGATTTATTTAGCTGCGTTGCTGGGCTATCTTAAGAGTGAAAGTAGGGCCTTATTCAGAAGCTGGTCTACAAAATTCCTTGATGGATTAGACCTTGCGCTGCAACTGTTCCCACCCCCCACTACCCCACCCTCCACCCCCAATTCAGACCGTTCCTATTCTTCGGAAGTACCAAACAGCAGGAGGCCGATTGAATCTAAGTGTGCAGTTGAATAACTGAAGAAAAGAAAGGAATTTAGGAAGATTTTTAAAGAACCATAAGCCTCATTGACTGTCTTCTGGTATTAGAGACTAAAACTACCAAGTCATTCAGTAGAGACACAATCAGGTCCTTTTTAAATGTTATGTAAATAATTAGTCCTCCTAAGTGTTCATTATGGGGTCCTTGAGAAAACACCAGAAGAAACTACTGATAGAAATTCTGCAATCCTATTGGCTTAAGCAAAATCTTAGAAATAAAAAAGAAGATACAGATCAACTGGTAGTATTGCTGTCCCTCTCTTAACTGGAATAGAGAGAGCCCAGGGGAGCACAAGCACCAGCACTACACACAGTGTATACAGTAGATACGGCTTTGAAGAGGTGTACAGGGTCGGGGTGGGGGGGTTATAGCTGTGAGTATGCAAAACACAGTTTATTCTTGTATTATTACTTATTATTGTATTATTTTCCATACAAACAACAGTAAACATACTTTTTCCCCACCTGTATAACCCTCTGGTTTTTAGTGTTTTTAAGATTATTTATTTATTTTTAGACAGAGGGGAAATGAGGGAGAAAAAGGGAGAGAAACATCAATGTATGGTTGCCTGTCACGTGCCCCCTACAGGGGACCTGGCCCGCCACTCAGGCACGTGCCCTGACTGGGGAATCAAACTGGGGACCCTTTGGTTCTCAGGCTGGCGCTCAATCCACTGAGCCACACCAGCCAGGGCTGGGTTTATTTTGAATTGAGATATGATTCACATACCATATTATTCACTGTTCTAAAATGTATAGTTGAGTAGTTTCTAGTATATTCACACGTTTGTGCAACTAACACTAATTCTAGAACATTTTATTATCCCAAAAAGAAAACCTGTACCCATTAGTCATTCCCTGTTCCCCTTTCCCAGCTCCTGGCAACCACTGATCTCTCAACTGCTGCCTCCTTGGATCTGCCTCTTCTGTGTATTTCATATAAATGGAATCATACAATATATGGCCTTATATATACTTCTCTCTTTCAATATATTCCTTTCATGTAGCATAATGTCGAAGTCCATCCATGTAATGGAATGCAACAGTATTTTATTCCTTTTTATGGCTGAATAGTATTTCATTGCATGGATACATTTTGTGTATCCACTGATCAGGTGATGGACATTAGGGTTGTCTACTTTTTGGCTATTAGGAATAATGCAGCTATGAACATTTGTATACAAGTTTTTGTATAGAGAGGTTTTCATTTCTCTTGAGTATAGAAATGTAATTGCTAGATCATATGATAATTGTTTGACAATATTCCAGTCTGCTTTAGAAGCTCAACTCCTATCAATTAGCTGTTTAAAACTGCAGTCCTTTTCGCCCTTTCAACATGAAAATAAAATCTGAAAAAATCTAAAAGGAAGGCCCTAGACAGAGAGAAAACCAGTCTACTTACCCCCCGTGATTGTCTGTCACTGCTTCTATTTTGGGAGGGTAGTGCCATTCAGTATCACTCTCATTCTTAAAGGATCAAGAATTAATTGTTTTGATTTAGTGATATCCTAAACTTTACCTTTTGGAATCACAGTATGGAAAATAGCTTTCCTTTTAGTGCTTTAAATTCAGTTGAGGCTCCTTTTTAAACTGTTACCTAAATTTAGCTATACGTATAGACATATACACTTTTCACAATTTTTTTAAACAGATCTTCAGGATTTTTTCCACAAGACTGGCCAGAACATGGACGGGAAGCTGACCTACCAGGAACTTTTGAACTCCTTCGGTTCTGCGATGCCAGCCCCAGAGAGATTGAGAGAGTTTGATGCCGATGGAGATGGAAGATACTCGTACCTGGAGCTAAGAGTAGCTTTAGGGGTCTAGCCTCATCGGGCATGTTTAGAAATGGATATGCACCCCTGGGCTACCTAATATCTACTCAACCCTTTGATGTACCTGTCAGTCCTCCAGTCCTCCAAACTACTGTAGCAGACACATTGCCACCTTTTAACTTGTTTGAAAAAGCTATATAAAAGTTATTTTTTTAAAAAAGATCATTTTACTTATGATATTCAGAAATCTATGATTTCCTGAAACCAGTAAGATCTTAATTCTAAAATTACCAGAATAAAAGTCAAGCCCTCTTTCTTTCTCTTTCCTTTTTTTTGTAAGGGAAGGAGACCTTATCTTTTAGAACTGGAAAATGTGTATATAGTGAGAATAAGCCACCTTTTATATTTCACATAAATTTGCCTTAAATTAGCTGCACTTTATACAGGCTCAGAAAATGTCTTTTCTTTAAAAGATAGACTTTTTCTGTTTGTAAATATTTAAAATGAAAGAAAGAATTCTGCATATTTTATGGAAAGTAGGAATGGTTTGAAACAGGACGTGAACAAATGACTTGTTAGTAAAAATTGCTAACCTGATCTGGTGGCGGCTAAAACTAGGTCCATGTCTCCTTCAGGCATTTCCTTTAGGTGCTGCCATGGGGTTTGGGCTGGCGGCTAGAGGAATATATTTAGAGCATGGACACTGTAGGGACAGTGTAGACCCCAGGCCCAGGAAAGTAAGATCTGGCTCTTTGTTTCTGTCCTCTTCTCTAATCCCAACCTGTGAACCAGAGAAGTTTTGTTGGGGATTTTTCTCATTTTCAATACTATTTCAGGGTTTATTAGCATAAAGGTTACCCAATGGCAAGCTACATTTCCTCCCTAAGTGAGCTAGATTATCTTCCCCCGCCCCCAAACTCTAATCCACTCACCCCCCCCCAGCCAAATACACACACTCAACCTTAAAGCTATAGCGACTGATACTGTATCCACTCTGAATGGCAGGGCTGAAGTCCCTTGGACACTGTCTTAGCATGGCTGCCCCAGAGTTTTAGAAGAGAGCTATGCCTCTAATTCTGACCCAGGAAACTCTTCGAGATTTTACCTGAGGGGCTAACCAAGAACCTAACTTGTTTCTCTGGGGGCTAAGGCCAAAAAGGTTGTGAACCTGTTAGGTTTCTTCATAATTATCAGGTCAGAAGTAGAAGTTTTATGTCCAGAGAATGCCAAACAATAGCAAACAAGCCTGGAGCATTGGTCTTCACATGATGGTAACAAGAGTTTTCAAATCTCATACAAGCAAGTGCAATACTTTTCCCTTTAAATAATTCTGTAGGCCTGGTAATAAAGGACCCTGGACTAGAAGGAAGTATGTCTGCATGTAACCTGTATGTGTGCTGTGTTGTTCTCAGAAGGAGCCTTTGGACAATACAGAAGGAAAAAACTTTGCAAAAGTTAACTGTGCTCTTAACCAAGTCAGGGAGAAACTAGAGAAGCTTTCATGGCACCAACTTCTTTAGTGAAGCTGATTTCCATTTTCACTTTGTCCAAGTTGCCCAGTTAGCCATGGATGCAACCAGGCATCCTTAACTATTTAAGGGCTGGTATAATTTTTTCTTTATATGATATTCAGCTTAGTGTAGGCTAACCTTGATTTTTTTCTAGAAATGTTAAAATTTAGTTAAGAACAAGATGAAATCTTTTCCCATGAATGTATCTGCTTACCTCATATGGCTTATGCTTCTCTCTTTCTCTTTTTTTTTAGATTTTATTTATTTATTTTTAGAGAGAGGAAAAGGGAGGGAGAAAGAGAGAGAAACAACAACGTGTGGTTGCCTCTTGCGTGCCCCCTACTGGGGACCTGGCCTGCAACCCAGGCATATGCCTTGCCTAGGAATCTGGGAATCAAACCAGCGACCCTTTGCTTCGCAGTCTGGTGCTCAATCCACTGAGCCACACCAGCCAGGGCCTGCTTCTCTCTCCTTAAAATAAATTTTTTTTTCCTTGCTAATCTGAGTTATTTCACTTTCTTGAAAAGGTTAAAATGTAGTATAAAAGTAGCCCAGCACACCCTGGCCAGGTAGCTTAGTTGGTTTGAGCATCGTCCCCATACACCAAGGTTGTGGGCTTGATCCCTGGTCTGGGCACACACAAGAATCAACCAATGAATGCATAACTAAGTGGAAAAACAGACTGATGTTTGTTCTCTCTCTCTCTCTCTCAAATCAATAAGTAAAAAAATTTTTTTAAACTAGCCTGGCACTTTAGGTAACTTGAAGATTATTCTTCTAGCTGCCTTCCATGTCCCTCCCTTTATATATACACACACACACACACACACACACACACACACACACATACTGATGTATTTTATAACAACCAAATAACATTCTAGCAATAAATTGAATTATACTGCTATATTTGTATATACTGTACCATAAATAGTATGTCTGTACCTGGAAAGTATTTTTTTGTGTGAACTGATTTATATGAAATATACTTGAGGGTAATGTAGCTTGTCTTTTTTAGTTTCAAATTCTTATTCATAGGCAGATACTTTGAAGACACCTTAACTCTTTGTTGTATGTACTTTCCTTTTGCACCAGACAGCTATCCATGGAGGAGTCAGTTATGTTTTTTGGTTTATTATCTGTTCTCGCCTCAAGCTTGTCTGGCCAGCGTCATCCCTGAGCCAGATATATAGTACCATCCTCTCCCCCTCCCAAATTTGGCAGCGGCATTCCTGCTACACTCTCAGACTTGTGAATACCCTTGTCACACTGCCTGGGAGAGTGCCCTACCTCCCAGACAGACCTAGGGCATCTTGAACTCCTTTGTTTGAAGTTGAGCAGATTCATTGGCTTAAGAGCCTCAGAAACCTATTATTCAGTGTTAATTTGGGATTTTTATTTATAAATCATCTTAACTTACCCAGCTTGTGACTTGTGTTTAGCTGTAATCAAGCCTCACCTGCCACACCTCAGCTCTGAGAGGAAGGCTGAATTGTAGTTGTGAGTTTGGTATTGGTTTCGGTTTCCAATACTTGACCTTTTCACTCTGGCAGCTCCCACTGCTGCTTTGCTAATTTACCCAAAGCACTGCTTCTTGGTCCTTTTTTTCTTTTGTCTTGTGCTCTCTGGTATAATGTTTACTTAAAGGGCCTCCTTATAAATCAGAGAGGCAACCGTTTTTGTAGGAAGAACCAAAAGAAGAGAGAACCCCAGCTTAGGGGTGACTGTAGCGTTATCTCAAGGGCCCCTAGGAGTGTGTCTGAAACAGCAAAGCTAAAGAAGGAACACTGTTCACCTGCTAGCTGCTTTCCCTCCTGTTGGCACTTCCTCACTTTACGTTGCTGGACAGAGCGCTCTCAGCACCCCTGGTGCTCGTATGGTCACAGCTGAAGATTTTGGCTGTGATGGGCTCCTACTCATAATGGCCAGCTGTTGAGTTTTTAGTGACAGCTTTTGTTTGCTGCACACCTCATTGACTTGCTTACCAACAACACCAGCTAGATGCAGTCTCTTCTTTCATATCCAAACCAGAACACATTTGGGTATTCCTGAGACTTTATAGAGCATGTATTGTTTGTTATACGTACCTAACCTACCTTGCTGTTTTCTCACATTAGGAAATGTCAATCTACTTTGCTTTTAGTGGAGCTATTTTGGTAATGTATAAGTAGTTTTGGTTCTGTCTGGGGAGTGAGCTCAAGGTTTTATGACTTGATTCGAACTTTGCTTATTTCATATCAGTAATACAACCATTTTAATTTATCTAAATAAAAGATTTTCTTTCTCTTCCACTGTGTCTGTGACTAAAGACCTCCTACCCCGATTACTAAGGAAAATATAAATAAATAAATAAATATATATATTAAAAAATCTGTCTGGGAAAAAGTCCAGCTATTGTTAATATAACGAAACGGTTTGTGCGACATCAGTGTAACCTGGCAGCCAAGGAAGGTGGACTGGAATACGCAGACATGAACATTGATGACCTCACTGTACTAGTCAGTGGGGGCAGTAGTGGATTTTGAATGAGCATGTATGTACTGTGGTCTCTGTTTTTATGGGCTCCTTCCTCCTTTTGAAAGCAAAGACAAACAGATTATGGGCACAGTGTTAAGTCTAAGAATCTACCTGACAAACACAGAATTTGGCTTGAAGGAGTGAAGGCTACTTCTCTGGCATCTGTAGGTTGCGATCTGGCATGAAGAAGGTTGAGCGAGCCCCTATAGCTGTATCAACCAGAGAAGCTTCACTTAGGGCTATTTTATATGTTGATATTTAGTGTAAGAGCATTTTTACAAGAAATATTCCACTGCCTTTAGAAAAAGAAAGCCTTAAAATTCATTGCAAGAGAGTGGACTTCAGTCAAGATGGCAGCGTAGGTGAACACAGCTCATCTCCTCACACAACCACATCATAATTCCAACTAAACTGTAGAACAACCATCACTCAGAACTGTCAGTAATTGAGTTGAATGGAAGTCTGACAACTACAGAATTGAAGAAACCACATCCATCCAAATTGGGAGGGGCAGAGACACAGAAGTGGTTGGTCCCACAGCCACATGTGGTGGATAAAGATTCAGGAGGGATATCTTGGGAGTGAGGAGTCCCAGCCCCATACCAGGTCCCCCAGCCCAGGGTTTCAGTGCCAGGAATATAAGTCCCCATAACTTCTGGCTACAAAAACCAGTGGGATTTGAGTCGGTGGAAAAAACTTCTGGAGTTTCAAGCAGTTCCTATTAAACAACCCATACTCAGACTCAGACTTACTCTGTTTGAGCTCTAGCACCAGGGTAGCAGCTCGAAAGTCACCAGTGGCAAAAAAGGAGGAAACGAAGTGTCTGGCATGAAGGCGAAAGCTGGGGGACCAGCTTTCTCCCAGACAGGCATGCAGAGGCCATTGTCCCTTTTCTGAACCCTCCCCTGACAGAATTGGCAGGCCAGTGCCATATCTGAGACCCCATCAACCTGTCTAACACTTCGCCCCATCCCGGAGATCCCAACACTCTGCCCCACCCAACTTAGGAGCCCACCCAAGCTGTTGATGGTGACTTTTCCAGATGAATGGCTGATCTTGGCTCATGTTTCACAACTTCCTAAATCTTCTCAAACAAGCAACAGCTGGCCTCAGTGAGCCCCAGGCCCCATACCTCTTCCTAAGTGGTCCCAGGCCCAGCACTAGCAACAACTAGCCTAGATTCACAGCTTGGCTTTGCCTGGGAATCTCCAAACACAGTACAAGTAGCAGCCATCTCAGACAGCTTTATAGCTGAGGCAGGGTAGCCCCAGGGACAACACAGTTTAGGGGTGACCTTGGCCTGCACCACCTGGGAAACCCTAGTGCTTATGCACCCAGTGGACAGCTTCAGACCATGTTGGAGCACCACCACCCTGCCCCTGTGCAGCTGATCCTCCATAGAGGGCGGAGGCTGGTGGTCAGTGGTGACAGCCAGTCCTTGCACCTGACTGGCCTAAACCCCTCCTGTTGGGTAAATCCCTCCTATTGACCTGCCAACAGTAATCAAGGCTCAACTACAGGAGGCGGATATACTCAACCCACACAAAGGGTGCACCTCAAGTACCCAGCTTGGGTGCTAGGGGGGCTAAGCCACTGGACCCTACAGGACACTAACTACATTAGGTCACACTACCAAGACCGGGAGTTATAGCAGTTCTATGTAATACACAGAAACAAGTACAGAGAGGCTGCCAAAGTGAGGAAACAAAGAAACATGGCTCGAATGAAAGAACAGATCAAAACTCCAGAAAAAGAGCTAAACAAAATGGAAATGAGCAATCTATCAGATGCAGAGTTCAAAACACTGATAATAAGGATGCTCAAGGAACTTTGTGAGGACCTCAACAGCATTAAAAAGATCCAGACAGAAACAAAGGATACAGTAATTAAAGAACAATTTACAGGAAACAACAGTAGAGTGGATGAAGCCAAGAATCAAATCAATGATTTGGAACATAAGGAGGCACAAAATAACCAATCAGAACAACAAGAAAAAAAAGAATCCAAAAAAAACAAGGATAGCGTAAGCAACCTCTGGGACTTCAGGCATTCCAACATTTGCATCATAAGGGTGCCAGAAAGAGAAGAGAAAGAGCAAGAAACTGAAAATCTATTTGAAAAAATAATGAAAGAAAACTTCTCTAATTTGGTGAAGGAAATAGACATGCAAGTCCAGGAAGCACAGAGAATCCTAAACAAGATGGATACAAAGAAGACCACTCCAAGACACAACATAGTTAAAATGCCAAAAGTTAAAGTGAGATTCTTAAAAGCATCAAGAGAGAAGCAGTTAGTTACCTACAGGTAAGTTCCCATAAGACTGTCAGCTGATTTCTCAAAAGAAACCTTCCCATCTACAAGGGGTTGGCAAGAAATATTAAAAGCCATGAAAAGCAGGGACCTACAGCCAAGATTGCTCTACCCAGCAAAGGTTTAATTTAGAATGGAAGGGCATTCCCTGGCTAGTGTAGCTCAGTGGATTGAGCACTGGCCTGCGAACCAAAGGGTCGCAGGTTCAATACCCCAGTCAGGGCACATGCCTGGGTTGCAGGCCAGGTCCCCAGTAGGGGGTACGTGAGAATCAACCACACATTGATGTTTCTCTCCCTCTCTCCCTCCCTTCCCCTCTGTCTAAAAAAAAAAAAAAAAAAGGAAGGGCCAATAAAGAGCTTTGCAGACAATAAAAAACTGAAGGAGTTCACCATCACCAAACCATTATTATATGAAATGTTAAAGAGACTTATTTAAGAAAAAGAAGATCAAAACTATTAACAATAAAATGACAATACATACCTATCTATCAACAGTTGAATCTAAAAAACAAACTAAGCAAACAAGATGAACAAAGACAGATTCATGGATCAGAGACCATTTTGACAGTTGCCAGGTGGGAGGGGAGTGTGGGGGAATGAATAAAGAGGTGAGAGGATTAAGAAGTGCAAATAGGTAGTTACAGAATAGCCATGGGGATGTACAGTACAGTATAGGAAATGGAGTAGCCAAAGAACTTACACCCATGACCCATGGACATGAACAAGGGTGTGGGGGTTGTCTGAGGGAGTGAGGTATGTTGTGTGGAGGGGGGGCAAAGGGGGAAAAATTGGAACAACTGTAATAGCATAATCAATAAAATATAATTAGAAAATAAAATAATTTATTAAAAAAGAATGGTCATAGAAGGACCATTTCACATGGGAAAATAATAGAAAATATAGCTCTACATGATTACTAGATTCTGGGATCACACACGTGCAGTCTGGGTGGCCTTTCCTCTCAGGGAAGGCTATATAAAGCTTAGCTTATTTGAGCATCTTACTAAATATGGTAAGATAATTATTTCCAAAGTGAAAGGGAAAAATTTATATCCTGGGGCAGAACTGGGCTTTCTTGCATTTAGTCTGGGACCAACTAGGCTATATTATCTTTGTTTCTCTTTTTAAGATAGTTTCCAGAAGACCAAAAATTAATCTTCTCATATAGTGGGGCTTATCTCTTGGAGGGGCCATAAATGCTTTTGAGATTTTTTTTTAAATGCTCAGATGAAAGAACAGATCTGTGTATAATTTTATGGGCATCACTGACCAGTCCTTCCCCCAAGCCAATCCACGGACCAAGTTAATTACACCTCACACACATACAAATCATTTGCCAAGTGTTTTCTAATAAGATATATCATTAGGGAAGGAAAACTGGGGTGTATGTTTAGAAGATCAGGAAACTTGAAGCCAGGCAGATATAAATTTGAAACCTTGATCTGCAGCATTACAAATGGCAAATCCCCTTGGGAACTCTCCCTTCATCTGTAAGAGGAGGGTCATTGGCACTGTTCTTATATCAGAAATAATGGAGAGACAACCACAACTCAATACACATAATGTTACCAAAGAATGTGATTGAGCCAGCAGTGCCATGTGGCTAATGGATCTCAGTGACTTGTCTCTCCTGCGATGTCGCCACTATGTCACACACCCTCCACAGCTATCACTCTTGTGGCAGCTGTGCTTAATGCCCCACAGAATGGCAGTGCCTTTGGGTACCTATCCCAGGGTCTGTCACACAATTTTGGTCATAAATAAATACTGGGTAGAGGACTGTTGAGCCCACCGTGAGTACTGGTATAGTGTGTCTTCCCACAGCCAATCCTCCAATTCCCATTTGTGTTGGTAATAACTCAGTGACCTTCAGTTTGATTTGAAAATTGTCCCCATCAAGCAGGGGAAGGACTTTCCCCTCCCAACAATAAATGAGACACAAGAAAGCCTGGGACTTTTTAAAATCTTTCATCATGTGACATTCAGATAGGCCCTAGCCTGTGTCAGTACTGCCTCCAAGGTTAGCTCTGCCCTAATACCTCCAGCCTCTACCCTCAGTGAGAAGAGGCTACAATTCTGAAGCAAAAGGCTTGGCATTGAAGCAGTGGTCCCCATGGGCCAGTGTGGGGAGGGAATGGAAGTGGATGTTCCTTTCAGGACAGGTGGCCAAAGGGTAAGAGACCGAGTGGTTCAGCATTGGAGGTAGGTCACACAGGGAGAGGGCAAAGGGTGCCTCCTGAAAGATGGAAAGTGGGGAGCTGGTCTGGGGCTGAGGCACTGGGGCAGGTAGGGGCAGCTGTGGGACCAGCTGCAATGTAGGTTGCAGGGGGACAGAGACCTCCACCCTGGGGCTGCTCTGTTGAGCAGCATAGCTCCTACTCTCAGAGCTGTCGACCTCCCACAGAGGATCCGAATTCGGAACTTCAGTCTCTGCCTTAGTGACAGGAGGAGAAGGGCCCATGTTGATAGCTGCATTCATGCCATAGTGCCTTCGCTTGTTAATCCAGTACAACAGTGGGCTGTAGGTGAACGCAGCGGCTCTCATCACCTCCACCCACTCCTGGGCACGCTCTTGCCGTTGCAAGTTCTTCCTCCAATGCAGAAACACGATGCAGCCACCAGTTATCACTGAACACAGCCCCAGGAATCCAAAGTACAGCGAGACCCACACTAAGGCAATAAAAAAGAAAAAGGGGCAAGCTGGCTGATAGCTCTAGCTTGAGGCCTGAGCTCTTTCTTATTCCTCTTTTTAACCCATTCATCTGTCATTCCATCTACTTAACCACTCTCTTCATTACTTCCCTCCCTCCTCATTGACTGCATCATTCTCTTAGTCAAAGCAAGATGTCCAGGGAACTTTAGAGGCCAACTTGGCCCTCTGTAGATGAGGAAAGCTAGGTCGGAAGAGGGGCATGACCTGGCCCTGTTAAGTCAAACCCCTGGTTCCCAACCCTGGATCCATCTAATCCACCAGACTGAGAAACCTCACTAAAGGCAAGACTCAGCAAGAAAATAAAAGTATGCTCTGGCTGGTGTGGCTCAGTGGATTGAGCGCCGGCCTGCGAACCAAAGGGTTGCTGGTTCAGGGCATATGCCTGGGTTGCAGGCCAGGTCCCCAGTAGGTGGCATGCAAGAGGCAACCACACATTGATGTTTCTTTCCCTCTCTCCCTCCTTCCCCTCTTTAAAAATAAATAAAATCCTTAAAAAGAAAAAAGAAAAAAATGTAACAGTTGCAAGGGATACCAATGTTCCATCCCATTCCACCACAACCCTTACCCACTCAGTTGTGATGGTCCTAGGGTATTCATAGTACCCCTCTGCCCTCAAGGAATCCTTAGTTTTCTAGAGGAAACCATATCCTAACTGCCTAGCACTCCTCCATGCAGGCATCCATCACTCCATCCATGTGAATGGTTTTCCCTGAGTGTCCTCCCAAGCTAAGGGCACAAAGTAAGGGTCAGTGATTGGAGGAGGGTCATTTACCACCAGGGAGGCCCAGGTCTTTTGGCTGGGAATCCATAAGGTCGATCTTTGGTACCTTTCCAATGGCTCTGGAGAGAAGGAGCTCACCTACCCATCTGTCTAGTCAAGAGGAGTCTTTGGAATGCCCAGGTCCCATTGTTTCCCTAAAGATGAGGTCACTGGGTTCTGAGCATTGGGTATTCTGAGTGTAGTGCTTGTGAAGTCTTGGGTTAATGATAGCAAATCCATCTAATTGTGTCATAGTATATGTCTACTGCTTCTATCAGGGACTGACCCAGTTACTGAATTGTCTGCCCCTTCGCCCTTATGGTGAACCCACAGAGCAACCCCAGGAAAGGACCCTAGTCCCTCAGGGTCTTAGCTATTTTGCTGGGCTTTCAGAACCGGTGATGGAGGCCTGTTCCCAGTGAGAAGTGGGGCAGGGAACACACGGGCAGCCCTGCCCTCAAGATGTCTGTGGCCAAGTTGTCAGGAGAAAACCTGCTCAAGGGATTAATGACTCCTCTCTTGGCTCATACAATCTGTTTTGTTACCTCCCTTCAATAAGTGGCGTTTACAGGGCACCAGGTCCTGTGGGAGCTCCCCACTTTCTGGCCCTACATCCTTTCCAGATGCTCCTTCCTCCCCATCCTTCACATACCTTTCCCTTCTGATCAGGCCAGACTCCTTAACCCAGCCTGTTTATTCACATCTCTGGAGTTTTGCTCACGCTGCCTCCACCTGTGAGTGCCCCTCCCCACTCTTTCCCCCTCTGAACACCTGCTTAGCCTTCAAGGCTCAGCTCAACCCCCATATTCTGTGACAAACTGTTGTTTCAGTTGGTTCCCCAGAAACCCATCATCTCCAGTTCGAAGGGCCTTTGAGAGCTGTCTAGTAAAAAGCCGATCAGATGCTTGAGTCCTGGAGGCAGATCTCCCCTACCCAGCAACTCATCCCCTGCAACTTGCTTTGATCTGGGACTTAGCTTGCTCACACCTCTTGTGACAACTTGATCCATTTATGGGCTGCTCAGTTAGAAAGCCCTTTCCTAATTAGGCTCACACCAGCCTCCCTGTACCACCCCTGGGCCTAGCTCAGCTTCTTGGCACCATTTAATTACTTCCCTATTTGTGGTCCACCCAGCATGTTACTTGGTCACTATTTCGCACAGATTTCTCTCCAGGTTCCACTTTATCTTCAGCTCTTCTACCTCACTGGCTCCTGCTTTGCAGTCTCTTTGGCTGGTTTCTCCTCTTTTCCCCGATCACTAAATTTAGCACGCCCTAGGGCTCCGTCTTTAGCCCTCTATCTACATACATTCCCTCAGTGATCTCATTCAGACTCATAGCTTTAAATATCATATCTATATACACTGATAGCTTCATCTCTCCAGCCTAGACAACCCCTCAGAACTTTAGACTCATAACAGCCCAATTGATGTCCCCACTTGCCAGTCTATTATTAAGTGACCTCAGACTAACATGTCCCAAACCAAACTCCTGTTCATCACCCTCTAAAACCTACTCTAGTGTGGGTGGGATTAATGGGGTAGGGGGGACCTACTCCAGTCTTTCTCCTCTCTGTAAATGGGAATTCTATCCTTCCAGTTGTTCAGGCCAAAAGCCGGTAAGTCATCCTCGACTCTTTTCATTCTCTCACACCCAAATTCACTCCATTAGCAAAATCATTTTCTCATCACTATCACCTCATTCTAAACACCACCATCTCTCTCTTGGATTATTAGTCTCCCTAGGATAGGGAGGAATGGTAAGGCGACCATTCATCCTAGTTTGCCTAGGGATGGCAACTGAGGAGGTTTCCAGGACATAGGACTTTCAAGGTGAAAACCAGGAAAGTCCCAAGTAAACCAAGACAAACTGGTCACCGTTGGGAGAGCTTCCATCCTTGCCCCCCATGCCCTATATTCCAGCAGCAGCCAGAATGATCCTTTAGAAAAAAAAATCATGTTATTTCTCTGCTCAAAACCTACAGTGACTTCCCATTTCACTCAGATTTAAAACCAAGTCCTTAACCAAAGCCTACAAAGTCCTGCGCAGTCCAATAGCCCTCCCCATCCGTCCTTTACACAATAGTCTCCTGGGTGTTCTACGAGCAGGGCAAGCATGCTCCTGCATCCGGGCCTTTGCACTCACCATTTCTTCTGTTTGGAAGGCTCTTCCCCTAAATAATCATGCAGATCATTACCTCATTTCCTTTGGGTCTCTGCTCAAATATCCCATATATGTATTTTTAGTCTGCCGTTTAAAAAATGAATAGCATGTATCATCACATAACATGATATATTTATTGTGTCTCACCCAAGTAGAATATAAGCTCCCTGAATTAATGTAAACAAGGAAATAAATACCTAAGAATTTCAGATCATCTTAACTGCTATTGAGACAACAATAAGGTAATGAGAATATAAGGGATGGAAGGGCTGGACCAAGAAAAGCCCCTTGGAAATAGGTACTGACTTGTGAATGGAGCACTAAATGATGAGGCAGCCACGTGCAAATCCAAGTAGAGGGATCAGCCAGTGCAAGGACCCTGAGGCAGGTACAGGCTGGCATACTCTAAGGACTTACTGAGTACAGCATTGGCCCAAGGCAAGAACCAACCTCCATGAGTATAGATTGGACTACTGAGCAGAGTTGAAGGCTCTGTGCCTGCCCTTCAGCGGGGTCCATCATTCAGGAAGGATTTCTATCAGGTAAGACCCAGACAGAAAGGACTTCCATGGAGGCAAACTGATGGGTGCCATGGCAGAGGGCCTACTACAGACCTGGCCCTGCGCTGGGAGCAGGAGAGACACAGAGATGTTGATGCAACCGTCCCTGACCCCAGGAGCTCACACCACGTTCAGGGGGGTGAAGAAGATGGTGGCAGCGAGTGAAGAGAGAGGAAGAAGAAAGCATTTCAGGGATCAAAAATAGCCCAAATAAAGACTTGTCAGGACAAGTCCAGGTGTCCTTTTGGGGAGGAGAGTAGTTCAGTTTGTCTGGAGTTTGAGATGGCAGGAAGTAGAGGGAGACTGGACTTTGGAGGCTGCTGGCGTCTTGAAACGAGTTTGGGCTTCGGTAGAACATGGAAGAGTTGCTTAATGACTCTCGGCCTGTCTCCTCATCTGTAAAATGAGGGGGAAACCTGCCTCACAGGGTGTGAAGCAGATAGTGTTCTGAACATAGAAATGCTCGGTAAAGAGAAGATGTTCTTGTCATTACATTTGATGAAACGCCCTTCGATGCTGAAGGACGGCCAAGAGAATTTAAAAAGAGCAAGCTGAGTTGAGGACCAGCAGATCTGAGCGGCTTTCAAGAGACTTGGAAAGGAGCGACCGCTGCTCAGAAGCCAGAGGGCGTGAATCCCGGCAGGCTCCGGGGAGGAGGCGGGCGGTGGCACAGGAAGTGCATAGTGCGCGGACCCGGAGGGAGCGTTGAGACCCTTTCTTCCCGCCCGGTCCCCGTTCTCCTGGTCCCGGCTCCCGGAACCTTGGGCGCGCGGAACCTCGAGGCCGGATTGCCAGCACGGCGGACCCGGAGCGCGATGGAGCGGGCGCGCGGGCTGTGGGCCGAGGCCGATGCGCCTGAGGACGAGGAGGCGGAGGAGGTGGGGGCAGCCATGGCTGCTGTGGTAGCGGCGGCGGGTGGCACGGGTCCGGCCGTCCTGCAGTTGGCTGGCCTCTATCGGGGCCTGTGCGCCGTGCGCAGCCGCGCCCCGGGCCTGGGGCTAGTGGCACCAGCGCAGGTGCGCGTGTTTCCGGTGCGCTGCGGTTCTCGCCGGCCCGCGGGGGGCACCGACGGCAGCAGGGTCGATGACCAGCTGGAGGCCAACCCTTTCTACGACCGCTACCGCGACAAGATCCAGCAGCTGCGCAGGTGCGGGCCGCGGCCGGCGGGCGGCGGGCAGGGAGGAGGGGCGGTGCGCGGCCCGCGTTTCTGGTGTGTCTGACGCTTTTAAGTGCTCACAACACCCCTGCGGCGTGGGCACTATTACTATCCCCACTCGACAGATGATGTATCTAAGCTCAGAGAGGCAAGATCACATGCCTCAAGTCACACAGCTAGTGTCAGAGCTGAGGCACCGCAAAGCCCTGGCTTTTTTCTCCGTTGTCTGCCTTTGTGCTTTAGTTCTCAAAGACTCTTAACAGCCCGTATGGAGCAGGCAGCTCCAAGAAACCTGCCTTACAGAAATGGGGAAATGGAGCCTTCCAGAGAAGGGGTTTGATTTGCTCAAGGTCACTTATTGAGTCAGCTGAGGTATGGCCTAGAACTGGTGTTCCCAAGCTCCTAGCTAAAGCCCTGACTGCAAGGAAAGGAGACTGGAGGTGGGAGCAGGGTATCAAAGATTAGTGGTGTCACAGTTGGATCATCAGTTGAACCCTTTCATTAAGATGAGAAAACCGAGGATCAGGGAGAGTAAGAGACCTGCCGAAGAACACACAGCTGGTTGGGATTCATCTGATGAAATCCAGAGTTCCTAACACTACCCCTCAGCTTGCAGATGAAAGGAACTGGAGATTACAGGAAGCAGAGGTGGGTGTATAGGAAAAGGGGGCAAAAACAAAAAACCCTGAAGAAATTTCACCTAGAGAAGAGAAATTTAAGGGGCGACATAATAGTAATTTTCAAGTACTCATATAAAAGGAATTAGACATTTCTTTTATTCCTGAAGGTGAAAGATACAGAGATAAATTTAGGCTCAGAACATTTTAATACTAGAAGACATCCAAGGCAGGAGTGCACAGACTCCTCTGCCTAAGCTGCTCCTCGCTGCCTCTCCACTCAGAATCATAGGAGGCCTCGGTGTGGCCGTGAACACTGGCAGCACTGACCCTGGTTCTGGCACTTGCATCCGGGCAGTTGGCGCTCCCACCTGAGCAGGGCCTCTGGAACCACACTGTATACCAGGGAGCTGGTACAGAGGGAAAGAAGACGCACTCATGGACATGCCACTGAAGGCAGTGGTGTTTAGTATCACCTCCGGAAAGGAGTTTTAAGGAAGGCACCTGCAGTGCCTTGACCAGCCAGGATTCCACCAGAGGGGTGAGCAAGATGTGCTTTGATCTTGTAGATATCACCCATGAGGTTACAGCTGTGGCGGCTGAGGAGCTGGAGCCGTCGCCAAAGTGTACAAAGCTAAATACCATATCATTGACCGCACAGCCTAAAGAATTCTTAAAAAAGGCGGCAGCCTCAGCCCGGACTTCAGGCCTGAAGACTAGCCCCATTTCGACATAAATGGAAAGCTCTAATGTTCTGCGGGAGCAGGTTTTTTAAGAGAAAAGTTCAGAGGGATACTCAGGGGCTAAATCTTCGCCTGCCAAGTAGGCTGCCTGAAGCCTCTAAACCACCTACATCTGAGTAAACATCTGTTTAGCCTAGGGAGAAGACGTCCAAGAACTAGATGTATTCAAATAAAAGCTTGACACCCGGTAGGAATGCTATTGGATTCCTGCCTGAGGAGGTGGCCCAGCAAGATGACCTCATAGTCCCCTTCCCACCTTGAGGATTTGAATTCCATGTACTGGGAGTGTAAGTACCTGAGGGACCAAGCTCTTTTACCCTAGGGTAACAGAAAAATTTCTCCTGCACTCCTAGGGTGCAGGAGAAAAATGTTACAAAATCCTTCTGAGGATTAACAATAGTTAAAAGTTAGAATTCTTTTTCCACTTTTTGATTTGTAGCCCTGTGCTCAGACCTGACTAACTGAAGGCAAATCCTTCAGCCTCTGAATGCCTGTGCCCCCTCGCTGTAGAAGTGGAACATGATGTTTTGTTCTTTCCAAATCTGAAAAGGCCCAGGAGGTTTAACTTCGGGTTTACCTTTGATCAGGTCTGACCCGGCCGCTTTTGAGGCCCGACTGGAGAAACGCAGTGAGTTTCGGAAGCAGCCAGTGGGGCACTCCAGGCAAGGTGACTTTATCAAATGCGTGGAAGAGAAGGTAAGACCTGTCCCTTTTTGTGTTGTTGGCTCAGCAGTGCTCTACACCCTCAACCCCAACCCTTATCCTGGAAATGGACTCATTAATGGGTCACCTGGATGAACTGAACATAGCCTCTCTCTGCTCAGCTCAGTCTCCATCCATAAGTGGTACCCTGCTTTTCTGGCAAATAACTGTGGTCATGTGGAGATACAGAGGCATGGAAAGGGTGCCACGGCTCCCAGGGGTGCAGTCAAGTGATCAAAGTAAGGTACACAAGGCAGTGAGCTAAAGAGATTGGGGAGCAAAAAAGGGCTTAGTAGCTATTATCCTTAAATAAGAATCAAAGCTGGGGGAAAGCATGTCGAAAGCTGTATATAGGAAAAGTAATGTAATGCAGTACTTTTCAAACTTTTTCACCATGACCCACAGTAAGAAATATATTTTACATTGTAACTTAGTATGCAAGTATACGATTATAACTGAAAGAAAATTTTTACAAAACAGTGCTTTTGCTACATGCAATGTGCTCTATTTATTTTATCTTTTTAAAAACTTTGACCATGATCCATTAAATTGATTTCAACCTATCGTTTGAAAAATATTTATCTAGGGTGATGCACAGAATTAATTTGAGTGAGAGAGGCCAAAACCGGAGAGAATTTGCAGTAACCCAGGTGTGGGCTCTGTGTGTCTGAAATAAGATAGTTACAGTGGAAAACTGGGATTCCGCATTGTGTTTAAAATGAGAGATGTTTCTTTTGCTTGGAGAATAGATTTTTTAGCATTGGGTAGCCTAAATTTTAAGATAATCCACTTAGTCTTTTAATAAGTGGTTAATTAGACTAAGAGCAATAGTCGGTGGTTAATCATTATAGGATTGGGGAGTAAATTCAACCTCCTATGACAAACATAGTTTACAACTTTATATGAACAAACAACTGTACTACAAATATTTTAACAAATGTAATTTCCTATAATAAACTTACAGTGCTAATAATAGTTCTTTACTGTATTATAAACTTTCAATATTATATGGGAAAGCTCTTTGCCCCTTTTTATAGGCAGACTTAGAAATTCAACTTTATGATAAGATGCAGATTAAGTAAAGATTTCATTTAAATTATGGCAACTCTTGGGTAACTATTTACTTACTGTCTTTCTTATCTATCTATGTAGAAGAAGACTAATGATTAGTGGCTCCATTTCAAAAACCTCTTCTTTGTGTCATTGGCTCCTGTCACATGAGACCCAAGATCCCCTTTTTGCAATAATTTTTTGTAAATTCCCCCTTTTCTACCCTGAAATAAAATGTAGACAACATAACCCACCTACACACATAATTTCAGGAGGGAAAAAAATCAATATAATGCCCTAACTGTAATATAAAGGAAAATATTTTTAAATAAGATACATAACTTAGTACATGAGTTTTTGAGCACAATTATTCTGTGAGACCTAATGCAGTCATCAGATGCTTTAACCTATACATGAAATCACTGTGAATATATAAGCGGCAAAAGCTGACTGGTACAGGGGTGCTGTGCTGATAATTATAAAAACTCCCAAACCATGAGCAGTGTTGTAATCAGTAACCCTCATGACCTTCCACAATACAGCCTCCTCTCACGTTACATAGTAGTTGCTCCTGAAAAGTGTAGTGTTTATTAAAGCCATGTTTTTAAAAAATCAAGAGAGGGAGGGAGGGAGGGAAAGGAATGAAAGAAGGAAAGAAAGAAGGAAGGAAAAGAAGAAAGAGGAAGAAAGAACAGAAGGAAGAAAGGAAGGAAGAAAGACAAAACAGAGTTAGATTCTAGGGCCAGGTAATTACAAAAAGGTTTTTCACTTAAAAGGATGCCTGGCTAGACATTGAGAAGTTGTGCAGGATGAGGGAAGATTCTCCGTTACATAGAACTCATCTGTAAAATTGCAGCTCATTTAGCATCCCTGTCCCTCCCATAAATGCAGGTGTCACCATCCAGTCAATTATTGTGATAGTAAAGAAGTTGTCCCCACAGATTTCAAAAGGATCCATATGGAATAGTAGTGCACTCATTTAAATTTATTAGTAAGTGCTCTTGAGACTTTGGCACATAGTTTCAATTACCTTATTGCCTTATTTCACTGATTCTCAAGTTCACCTTTTTTTCACATTTTGACATCTCTAAAATTGTCTTAAAATTGATAACAAAATGTAACTTGTCTTATTGTTTAATTGGCATCATTTTCTGATACATAAAATAATAGTGTTCTTAAGCCCAGTGGTGTCTTTGATTAGCTACAATGCAATAAGCTTAAATTTTTTATTTTTGTAAGTGAAAGTGGAAATGAAGAATGAACTGAAGGGATATAGTGGGGAAAGAATATACAAGGCTTGGTGATTGAAAAGTGAAGGCAGTTGTGCAAATGGAGGGTTTTGTTTGTTTTGTTTTTATACTACACCTAAAGGTGAGTGATAAGAAAATGAAATCAACAACCTCTTCTTTGAGTTTACATAGGAAGGAAAGACTGTATTAGGATGCTGTCAGTGTACAGGGGTATGACCAAAGAGACCAGGACACATCCTATAGGTTTTTTAACACCAGGCTTTTGTCTGATTTGTAGGTTCAAGTTCTCTGGGCATAATTTATGAAAGGTTTGGATGTATTAAAGCACAGAGTAACAAAAGACAGGGTTTTATGAAGAAAGTGCATTTCAGCTTCAGAATCCCAGATGTAGGTTGTACTCCTTTCCCCTGAAAGGCATGATCTTGAACTGCGAAGCTGAGTGGAAGATTCAGAACAGCTCATCCCCACTATCAGTAACAACTCAAAATAGGATTTACTGACTGTGGCCTTTATCAGAGATAGTGGATGAAGAGAAAAAATAATCACCTTCAATTGTTCTTGGCCTGTTTTGAGGGGAAGTCTAATTTGATGGAAGGAATATTAAGACCAAGTCCTAAAAAAACTCTACAGTCTGCTGACGATGTCTGCCATCAGAGGTGCTGTGACACTTCTCGCCAAGATGAAGGCGTAGGTAGGTACACTTTGTCTCTTGGCACAACCAAAAGAAGGACAACAACCAATTTAAAAACAAAAAACAACCAGAACTGCCAGAAAATTGAACTGTACGGAAGTCCAACAACTGAGGAGTTAAAGAAGAAACATTCGTCCAGACGGGTAGGAGGGGCGGAGACGAGACTGGAAGCCGGGGCGGAGGGGACGCAGCCAGGCAGCGGCTGGCGGGCCGGGCGGTCCCACATTTGCAGGCGGATCAACCAGGAGGAACAGGGGAGTGAGACAGACCGCACACCCCAGGGCTCCAGCCTGGGAAAAGAAAGCCTCAAAACACCTGGCTGTAAAAAGGTGTGGGGATGGAGGCATTGGGACAAACTCCCAGCCTCACAGGAGAGTTCATTAGAGGCTCTCAGGGACCTAGAGTGTACATAAACCTATTCAAAGGGCCCAATTTTCTTGTGGGTAGCAGGGGAAATGACTGAAAACCACCGAGAGCTAACTAAGTGGCATTGTTCCCTCTTGGACCCCTCCCTCACATAAAGTAACCCAACACAGCAACTGGGATTGCCCTGCCCTGGCAAATACCTAAGGCTCCGCCCCTTACAACATAACAGGTGGGCCAGAGATGGACAAATATGGCCCAAAGAAAGAACAGATCAAAGCTCCAGAAATAGAACTAAGTGATGAAGAGATAGCCAACCTATCAGATGCAGAGTTCAACACTGGTAATCTGGATGGTCACAGAAATGGTTGCATATGGTCTCAAAAGAGCTGAAAAAGTGAAGGCTATGCAAAGTGAAATAAAGAAAATACACAGGGAACCAACAGTGAAGGAAAGAAAACAGGGACTCAAATCAATGATTTGGAGCAGAAGGAAGAAATAAACATTCAACCAGAACAGAATGAAGAAACAAGAATTCAGAAAAAATGAGGAGAGGCTTAGGAACCTCTGGGACAACTTTAAACGTTCCAACATCCAAATCATAGGGGTGCCAGAAGGAGAAGAGGAAGAGCAAGAAATTGAAAACTTCTTTGAAAAAATAATGGAGAACTTCCCCAACCTGGCAAAGGAAATAGACTTCAGTAAGTCCAGGAAGCTCAGAGAGTCCCAAAAAAGTTGGACCCAAGGAAGCACACACCAAGGCACATCATCATTACATTACCCAAGACTAAAGATAAGGAGAGAATCTGAAAAGCAGCAAGAGAAAAAGGAGGGAGTTACCTATGAAGGAGTTCCCATAAGACTCTCAGCTGATTTCTCACAAGAAACTTTACAGGCAAGAAGGGACTGGAAAGAAGTATTCAAAGTCACGAAAGCCAAGGACCTACATCCAAGAACACTCTATCCAGCAAAGCTGTCATTTAGATTGGAAGGGCAGATAAAGTGCTTCCCAGATAAGGTAAAGTTAAAGGAGTTCATCATCACCAAGCCCTTATTATATGAAATGTTAAAAGGGACTTATCTAAGAAAAAGATCAAAACTATGAACAGTGAAATAACAACAAACTCACAACTATCAACAACTGAACCTAAAAACAAACAAACTAAGCAAACAACTAGAACAGGAACTGAATCACAGAAATGGCAATCACATGGAGGGTTATCAGCGAGGAGGGGGCAGGGGGAGAAAGAAAAGGTACAGGAAATAGGAAGCATAAATTGTAGGTACAAAATAGAGACGGGGAGGTTAAGAATAGTATGGGAAATGCATAAGCCAAAGAACTTACATGTATGACCTATGGACATGAACTAACGGGGTGGGGATGCTGGTGGGAAAGGGGTCACAGGGCAGAGGGGAATAAAGGAGAGGAAAAAAATGGGACAACTGTAATAGCATGATCAATAAAATATCCTTTTTTAAAAAAAAGAAGTGCTGTCACAGATAAGCAGGCTTGGGAAAGACGGCTTTCCATTTCTCACCTCCTCTGTGGGTACTGTGGAGCAGATGAGAGGGCAGAGCACAGAAAACCCAAGCAGCCCTCATTCTGGGAAGAAGTCCCTTATATCCATAGTGGCAAGTATATGATGCATTCTCAGTACTAGTACATGCTGGTTACTAACAAAGGAATCTTTTCTCATCTCTGTATCTCAAAAGCTTAGTGAAAGAAAAGTTGTCTCACAAACAACAACTCTAAGAACAACAGTATGTACAGTTACTATATGGAGTAGAGAGAAGTGAGCTCTTAGGTGCAAAATTACTAAATGAAATATTGGGCACCTCACCTCGCTCGGTGACCTTTTCCTTCTGAGTAAAGTATAGATTAATAGCATATCTATCATGTATTTCAGACAAACACTTCGGGGAAACAGCCTGTGAGCAGAGGATTCACTAAGGACAAGGTAGGTTTCTAATTGATTATCCAAGTTTGAAGTCACATGGAGTATCTATAACAAGAGGCTGCACATTTGAACGTAATTACTGTGGTTCAATAATTTTGTGATTTATCAGCTGGGGATATGAGAAATATTTCTATGAATATTTGTGTCCTTGACGTAATCCCTAGCATAGTGTGAGTCTCGGGGGTGCTAGAGGAAATAATAGTGATACCTTTTTTTCTATAGGAATTTATTTTTAAAAATCAAATAAAAACATGCCTGCTCAGTCATTTAATTTGCAAATAAGGAACCAGTCCTGGCAGAATAGCAGTTAAAGATAACCAAAATTTCCCCTTACCAGTTGCAAAGTGCTGCAGTGCTTATTGTGAGGGTGAGGGATTTAGGACACACCTATAGATTCTCCCCAGGAATAGAACTGCAAAGACCTCCCTGGGCTTAGGGGCTTACTTCTCTGAGCATACGGCTTTTCTTACACTTGTTCTGTCCTTATCGAAGATCTGATTCACTGCCTGATAAGTTGTTTCCCACAAGGCTTACAGATAAAGCTAAGCTGTTTTATTTTTTAAATTGAGGGTACTAATTGCTTTTTATTTTCTCTTTCAGACTCTCAGTTCAATCTTTAACATTGAGATGGTGAAAGACAAAACTGCAGATGAAATAAAACAGGTAATGAATGAAGACGGGTTGACATACTTTATGAAAATCTGTGCTCTATGAACCAAATCTGAAAGTAGAAAGGAGCCTCCATTTCCTGACACCTCTTTCTAGCCAAAATGAAAAGTGGCCATAGATAGCAAAAGTGATGAATTACGTGAAAAATAGTGTCATAAGAAAACTTGTCTTTCTTGGTCTAACTCCTGTATATCTAATCAACTTACATTTCCCCTTTTTCATTCCTGTTGCCTACATCTTATTTAAAATCACTGCTGTATACCTGGATTACTATACTACCTTTCTAAATAAGTTTCCCTGCTCTTATTTCTCCCATTCCCCCATCACATCCTCACCAGTTGAATCCTCCTCAAGTCCTGCTTTCACTATGGAGAAGAGTAATGTATTGGTTAAGAGCACAGACTATAGAACCAAGCTGCCTGTTTAAAGTCCTGGCTCTGCCCACTTACTAGCTGAATGACTTTAATAAGTTGGTTAGCCCCTCAGAGCCTTAGTTTCCCTATCTGCAAAGTGGAAATAATATTAGTACTTACCTCGTAGAGTTATTTGGGGAATTAAATGAGTCAATATTTGGAAAGCACTTAAAATAGTTCCTGGCACAGAGTAAGTGCTATATTTGTGTTTTTAAATAAATGAATGAAAATATTATGTTAGTAACCTGCTCACAAATGTTCAGTGACTTACCATATTCCTTTGCCTGCCATTCAGGGTCCTCCATTATTATAGGACCTTCAGCAGGAAGTTTCCTGGACACCTTCCTTCAAAGCTCTCTTGACCTTTCCTGCCTGTTTGGTCATTCTAATACCTTGATTTACATTTCTATTTAAATTTTCATGTCTGTGGCTTTTTTCTCTAAGTAGTCTAAAATATGCTATTTATTGGCATTCCGTATAGTTCCGCAAATTATACTTTAGGTATATTCTGAGAATCAAAATAATAAAAGCAGTATACTGTGTATCAGGTACTGTACTTAGTGCTTCATATACACTATTTCATTAAACTCTCTAAACTGCTTCATAAAGTAGACGCTATTATTCCTAATTTACCACTGAGGAAACCACAACTTAAAGAAATTAAGTGACTTAGTAAGTGGTAGAGCTAGGACACAAACCTGTCTGTTCCCCTCTGCATCATATTCCCTTATGGGAAGTTGCGTGAATTGCCATGGTTTTTCTTTGGGCACTGTGTCACTCATTTCAGCAAGCATTTATTGAATGCCTATTAAATGTCAGCCTCTGTGCCAGGCAGGGAAATAAGTGAGAAAATCCCCTGCTCTCAAGGAGCTTTAGCCTGGTGGAAGGACAGACACGAAAATAAGGACAGCACAGGGTTTTAACCTCTGTTAATAGAGTCTCAGGGAGACCTCAAACTGCCTTTGGGAAAAAATACCAATGGAAAGTGGACACCACGCATGTCCTTTAGGCTTCTCTAAGCCAGGCTCAGGAGCCCTGATCATATGACAAATATCATTTAGACCTATAATTTTAGATACAAATTTGTGTTTGTTAAAATGACTTTGAGTAACCAAGGTCAACTATGTTAGGAAACATCTATCAGTCTCATACATTTTAGTGTTTATTCATAAACTACTAATATACAGGATCTGTCCAGAAGATATCCAGCCATGTAACATGAAAAATAGAAACATTTATTGAAGAAGATACAAGATACAAGAAACATTACACATGGTACAGTGATGCTTCAGTCCCCTTCAAAGTAGGCACCTTGGGACCTCACACAGTTCTCCCAGTCACTGTTAGCTGCCCTGTAGTATTTTCCTAAATTTCATTGATGGTCTGAAATCTCTCCCCTTTCAAAGGCGATTTTAGTTTAGGGACAAGTCAAGAGTCTCAGGGCACCATATTCGGGCTGTAGGGGGGCTGAGTCACCTGGGTGATTTAATGTTTCACCAAAAACTCTGCATGAGGTGTGATGCATGAGCAGGTATGTTGTTGTGATGAAGCTGCCAACCAGTTGCCCATAGCTGCAGCCTTCTCAATCATCCATATAGTTTCTGCAGGGGAATGGTAAGCTTAATGCAAAATTTGATGCATATTCATGGCTCTACTCGCTCAGTCTTTTTGAATGCCACAACCACACAGTACACATGCTCACTGACCAGCATCTACCACCCCTACTGACTAGCCCAGTGAAGCCATCACTGTTCACACATGTGCGTTCCAGTCCACTCTCCTTGGCTCCAGTTTACATCAGTGTTGTGCAAACCATTCTTGTTATATTAACAATGGTTGGACTTTTCCCAGACAGACCTCGTAAATTAAATAAAAATACACAGGATATGCTATCCTTAAAATGAGAGGACAGTATTCTGACATGGGAAAAAAAAGCAAAGCAACCTTAGGCTGCACTGATAGAGGGGCTTGCGTAAGTCCTGGGAAGTAACAGTCCTCCTGTGCTGTGTTGGTAAGATCACACTTTGATTAGGATCTTCGGTTGGGGTCCCCCATTTAGTGGTAATTTTAATAAAGCAGAGAAGTTTTAAAGGAGGGTGACCCATTCTTCAACACCAACTCAAGTGTCACCTTGGCTCTGATGTCTTCCCTTACTTCTGTGCCTTTGCTAATGTCATTCTCTGCTTAGAATATACCTCTTATCTTCTACCTTACCTGTTTGTCCTTCCAGACTCCCTGTTCACCAGGCTGACTCCTGATAATTTTTCAAGATGACACCTTAAGTGTCGCCTCCTCTGGCACTCATTCCCTGACTTGGGTTAAGCGCCTCTTTCTTGCCCTCCAGAGCGCCCTGGTCTGGTTTGCGTTGTGGTTCTGTTGCGCTAGGCACAAACCTACGTTATTTCAGCTTGTCTTCACAACAGTCCTGTAAGGTTCATACTATTTCTGTTTTATTCATGGCTATATGGATATTATTTAGTTATTTTTCAGTAGTTTACCCAAAGTAGCATACTGTCAAATGACTGAGACCGGGATCTGTGTCCAGGTCTGCCTGACTCCAGATCCCGGGTTCTGCATGACGCCCTACTCTCTGAGAAGACCCACAGCTGGCTAGGGAGCTTGCGTTTCGGGGAGGCAGGAGATGTGAGAAAAAGAGCTTGTCTGTTACGCACAAGGCGCATCTTGAGAAAAATGATTAGCAAGGTCATAAAATCCATTTCCGTGACAGGAATTTGTTATTAAGAGTTACAGTTTAAGATGCTATTAAATCTTTTTGTAACATTGAACTAGTAATAAAGCATTACATTAGATTTTCCTCTCTGTTATCAAAAGCATGTTACTCTGCGCAGTGAAAGCTGTCATCATTTCTTGGTGCAGGTTGAAAAGATTACCCACATGTCACAGACATACTCTCTTTTTTGTACAGATTTGGCAGCAGTATTTTGCAGCAAAAGATACAGTCTACGCAGTTATTCCTGTAAGTAGTTTGGAGGGGGAAATGAGAGTGTTATAGCACAAAGGTCATGTCTCTAACCTCAGCAGGCAGTTACCTTTACTTTTCCTCTGTTTATTGCCTCTTGAGAGCTTACATTTATGGCTCTCAGGGTTTTTATTATGCCCCGAGCACCAAAGATTGGAAGCTCCATATGGTATATTTATGGCTCTTGTTTTCCCTCTTTCTGGTTTAGAAATGTCTCTTTGAGTCAAGTCCCTGACAAGGGAGCACGGTGTAAGTTCATGTTGCTGAGCAATTTCCAAGTCTTTTATTTCTTTTTGGTGTTTTCCAAGCTATTGGAATTTAACACAGGGCTTCTAGTATAGGTGTTTTCTTCTCTTTTTTTAAATTAATTTTAGGGTTGGGGGAGAGAGAGGCAAACATCAATTTGTTATTCCACTTATTTATGCATTCATTGGTTGATTCTTGTATGTGCCCTGACCAGGGATCAAACCCACAACCTGGGCATATCAGGACAACTCTCTAACCAACTGAGCTACCTAGCCAAGGCCAGTTTCTTCCCTTCTTGTCTCTAAGCGAGCTGACGTAGAGCCTCCGCCTAATTTTTTTCTGGCATTTCCCGTTAGCAAATGGCATTTTCTTGTGAGGTTTTCCCCTGCTTCTTGAAATTGCCATCTTGAAGATAGGTAGTCACCAGCCACTGCTTGACCATTGAGATGAGCATTTGATGTACTGGGTTATCAGCTACTTCTATAATTGTTCTTCTTCCCTGAAGAGGAAGTAGCCTGGGGTAAGTTTATGTCAAGAGCATAAATACATACCAAAGCTTACATGTCTAAGTGTAAGATTAAGGACAAAAACTTACAGACATAAAAATAAAGCCAGACCCTTTTTTTTTTCTAAAAGATTGTATTTTATTTATCTTTAGAGAGAGGAGAAGGGAGGGAGAGAAACATCAATGTGTGGTTGCCTCTCACGTGCCCCCTACTGGGGACCTGGCCTGCAACCCAGGCGTGGGCCCTGACTGGGAATCGAACTGACGATGCTTTGGTTTGCAGGCCGGTGCTCAGTCCACTGAGCCACACCAGCCAGGGAAAACCAGGCCTTTTGGTTGCTGAGAAAGTATTGCTATTTTTTTCTACCTCTTAAACATATGTACCCTTGCCCTTCATAAGTTTAACAGCCAAAGGACCTATAACTTCTGTGATATTTTAGATCTCTTGATACTGGCTCATTGTTTGAACAGGCCTTTTTAGACTTCCTTCAGACAGACTTAGTGACCTGATATCTCAGACACTTGGCAGAGTCACCTGGAGAGTTTGGGGCATTTGGAGTATACACTGTTCACACACAATCCTGACACTGAACAACAAAGAAAACATCTGGTGTTTCCTCTCTGTCGTAAGAGGGATTTGTAAATGATATAACTTAGATTGTGTTAATTGTATTTTAGTTCTAGAGTTTAGTCTTGGTGAATTTAAGTGTAATTGTGGCCTTTTATGTTTTTTCATTTGTGAATTTTATTCCTTTCTAACCTACAGGAAGAGAAGTTTGATTTGATCTGGAACCGGGCTCAGTCCTGTCCAACAGTAAGTTTCTGGATTGCTTATCAGTGCTGCCAACAAGGATGTTTTCTAACTGATCTCCTGATGTTCCATACTATCTCATGTTATAGTTCTGTTTCTTTAACAGGAATGCCCATATGTCAGTTGTACTAATGAGTGAAATTTTTAGCCTTATGAAATCATGTGAGTTTGGTCCAATAAGTCTCTGACTTTATAGATAATCTCAGCCCTTTCTGATCTGGATCTTAATCTGTCAGTATAAGTAAATGTTGGATATAGCACCTACGACCATAATATTTTCAGCTTCCTTTAAGTGTCTGTTTTATTAGCAGTTTTCTTTTCAGTTTTGGCCATGCTATCCTGATTAAATGTACCTAAAAGGAATCATGAGATTGTTGCTGGAGCAATGAGCTACCAGAAGACCTGAGGGAAGGGAATAGGTAAGCTAGGCCAGCTGACTGGGTGTTTGTAATAATTTCTAGGATTCTCAAAAAAATTTGCCAAGCATTACTGAGAGAAAATAAAAAACATCCAAGTAAATATAAAGACATACCATGCTCATGGACTAGATGACTCCATATTGTTGTCGTTTCTCCCCAGATTGATATCTAGAATCTAACCCCAACCAAAAGCCCAATAGGCTTTTTTTAAAGAAGTTGATGAGCTGATTTTAAAAATTTATTTGGATATCCAAAGGACCTAGAATAACAGAACAATTTTGAAAAAGAACAAAGTTAGAGGACTTATATTATCTGATTTCAAGGCTTATTATAAAGCTACAGTAATGAAGACAGTATGATATTGGCATAAAAATAGATGTATAGATAAGTGGAACAGAGTAGAGAATCCAGAAGTAGACCAGCATATGTGTGATCAGTTGTGTTCCAGCAAAGGGGCCAAGGTAATTAATGAAGAAAAGGATAATCTTACCTTTTTTTTAAGTAATCCTCACCTGAGAGTATGTTTATTGATGTTAGAGAGAAGGGAAGTGGGAGGGAGAGAGAGAGAGAAACATCTATGCGAGAGAGAAATGTTAATTCGTTGCCTCCTGTACACGCCCGTACCAGGATCAAACCCACAGCCTAGATATGTTCCCTGACCAAGAGTCAACCCCTCAACCTTTTGGTGTGCAGGACGACGCTTCAACTAACCGAGCCACCTGGTCAGGGCAGGGCAGTCTTAATCTCACCTCACACTGTATCCAATGGCTGAGTTAAAATAAGTCATAGAATCTTAGTGATCTTAGGGTTAGCAAAGATTCCTTACGTATATCACAAAAAGCACAAACTATTAAAAAAAATCAGCCCTGGCTAGTGTAGCTCAGTGGATTGAGTGCCGGCCTGTGAACCAAAGGGCTGCAGGTTCAAGTCCCCCATCAGGGCACATGCCTGGGTTGCAGGCCAGAGCCCCAGTAGTGGGCGCATGAGAGGCAACCGCACATTGATGTTTCTCTCCCTCTCTTTATCCCTCCCTTCTCCTCTAAGTAAAAAAAAAAAAAAAAAAAAAATCAATAAATTACATTTCATCAAAATTAAAATTTTCTATTTGTATATATATGTTCATAGCAGCATAGCCACAATTGCCAAAAGGTGGAAGCAACCCAAGTGTCCATTAATGGATGAATCAATAAATAAAATGTGTGTATGTGTACATATGTGTATGTATGTATATAAAATAGAATATTATTCCACTTTAAAAAGGAAGGAAATTCCCATACATGCTACAACATGGATGAACCTTGAAGACATTATGCTAAGTGAAATAAGCCAGTCACAAATGGACAAATACTGTATGATTCCACATATATAGGAGGCACTTAGTGTGGTCAAATTTATAGACAGAAAATAGAATGGTGGCTGCCAGGGACTGGGGTGGGGAAGGAGATAGGGAATTACTGTTTAATGAATATGGAATTTCAGCTTGGGATGATGAAAAAAGTTCTGGAGTTGAAAGGTGGTGATGGTTGCACATTGTGAATGTACTTAATGCCACTGAATTGTACACTTAATAATAGTTAAAATGGTAACTTTTATGTAATGTATGTCCTACCACATTAAGAAAAATTAAAATTTCTATTTCTCGAAAGACATTGTTATGAAATTGAAAAGATAAGCCACACACTGGGAGAAAATATTCACAAGACATATTGACAAATGACTTGTATCTAGAATATATTAAAAACTTACAGCTCAATAATAAGAGGACAGGTGGCCCAATTAACAAATGGGCAAAAGATTCAAACAATTCACCAATGAAGTAGGATGGCAAATAAGCACCTAAAAAAGTGCTTGACATCATTGGTCATAATCGGAATGCAAATTAAAACCACAGTGAGATACCACTAGTATGACTAAAATTAAAAAGACTGACCATACCAAGTGTTGGGGAGGATATGGAGCAACTAAAACTCTAATATATTGCTGGTAAGAATGTAAAATGGTACAACCAATTTGAACACAGTGTGACAGTTTCTTTAAAAGTTACGCATGTGCCTGCCATACTACCCAACCATTCTACCCCTAGATATTTTCCCAAGAGGACTGAAAGTACTTTTATATTTGTGTATAGTCTGGTACACAAATGTTCATAGTAGCTTTATTTGTAATAATACTGAAAAATGTCAAAATCTATCACAGATATATAAATTAAAGAATTGTGGTATGTGTGTACATATGTACAACAGAATAATGCTCCGGAATTAGAAGGAATGGACTCCTAATATATGCAACAACATGGATAGATCACAAAATAATTGTGCTGAAGAAAGAAAAGCCAAACCAAAAAAGAAGTACAGATTCTTTGGTTCCATTTATACAAAATTCTAGAAAATGCAGACTGACAGGTGGTGACAGAAACCAAATCAGGGATTGCTTAGGGAGAGTTGGGGAGAGAAGGTTATGAATTAACCTTAAATATTATATTAAACTTTAATATTATGTTAAAGGGGCTTTTGGAGAAGATGTTCGTTATGTTGATTGTGGTAATGGTTTCACTGTATATGTATATACACTCATCTAATTGTGCACTTTTAATACGTGTAACTTACTGCTTCAGGTAGACCTCAATGAAAGCCCCCAAAAATGTTTTCCCTGACAGGGGCCAGCTATTAAATAGGCACTGAGGTTATTTCATCTAATATAATAAAACTGAGCCTGACTGGTTGGCAGTAAAGAGACAGTCCCATGACCAATGCATGTCCGGTGATGATACTTTATATTGTCGCACCAGTGTCTCTCACTCGTCCCCAATCCTAAACATCTCGAGCATAAAACTAATCATTTCTTGATGTTTAGAGCTACAGTATCAGCCTCAGATGATAAAGTATGAAGCGATTATAGTAATTAGAACAAAAACTAATTCAGCAGCATTAGGAAGTTTAAAAATTGAAAAAGACCCAAATGTTCATCAATGAAAGAATAGATAAATTGTGAATTTTTATAGTACAAATCCATACAACAGTGAAAAATTAATGAATTAGAATTATAGTTATCAACATGGATAAATCTCAGAAGTATAATGTGAAGTGAAAAAAGCAAGTTGCAAAAGTATACATGATAAGATTTACACTTTTACACATACAAACAGTACCATTTCTTGTTTACAGATATACACGTACACATTAACAGCATAAAAACCTGAAAGGGAATGGCAGTCAGCAAATGCAGGGTAGATGTTAGCTCTGCACTGGGACTGGAATGCGTTACACAGAGAGTTTCCGTTGGATATCTAAGGCTTGCTTTCTTAGGTGGGTTGGGAAGCGTATATGTGTTTATTATATTACCCTGTATGAATTTCGTAATCTTAAAAAATGTTTTAAACCAAACATTGAAGAAATTGAGTGAATGATATAGGTGGTTGGGCATAGAGGAAATGATTTTATTTATTCACTTACCTCCTTGTGTTTTGGTTTCTCGCAGTTTCTGTGTGCACTACCAAGAAGGGAAGGCTACGAGTTCTTTGTAGGACAATGGTCAGGCACTGAACTCCACTTTACTGCACTTATAAATATTCAGGTAGGTGGCTTGTGCTTACCCCTAGAGGAAAGAGGCCTACCCCTTTGTAGGACCATGAGCCTTGCTGAGGCGGAGGACACAGGGCACATACCCACCCCCCACAGTGTTTGCCGCAGCATTGATGAATCGTCATGCTTCGTATGTTGGGCTAGCTTTCTGGGCCCTATTCAATACCTCAGAATTAGAAAAGACCCCAGAACATGTTCTGTGACTACCTTGGGCTCTCTTCTGTCTCTTCGTCAGGCCTCTAAAACATTTAGTGCATGTGCCTCACTTAACAAACATGGTTGAGTTATAATGGCTATAACCTTAAGGTTTTTTAACTTTAAGGAAGACTCTGTGTCTTACATGAGTTTTATTAATCAAGTCAGCACTTTCTAAGGTGAGAGATGCATAGTTTCCATTCTAGAGATGTTATTTTGTTTGCCTCCCAAATATGAAATTAAGTTCAATCCAAAGCATTTGAAGCTTTAAAATAAAAGTCATTATTTTATATCAGATCATAACGAGGATTGACATTCTGTATTTGGAGGCCAAATCTGGCAAAAAAAAACTAACATGTATTATAATGACTTTGAAGTTGGGGTAAAGGGAGTACAAAATAGAATGAGGGAGGAGCTTACAGTTATTTTATAATTCTTCTAACAATCATTTATCAGGCCCATACTATAATAATCAACATTTGATATACTTACTATGTGCCAGATTTTTTGGGCACATATATTATCATTTAGTCCTCATGAGATAGTTACTATTATTTCTATTTACAGAGAAGAAAGTGGGCTCAGAGAAGTTAGTTCACACGATGAATAAGTGGTAGAGCTGGGTTTGATTGACTTCAGGTTATTGACTCCAAAGTCTATGAACTTAAACATCGTGCTATTGTGTTGGAAACTGCTAGGCTCTAGATACCTGTGAGCCAAAGCCCCTGCCCTCAGGAAACTCATATACAGGTTAAGAAAAAGATCCAGAAACATAATTACGATGAAAATCATCAGTATAGAAGTATGTTCAGGAGAAGTGAGAGGCCGAACTATTAAAAGTACTAGTGAGATATTAATGAGTTAAGTATTATTAAAAGCAATACTGAGATATTGATAATTAAAAGGACTTGCTGACAGCTTAAAGATAAAACCCAGAGATTTTTTTTTTTTAATGTATAGTTGTTTCCTCCTACACTGTATGAAGGCTTTAGCTTTGAGCCCAGTCTCTTTCCCTAGTCTGGATTGAGGTCTGGTAACTGCTGTCCTGTCCATCCTTCATGAAATTATGATGTTCTCATTCTTCCTTTCCCCCTACCTCCCACCCAGATTGTATTTTAAAACTGTACATTACAAATCTGGCCCATGTACGAACTCTCCAGCTGTTTGCTACAGCTTAAAAGAGCTCAGTCTTCAGAGCCAGCCAAGGGGAGTAGATTTCAACTGTGAAATGCACTAGTCCATAAAAGTGGCAATTACACAAGCATATTGCTTTCTTTAGAACTTGATTTGATAGCTGCTTGTGCTGTTTTGTTTTTAAATATATAGCCATGATGAAGGATTCACTGCCTACTGTAAACATTTTCTGGGAAAAGAGCCAAACCTTTTTCAATTGAAGACACAAATAACACTGTGCAAACTGTCACTTGCACCATGCCTTGGCAGGGCTAACCATCCCCCACATCCTAGTCCTCTGCCTCACTAGACACCCAAGGGGCTGGTAAGAGCCAGAATTTCCTCCAGACTCTCTATTGCTCTGAAATTGCAGTTTTGTGGTGGTGGTACCTTATTGAGCCTTGATAAGTGTTCCTCCTTACAGACCCGAGGGGACGCTGCAGCCAGCCAGCTGATTTTATATCACTACCCTGAACTTAAGGAAGAAAAGGGCATAGTACTGATGACAGCAGAAATGGATTCTACATTTCTGGTAAGAATTAGCTTTTACCTCTTCAGATTTACCTAGTAGCCCTGACGGTATTATTCTTCTGCAAAAGCTCAGGAGAAGTAAAATATAAGAGAGCAATATGTATTTGTTTCTCACTTAAAGTTGACAATAATTAGGTCTTGCTCAGGCTCTTCCAAGACTTGAGATTAGTACGGATTCTCAACCACTTCACAGTTTTGAAGTCCAAACACTGAATACACTCTGTACCTATTATCTTTCTAAAATTATAAAATTCTGACTTCAACCAAACATATCTGGCCCTAGGGGTTTTAGGTAAGAGACTGTGGGCAAGTAAATGGCTTCTTAAGTGTAGAGAAGAGTTCAAAGTCTAGAATAGTTTTCAATCTTTTATCTTCCATGCTGTTCACATGTACAACGTTCCTTGTACACAGTGACTTCCCTTGCCCCTCTTCCCATTCGCCGGGATAGAGCATCAGCCACACGCCCATAGGTAATGATAGCCATTGTGTTTGCTCTGTCCACATATCCAGAGCTAGGAGCAGTTTCATGATTACTGTACAACCTATTTGTCTAATATTTACTCATTTTAGTCTCATTTATCTAGCAGCATTTAAGTTCAGCATATCCTCAAGATGTTGGCCACTTTCATGCCCCTTTTCCCTGAGATTTTTTATTACAACGCCCACTTTACTTTTCCTCTCTCACCAGCCGCACACAGGGAAGGGAAAACAATGGCCCTCAGGCAGTAGTTCACAGTAGCTGTAAGTAGTTCACAGTAGTAGTTCACAGTAGTTGCAAGTCTTGGACACAGTTGGGACTCTGCTTCCCTGTCTATTATTTCTGAAACCATTCAGTCACATTTCTCCTATTCTTCCTTCCACCCATCACACTTAACTGGAAGTTACCCAAAATCCTATCCAAAAGAATCGAGTTGCTATTAACTGAGATAGACAAGAGTGTGGCAAGAAAAGCTTTGGAAGGAAGATCAGTAGCTCATTTGTGGGCATGTTAAATCTGAGATGCCTGTTAGATTTCCAAGTAGTAGGCAGTTAGATGTATGAGCTTGGAATTCAGCGGAGAGGTCCAGGCTGGAGGTATAAATATGGGAGTTATCAGCAACAGATTATTATTTAAAGCCATGAGACTGAATGAAATCACCAAGGAAGTAAATGGAGATAAAAGAGAGAAGAGGTCTAAGAACTGAGCCCAGTGGAGAGGATGAAGCATCAGTGAAGAAGATTTAAAAGGAACAAGTCAGTGACATAGGCAGAAAACTAAGACGGCAGAATGCCCTGGAATCTGAGACAAAATGTTTCAAGGAATAGGGAGTGCTCAATTGGCCAGATCTCACTTACTGGTAGGGAAAATGAGATGCGGACTGAGAATTTACTGCACTTCACAACATGGAAGTCATAGGGGACCTTTATAAGGGATGTTTCAGATGAGCAGTAGGATAAACACTTAATTGAAGTGCATTTAAGAGAGGATGGAAAGAGAAATTAGAATAAGCATAAACAAGTCTTTGAAAAGGTTTTCTGTGAGGGGAAGGAGAGAATGGGGCATTAGCTGGAAGGGGAGAAGTCGGAATGAGAGTGTTTTTGTTTTGTTTTATATATGGGAGAAATAATATTTTTGTGCTGATGAAAAAATCCAGAAGAGAGGGAAATATTGTTAATGAGGAGAAAGAGGAGAGAATTGTTGAAGTGATATTTTTAAGTGGGTAAGTCTCGGAATGAGGGAAATAAAGCAACAGAAGAGAAACCAGGATGTAAGGACACAAATACAGTTAAATGGATAGAGGAGGCGGTAGCCTATAGAAATTCTTTCTAGATTGTTTAGTGGAAAGAAGGAAAAGTCTGAGAGTGAGGGTGGAAGAATATAGGTGTTGAATGTTAAAGTGGAAAAGAGAAAGTGAAGTTACTGTCTGGGACGGGAGTCAGCAAACTACATAATAGCCTGTAGACCAAATCCAATCCACTGTCTGTTTTTAGAAGGCCCATGAGTTAAGAACATGTTCTACAGCTTTAAATGGTGGCATGGGCGGGGAGGGGGAGGTAAAGAAGAATAATATTTCATGACCTGAGATATGAAATTCAAATTTCAGTATCTGTAAAAAAGCTTTATTGGAACACAGCCATGGTTACCATTTACATATTATCTCTGGCTGGTTTACCTCTACAACAGAGAGTTGAGTAGTTGTAACAAAGATTCTAGGACCCATGAAGCCTAAAATATTAACTGTGTATCCCTTTACAGAAAGTGTATGCCTATCTGTGATCTAGAAAAGTGGAAGAGAATGGCTGTGTGGTACAGGCACAGAAAGAGAGAGCTGAAAGTTGGATTCAACCAGGGTTATGGTTTAGCCAAGTGGTATAATGAAGTAAAATAGGAACCAGGAAGTTAAAGCACAGGAATGATTATAATTGTTGACCATAGAATGCAAGCTGGATAAAGAGGGAAGTGAAAACATAAGAGAGGTTAGAGACAGAATTGTGAGTCCTAGTGGAATGGAAAGATTTTTGAAGCTGGAGGTGAGCTTAAAGGATAGGAAATTGTAGACAAAGTGTGGGTATTTCAAAATGAGATTTGGAGAGGATATAGTTACCAATAATGACAGGGTTTAAGATTTCACCAGAGGAGCGAGTGACATGGAGAGTGCACTTTATTTTCTGGTCTTCAGCAAAGGACAGCCTCCAACATATGTGCACTCTGGTGGTCAGAGGAGAGACCCCTCTACTTTGTCATTTTGACTACCTCACTTTGCTGGTTTAAAACTGCTACACAGTTCCCATCGTCATTAAAATTTGCTTCCTGGCCTTATAACATTCAACAGCATAGCAGACAATATATACAAGATGGGGCAAAAGTAGGTTTATAGTTAGGTTTACAGTCGTTCCTGTGGAAAATAATACAATAAATAAACAATAATACAAGAATAAACTCTGTGTTTTGCATACTCACAACTATAAAGCTACTTTTGCCCCACCCTGTAATTTACCTTGTGTAAGTCAACTTTACTGTGAATGTCCAGTGTAGTAAAGTAAGTCCTCACTTTATGTTGTCGATAGGTTCTTGAAACTGCAGCAAAATGACACAGAACAAGACCGCTTTCACAAGAGGCTAATTGATTGCCACAACAGTTAAGCTCCTACAGCATCTCATCAATGTTATGACAAAACATCGTTGAATGAAATGATGTTATTCAAGGAGCTACTGTACAGAACTAGACATGTTAGAAGTTATTGTAGAGGGAAACCTAGGAGTGTAATATGAATATACGATCACCTGCGTACTCCTACATGAGTTTGTACTTTAGGCATAGTGTTTCCAAATACAGTAAAGCAAATGAATAGAAATACATGGAAACAAGAGGATTTTTCCTAACTAATTATCATTAATACTGAAAATATAGTAAACTGTTAAAAAAAACCTTATCTGGTTCCTTATCTGTGTCAATAGATGATTTTATTGGAATTCAGAAAGTTCTAGGATAGAAGCACGCACAGCATTCTGGGGGGTGGGGTTCCCTGACCCAGAAGGAAGAAGGAGACTTCCTAGGGCGATGACACCTGTGCTGGACCTTCAGTGATGAGCGAGTTTGGCCAGGTAGAGAAAAAGGGAGAGGGAAGAGAATGTTCCAGACAGAGCAAATAGCATAAGTGCCAGGAGGCATAAAATGACTTGCAGGATCACGAAGAGTTTGGTATCATTGATATATAAAAAAGGTTTGGTGAGTTATGTTCAGAAGTTTGGCTTTCTCCTGAAGGCACAAAAGAGTCATTGGAGGAGAGGGAATGACCCCAGAAATATATAGGGAGTAAAATGGGAAGGGCTTGATAAATTGATCATAGCTATGAAGATTGAAAGAGGAGAAATTGTGTTTGTTATTATACCTCCCTGTGGAGCAACACAGGGAGTTAATATGTTTATCTTTTTGGGTGTTGGAAAGAGAGGAGGCTATTGCTTCATGTGGAGAGTTAAGAGAACAAAAGGCAGAGGGTGAACAAAGAACTGGGTGCTTCTATAACCCTAAAGAGACAGAAGCACATAGCCCCCTGTGTCTACCTCCCTACACACCACACTAGTGGTCTTCTAATTAGTGGGAGGAACCCTTTATCCAAACAAAGCCTTATGTAAACCCTAGGGTAGAACAGTTGAGAGGTGAAGCGACCTAAGACACCTCCACAGAGCCCCGAGGACTCTACTGTTGGGACAGCATTGTTCTAGAGTAAACACAGCTGAGATTTAACCCTACCTCCACCGTCCTGATCCTCAAATACAAATTGATTGTCAGAGGCCCTACAGTTCATGGGCTCGGAGAACGGCGCTGTCTGCCTTGGGTTATGGCAATGCACTTGCTTAAGAAATAAATTGCTCTTGGGGCACATTTAAGTATAAAAAGGTAAAATTCACGAAGCAGAGTTAATGACCTTGATCAATCTTAATTATCTTGACCCACCTGAAACAGTGTCAGGGTGAAGTAGAGGGAGGACCCGCCTGGCGTCCAGAGGTCTGATCGTGGCTCTGCCACTTGCTACCCACATGACCTTGGGCCTATCCCTGCATCTCGTTTGCTTTGGTTTCCTGGCTTATTAAATGAGGACTGGGTGATCTCTGAGGCCCCTTCTAGCTCTGAAATTCTATTAATTTGAAATAGCCAGCGTTTTGGAAAAAGGCTTTTGATTGAAGATCTAGTCTCAGAGATTAGTGCCTGCTTGTGAGAAAATGACCTGAGAGCCCCACAGGAGAGAATGGAGATAAAGCAGCCTAGGGGATTTATAAACGCATCATCTTCATGCTGTAGCTATAGGCATAGCACACTTTTGACAGTCAGTTTTAGTAGGAATTTTTCACTATCCTTTGGGGTTGGGTTTTGGCTATATGAACACAATGGTAATGAATAAGTGCCACTGACTAGCTAGAACTGGAGAATGTGTACGTAGCAAAAGTAAGAGTTGCTTAAAGTAACCCTTTTGTAAGATTTCAAGAGTGTTCTGACCCCACCTCTGTTACATAGAGTGGTCTGGTGACCCATTTCCCTGCCTCTGAGCTTTGGAGAAGGTAGCCCCTTTTCTTCCCTGGGACTTTGCTGGTGTATTAGTTAGAAATGGCTACATAGCAAATTACTCCAAACTTAGTGGCTTAAAAGAAAAATTTATTACCTCACCGTTTCTGTGGGTCAGGAATTCAGGAACAGCATAGCAGGGGATTCTGGCTCAGTCTCTCGTGAAGTTGCTGTCAAGACGTGGGCTAGGGCTGCAGTCGTCTGAGGGTTGGCTGGGCCTGAGGCCCTGCCTCTGACCCCACTCGCATGGCTGCTGGCAGGAGGCCTCATTTCCTTGCCATGTTGGACTATTTAAACGTCTTCATGACATGGCAACTGACTTTCTCAGAGCAAGTGATTCAAGAGAGATGGCAAAACAGAAACTACAGTGTCTTTTGTGACTTAATTGCAGAAGTTATTCTCTGTTATTCCACTGTAGTCTTTGTTAGAAGCAAGTCGGTAAGTACAGCCTGCACTCAAGGGAAACTGGTCCCCATCAAAGCAGGGAGTGTCCTAGAACCTGTGGGCAGAGTGTAAAACTGTCACAGCTGGCTTCAGCACTAGTTTTCTGACTGAGGCGGTGGTATCAGGAACAGGTTTTATTTGAGTCACGTCTGATTAGTCAAGAACTTAGTGCTCACAAACTAATTCTTGGAGCTGGGCAACTGTTGTTCCCCTCCCCCTTGATATAACAGTTATAAAGGAACTGAATGAAGAGGCAAATTTTGAACATATGCATTAATTTATTCAAACATTCACCAGATGTCACTGTGTGCAGGGATATAAAACCAGCACAGGTACTTCGAGGAATTCATGCTAGGAAAGACAGACAAAAAAGAAAAGGAAAAAAGGACAAATACAATACAGTATGATAAATGCTATGACAGAGGTAGCATAGGGTAATTTGGGCACACAGAGAAGGGGTGCCTAACTAAGACCTGCGAGTTCAGGGAGTCAGGGATGCTTCCTAAAGCAGTGACTCCTGGGTGCGGGTTCGCTTGCCATAGGACTCAAATGGAGAGCTTTGCGGTCCCGTGCGGGGAGGGGCCTCACTGTTCTTTTTACCTTACTTACAGAATGTTGCTGAGGCACAGTGCATTGCCAGCCAAGTTCAGCTCTTCTATGCCACTGATCGGAAGGAGACATACGGGCTAGTGGAGACCTTTAACTTCAGACCAAACGAGTTCAAATATATGTCTGTCATCGCTGAATTGGAGCAAAGTGGACTTGGAGCAGAACTGAAATGTGCCCAGAACCAGGATAATACTTAGAGCTATAAGGGTTGGCTCCTCACAGAGTCTCCTCAGCCCCGGGATAGCCTAGAGCACACCCACCCCCTTGAACTCTCAGAAGTTTGCATCTATAACGAGCATTCTCTAAGGAGTTGCCCTGTGTGCTTATGCAAGAAATAATCATTAGAGGTGAGCCCTATTACTTGATATTCAGGAACGAAGATACTCAAACATTCTGATAATCTCTCAGCATACTTGAGTTTTCCTTTTTAAGTGTTTGAGGTCATAAACAGAGACAGCCAAGGATCCAGCAGGATGATTGACTTGATTTTACACAGTGTAACATTTTGTTACAAGCGTATTTGCATTCTGGACATTTTGACAGCACAGGTCCCAATTGCGCATAGTTCCTCCTCTTTATAAACTTGAGACAGGATAAGCTGGAAGGCCTGCCATATAGTTAGATGTGGATTTTACATACTTTTCCCATGTGCCAGTTAGCTGACCAAAAACATAACCCAAATATCCTGTTTTGACTGTAGAACAGCCAGGTATTGCGATCAGGATTAAGACTTCATCTAGACGCCCCCAGAGTTGCCTTTAGTGTAGCTGGCTTGAAGTATCAGTAGATTTCAGGTATACTCAAAAACACACAAGTACAGTGCCTGCATAATTTTAAAGCACGGTTTATTTAAACCTGCTCCTCTAACTCTGCCTTTTAGAAGCTGTGTATTGGGAGGAGGTGAATAGGTGCAGTGTAAATAAATCAATTTTTTTATAAGAAAGGATCAGTCCAGATTTGCATGTTTTTGTGTGCGTTTTTTGTTTTTTTTTAACAACTCTAAGCCATGCTACATTGGGTAGGGAGAAGATACAGCAATAAAATAAAATCTGGCTTTCAATCTTTGTTACACTCAGCAGTGAAATATAAGCCATGTGCTGTCCATAGTCTAAGTGCTGTGAGCTGATTTGATCAGAACTCATCTTTGGACTCAGTAGTTGCCTGAAACACGAAAAATGAGAAAGGAGCAGTGGAAACTCCCTTGTGGCTTGAAGCGTCAACCCTGGCTCCCAGCTCAGCAATAGAGGAGAGGGGTGGTTACACACCAGCCTTCTGAACTTGAGGTCCCAGCCCTACCTCCCACCCCCCATTATTGTTGTCAGCTGCCTTTACTATGCCTTTGCTTTTCTTGCTCTAACATGCTCCACTTTGCTGCTGCCTGAGATCTGGTTGTACGACACTGAATATGGTGAGTGGGAATGTAACCAGTACTTACAGTTTCTGTGTATGTTTGTTTTCTTCATTAGAGGTTGGGCCTGTCCCCAGGTTCTTTAAATGGGGTTGGACTTTCCATTATTTTCTGAGCTGTGACTGTTTTGTTGTACCTCTAAGTCTGTATATAAAAAGAGACAAAGTATTTGTTTAACCTGGAAAAGCTCCTAGTCTTTCACAATTTCTCTAAAGACTGAGCTGTTTCCTAATGCAAATTCTGGACCTACCTCTGGTCCTGACGGTTCATTTTTTGAGAAACTTGAGTCTGGATATTTTGAGTCCCAGGAGTCTTCAGCATCAGGTGAAGTCGTTTTTGTGGGTATCCAGTTATGTTTGCTTTTCTGCCCAGATGGACCCAATTCCTAGCCATGGTACATTTTCATGACACCTCCACCAGAGGGTGAGAAAACGAATGGACAAGAAATCAGAACTGGCTGCTCATTTTATTGTTCCTCCCAGCTTTTCCCTAAATCCCCCCTTGCCAAGTTACATTGGACATGATCAAAGCACCATTTGGCTCTTACCTAGCAAGATCTGGCAAAGACCTAAAAGAAAATTGTAACATTAATCAGTAAATTTCTCCCCTGGTGCAACATATTAGAGGAAGTGAACAGGCTTTAGAGTTAAATGAATCTGGGTTCAGATGTTGGTATTGCAATTTATTAGCTCTATAATATTGAACAGATTATTTAAATTCTCTAATTCTGTTTATCTTTAAAATGGGGATGATACTAGTATCTACCTCATAGAATTTTGTGAAGATTAATTTATAGGCTATAGTAAAGCTTAATAAATGTCAGCTCCCTTCCTCTTCTCTACTTCCCTTGCCTGTCATTAAAAACCAACACAAATTAACAGTTCCAGTGTGCAGATCATTCTTCATTCCAGCTGAATGAGTAGACCTTATCTCATAGGTTCTCACACTCTTAAGTTGAAGTAGAAGTATGTTGAGCACTTCGAAATGCAGATTCCCAAGTCTCAAGCTGCAGCCTGCTGAATTGTCATCTTTGCAGAAAGTGCCGAGAATCTGCATTTTAATACATGCTCCAGGTGATTCAGATGTAGGTAATTCACCAGCCACACTTTGAGAACCATTGCCTTATGTGTTCTTCACCAAAAAAAAAAAAAGCCAGGCCTTCCTTTCCTATGGACATTAACCGTAGAATCGGATTCCTGTGCCCTTTGCCTCCCATAGTGGTCCCCTTTGCATACCCTACATTATATTTATTTATTTATTTACCTTTTGCCCCCACTAGACTGTGAGCTCCTTGAGGGCTAGAGTGTATCTCCATTCCCAGTACCAAGAACATGCCCTGGAACACAGATATACTCAGTTGGTTGTTGAATAAATAAGTGACATGGATTTTAGCCAAAACATTATCTTGTGTGTGTGTCCATATTTAAATACTCCGAATTTAAGAGAATCTCTGCAATGGTCCCCAACCTTTTTGGCACTGAGGCTCGGCTTCGTGGAAGACAACTTTTCCACGTACCGGGGTGGGAGGGATGGTTTCAGGATGACCCAAGCGCATTACATTCAAGCTCATTTCCTGCTGTGCAGCCCAGTTCCTAACAGGCCCGGACCGGTACTGGTCTGTAGCCCAAAGGTTGGGGACCCCTGTCTTAAAACATACAGATTAAGAACTTACTGAGTAGGAATATTTGTAAACCAAGCTATCAAATTATACACAAAACCTCTCTAAGTCACCGATCTGCTGGGTTGACTGCTCAGTGCAATTCCGTGGTCACTACCAGAGCGCCTACTCTGTCACCACCATGTTAGGTGCTGACAAAGGAAGGTAAGTAGGACAGGCCTTGCCCTCCAGCCCTGCTCCAGCCACCACCTGCGCCTCTCTGGCCTCGGGTTCTGTGCCTCACATCTAGCCCCTGGTCATAGTTTGCCTTGTCTTGTTCTCAGGGGGTTTATGCTGCTACTTCTTTCTTCTCCAAACAGTTTGGAAGCGGTAGCCACATGTTCTCTTCCTTTTTTTTTTTTTTCTTTTTGCAGTCTCTATAATACCTTTTTGTTCAGCCTTGGAGAAGAGATACAAATGCCCGCTTTCCCAGTCTTGATTTAGCACTGACTCAGCGTTCATTAATATTTAGTAGGCACCTATTACATGTCAAGTACAGGTACAGGAAGCTGGGAAATAAAGCAGTAAGCAGGACAGATAAAGCCCCTGTTGTCATGGAGTTTATATGCCTGTGGAGATGACAGTAACACAATGAGATTATTTCAAATACTGGTAGTACTATGAAAATAATAATAATGTGACAGAATGTGGAGTGGAGGCAATAACTTAATAGGAGAGAGGTGACAGCCGATGTTTGAGTTGAGGAAAAGTGCCAGGTAAAGAGAACAGCAAGTGCTGAGGCCCTGAAGCAGGGCCAAGCTCAGCATGCTTGTTTCTGGGCCCGGTTTAAAGGTTCAGTCCTTGCCCTTGAGGAGCTCACACTTCAGCAAATGAGACACTGACATGAGTAATTACAATATGAGGCCAACTGACCAGTGCCATCTCAGAAGAGGGGCAAGGAGAGTTCAAGAACACTGCTGGGTACTGTAGGGGATGCAGATCTTGCCAGACCATCGTACTTGGCATGAAACGCTTGAGCTTCACAGGGAGTAACAGGTAGACAATATTAAAGTCTCAAAAGGACAAGTGTTCCATTCGAGGAGACCCTCCGAGTTCAGAGCTGGCCTTACAATGTATACTCATTAACAGTAACCACCAGCATTTATTACTGGTGCATGCCACATGCCAGGCACTGTGATAAGCCCTTTACATGGATTATCTCAATCCTTCCAACAACCCTCTGAGGTGGGCAGGAGCCTGCTGGTTGGTGAGACGTGCCGTTGCTCTCCTTGTGCCCCTGTGTTCTCCGCACCTCCAGCGCCAAGACAGAGGGCAGCCTTTCAGTTACCCCTAATCCCAGCTCCAGCAGCCAGCTCAGGCCTTTAAGAAGTCGTGGGTGACTCCTGAACCAGCCCTTACTCAGAATGTGTGTCAGTGTCCCTGCTGTCAACTGAAGAACAGATGCACGCATTATACATTTCTGATTCCTCCAAACTTTATTTCAAAAGGCATTGTGTTCTAATTAAGGAGGGCTTTTTTGTGCTCTTCTTTGCTACATGGAACACTTTGGTCTTGGCAATTCTCCTAATGTGACAAGTTGGTGGCAGCATCTTTATCCTTATTCTGCTAAGGAAGAGACTTGGTGCACAAAAAGTGAAGAGATGACTTGAAGGTCGCTGCCTACATCAGGAACAAAGCCAGGAATAGAAAACGTCTGCCCATGCTCCACATTTAAGGATGTCATTTGTAATGTCCACTGAGCAGGCTCATCCCCCACATTCACGGGGTTTTTTCTGAGCCCTTCAAACCTTAGGAACTGGAAGAGTTACAAGAAAAATTGGTTCAAACCAGTTATGACTCATCCCAAGCTCCCTAGAGTTTTCAGAAGAAAGCCCCTTTGAATCAGCTCGCTAGAGCTTCAGGATCTGGTCCCTGGTGACTTCTCCACGTTCATATTTTGCTAGGCTCCCACCCACTACCTTTGCTCCAGCCATTGTGGATGACTGGCAGTTCCCTGAACACACTGTGCCCTTCTTGCCTCTGTTCTGGTCTTTTTAAATATTTTTGCCTACCTCAAATATCCTTTCCCCCTCATTAAGTTAATTCTTCCTTGTCTTCCAAAGTTCCACTGAAACACCTCTACCAGAGCCTCCCAGACATCTAGCCCCTCCATGCTGTCCCCACCCTGTCATGTGTTCCTCTGTGCTTCCTCTGCCTTTTGTGCTCCTTTATAAGACTGTCTCTCCCAGTCTTTATAAGGCTGGCCACTCCTCGGAGACAGGGCTCATATCTTACTGGACATTATATGCCCAGTGTCCAGCATGAAGCCTGGCACAGAGAGGTAAGAGAGCAGCGAATGTTGAAAAACTTTCTTTTGGATGACTGCTCAACTCAGACCATATGTGTCTACAAGCATCCCTTGCCCAAAGAGCTCCAGCCCTAGCAAACACCTTGTGATTATGTCCCAGCCCCAGGAGTGGCCATTTTATATGCCCTCATTGCAGAGGCTGCATGTGGAAGACAAAGCTCAGGGGCCATCAGAAGAGGCACCCAGGTCCAGAGTTTATAAGCAGGAAGAACTGGGAGACAATAACGAACTTTTGGAGCAAGACAATCATTTTAAAGTAGCAGCCTGGCACGTTCAAGCTCTCATCTTGGCTTACCAAGTCTTAACATTAGGGGAACTTAGAGGCTGTCCAGTCACTAGTTTTTAACTGTGAATTGAAGAGATCCCAACAGTTCCTTGGAGGTGGGGACCCTGGGAGCATGGTCCTTACGACAAGAGACACAGTGTTTTATTTATTGGGCTTCCTATAAGCTGTCATTTGAAGAAACAGTTTCCAAGAAAGACTGAAAAATCCCTGGCCTACCTAGTTTAACTTCCCACCCATCACAGCAATCCTCTCTCAGTACCCCAAAACCACTGGCCAGCTGTTTGAAAACTTCCATGGTCTGAGAGCTCTCTACCCTACCAGCTGATCTTCCCCGAGACAGCTCCGAGGGGTAGCAATTCAGCCTGACCTGCCCTGAAATCCAGCCACCTCTCACTCCCCTCACTGGGCTTCATCCTGCCCACCATAGCTGGGGCCCCCCACTTTTCTGCCTCACGGCCTCTCCTACTGATGTATAAAAGTAGTTCTCAGGTTGCTTTGGAGTCTTTTCGGCAGATTAAACAACCTTGCATTTTCCCTGTGTAACCCGAAAACCCAGCCCCTACTTCTGGACAGGCTAACTCGCCAATGTCTGCTTCACAGTTGGGGCCTGCATTTGAGCCCAAGATAGCCTTGTGGGTGACCAGAGTGTATTTAGGATTGCAGTCCTTTGAGAGTTGCTATGGCCCACCCAGCAGCCATCTCCCCACATTGCCCCTCACTAAGCTCACCTTACTGACTCCTCCACCTTGCCCTTTCCTCACTGTGATCCCCACTCCCGCCCTCAGCTGTCTTCCCATGATCTGCTGTCTAACATGGCTTTTCCTACCTGGAACTCTTGACTTTTGGACCTCTCCACATATCCCTGTTTCATTTCCTCCGGCTGGCTTCAGCCCAGTCTTCCCATCACATCTTGACATGAATCTTGATTCTATTGCTCAGAATCTATGTCCCTCCCAAAAGATGTGATACTGGGTTAGCCAAAAAGTCCATATGGTTTTTTCCATAAAATAAGATGCATTTTTCATTTTCACCAATAACTATTGATTTGGGTCTTTTGAGTATGTCTTCTATCTCCCATGTGGTAAAAGGTTAATTATTCTCTATTAATCTCTCAATTGGATCGCTATCAACTTCCTGACCATGGAGCATCGTCCAGTGAGAAATCTCCAGCATGAAACTTCAGAAACCACTTTTGACACATTTGATCAGTCACAGCAACTTCTCCATATACCACACAAATCCTTTTTTTTTTTTTTGCATTGCAGTTGAGGTTTTACCTTTCTTGAAATAATAAACATAATATGCCAAAATATTGCTTATTTTCTTCCATATTCAATATTAAATGGCTACACAAAAATTCACCAATTTTGATAAGTTTCTTTTAAATGCACCCCAAATTTTGATGTTTCTCTTAAATGCATGGTGATTTGACAGCTGTCACAATACAATTTAACAAAATTGTTTCAAATGAAGTTGAAGACAACTAAACGCTACTAAAGCCATCTTATGGGGAAAAACCCGAATGAACTTTTTGGCCAGCCCAATACTTTTTCTCAGTGGACTTCTACACCTGCCATGGCAGTAATCAGGAGTAAGTAGTATTTCACCAAGCGTTTCACTTACCATTTCAACCACCCTGTCCCCGCCTCACCCCCAAATCATTGCCTTGATTTGAGACATCGCTACTTTTGGTCCACTGTGACCCCCAGATCACTTTCATTGTTTTCATTCCTACCTTCATGATTTGGCATAAATCCTTACCTTGCATTCTTATTTCTTCAGCCCACATTTATTCTCCCATTTTGGCCTTGCCTCTGGTCAGGTGGAAAGTAGCTGACAGATTTGATATTTTGACAGATTTTACAGGTAAAGGGAGGGAGCAGAGAGGTGTTTTGCCGAGCCTCACTTGGTACGCTACTCCCAACAGACTGCTTTCACTACCTGTTTCTTCCATTTGATTTTTTCCAACAATACTATGAGGATAACATTACTCCCATTTTATAAATGAGGACACTGAGGAGACAGCATCACAGACGTTAAGAATAAGGTCTAAATTAGAATCCCAGCTCTGCCTTTGGACAAGTTGCCCAACCTTTCTAAACCTTTGTGTTCTCATCGGTAAATTAAAAAAAAAAAGAGTCATATCTCAAAAGTGAAGAAAAGGATTAAATTATATAGTATATGCAGAGTACAGAGCATTATGCATCACACATAATAAGAGTGCTAAATAGTAGCTGCCAGATTTTATTTCCTTTTTTGTGTGCGTGTGTTTTTTAAGGCTTTTATTGGAATAGGAAAAACAAAAAGCCTTACACATTATCAAGATATCCCAGAGGAAGTGATTCTAATTTATATAGTTCCATCAATAGTGAATAAAAGTGCCAATCTTTCTGAATCTTTGTTATAGATTTTCCTTTTCAAGGCACACATCTCCTATATAGAGCAGGTTAGGACCTTCTACTTTATAGAACACAAGTTTTTACTCTTTTTTTGTTTTTAAGATTTTATTTATTTATTTTTAGAGAGAGGGGAAGGGAGTGAGAGAGGGAGGGAAACATTAATGTGTGGTTACCTTTTGCACGCCCCCTCCTGGGGACCCGACCCACAATGAGGGCATGTGCCCTGATTGGGGATGGAACCAGCGACCCTTTGGCTCGCAGGCCTGTCCTCTATCCACTGAGCCACACCAGCCAGGGCTGTGTTTTTTCCTGTGTTACGTTGCCAATTTCAGAAATTCTCTTCCAAAAATTTAAAAAAGGATGAGCAATAAGTCATCATTCCAGAGAGTATGGCACTAGAATTTGGGAATCTCAAGGCTGGATTACAAACTGATGGGTAGGAGCAAGGAGGGGAAGGCTCGGTGAAACCCAGACCACAGAATATAAATGGAAGTCCCTCTCTCCCTCTCTCTCTCTCTCTCCCTCTCTCTGTTTCTCCCCACCCCACCTCTATCTCTCCGCTTAAAATCCAGCTGGCTAGACCCAGTGCCCATAGCTGGGCAAGGAGAGGGAGTAGTGAGGGTAGGCAGCTAGGGAGACCCAGGGCCTGGGAGCTGACATTTGGGTCAGGAGCCAGGTGACACTTGGAGTTTCAAGCCAAGGTGAAGGGCCTGCCTGATTATTTGTGGATGGCTAATCTGACACCAAGTTACTCCTGATTATACACCTCTACTTATTTAATTCCTTGTCAACTTATTAAACAGTTTACAGCTTAAAAAGACCAGATATAGTTTTCCTGCCTGTCAGGACAACACTCCTGAAGAACTTGTGAAAGATATCAATTCTTGGGTCCCACCATTGAAATATAGATTGTTTTGGTCTAGGGTGGGGCCTGGGAACTTGTTTTGTTTTGTTTTGTTTTGTTTTTAAATTCTCCAGTTAAGTCTGAGGTTCAGCCTCATTTGAGAACCCCTGCAATAAGTAAGTCATTTTACAACTAAGTAAAAAGGCCCCAAACCTGGCAAGATGACCTCCCCAAGGTCACACAGGGTATTGGCAGCAACATTTCTTCTATCTCTTTGTTGCAAGTTTTCTCTGTTTTTTGGTCCCAGGCAAGCCAAGTGGAAGATATATGAAAAGCAAGGATTTGATTATTGTCTGCTTCTAGGGAGGATTCTCTGTGATGAGACTAGCTGTTTCTAGCATGTCTTGGAAGAGGAACTGGAGGGACAAGAGAGGAAAGGAGGGGCCTTCCCAAACACTTGCAGTCCAGATGGCTTCCATGTTTGATTGTGGGAGCTGAGAATTCCCCAGGCTCATGACTCCTGGAGCCAAATGCTGGATTACCCATTGCCCTGGATGATGCATGCCTGGCCCCACAGCTGCATGGAGAACTGTGTGTTGCCTGCGTAGCTGAAGCTTTCCACCCATCCTGTGTGTGTTTGCTTTTGCCCATGGTGAGGAGGAGACGGGGATGATGTATGAGAGCCAGGCAGGCAGCAGGTGGGGGAATGGATGACAACTCAGCTACAGAGCTAGGCTGGGAGACACACTCCATTGGCGCTGGGATTGATTGGCTGGAACTTCCTCACCCGTCTCAGTTTGTCATAGCAGCAGCCTGCACTATGGCTCCTGGATGACTCTGTGCAGGGGGAACTGCTGTCAAGCTTAGAGAAGCTGTGGGTATCTCACTGATGGTCTACCACATGCCTTCCTCCCAGAGTGACCACTCTATAAACCAAGTAACCCTCAGATAGCCTTCTGTTTCCTGAGCCCCTTTTCTTCTGTGTACTTGGTCTCCTTCCCCTTTCTTTCTCCTTTTCTACCCACAGCTCACATTAAATGACTCTCTCTCTTGGGTACTATCTGTAGAATGTGTGGAATATGACCTGTGCCCGAAGATTATGCAAGGCTATGGAAAGAGGGAGCCAGAAATCTAAGGTGGTGTCAGTGTACTGAGGATGGTCAGGGAACTTGATGCTGTTAATTGCTTTAACATGGATCCAGGCACAATTGTCTGCATTAGCCTCTACTTTCTCAGGGGAACATTTTTAGAAATGTGTCTAGCCCCACTTTGAATTGATTTGTTCTTCTTTCCCTAACTTATTGGGTGGGCCATATGAGATAGCTCTTAGACAGTATATCAGCTAAGCACTCAGACAGTGTAGGGCAGGAGTTGAACATGTGATTGGAGTTAGCAGGCCTGGTTTTGAGTCCCAGCTCTGTCACTATCAGGCTATGCTTCTTGGCCAAGTCATTGCACATTTTGAAGCCAATGCTCACTTCCCAGGGTTGTTGCAGGGCTCAAAAATGACAGAAGTGGTGAAAGCATTTTGTTAGCAAGAAAGTTCCTTACAACTGTCAGGTGTTGCTACAGTGTCCCATGGGAGGCAGTAAAATAAACAAGAGCCCACTTTTCAGGGTTTATAGTCCAAAGAGAAAGGCAGAATCTCAAGGGCTCAATCAAGGAGCATATCTGCAAAGCAATTAAGATAGGTGTCAACGGCTTTCCTGTGAGGAGGGTTGGTTCCAGGCAGCTGCTGTAGTGCAGGAAGACTTCCTGGAAGAGAAGAGCACACACTTAGTTCCCTTAGCCTTGGGCAAAGCTGTGCTCCTAGAGCTGCTTCTTGAAAAAGCTCCAAATGCAGCCCCATTGAAACTGGAAAAGTCAGCATTTGTGCTGCCTGACACTACCAGAACCAATAAGTAGAGACAAGGATTGAGTCTTTATGGGCACTTTGTTCAGATGCCAGTGATCTGAGAAGACAGCAGGTTATTAACATCTCATCTCAAGCAAACCTTTTTATAAGGAGAAGAAAGGGTAGGTAAGGGGTTCGGAAAAAAGGCTAACTGGGTAAGAGTTGCATTCAGGGTGGCAATTTTCCTAGTACTTCTGTATCCGTTGATCAACAATTCTTTATCTGCTTCACAGACATTCCCTCCCTTAGACACAGTGGCTCAGATACCATCTCCATTGCTTGCAGACCCTCTGGGGCACAAAGCAGAATTGCTTGTCAGCCTCCTAACGTCAGTAGGTCATGTATTCTAGTTCCTGGAATAATAGCTTTCCACATACATTAATCACTTAAGCCCGTCAACCAGGGCTGATGCTAAAATCATGAACTCTTGAGCTCCTCTATCACTATGAGAAGGTGGATAATAAGTGTGGGAAGTTACAGGTTGTACTTGCTGTGGAATCCAGACTCCAGGGATAGAGTGTGAGTCTTCGAGAAGTGAACCCCATCCACACCTGAATTGCTGCTTCCTGGCTGTGTGGGTCACAATTTTCCCACCAACAAAGTCAAGATGGGACCTAGGGGTTCTCCGGGAAGAACTGCAGGGCAGAGTTTGGGGTGTCATCTTAATATATCCAATGTCTTCTTCCCCTTAAGGGAACTGTCTTACTCTCTTTCCTGACCCTCCATCCCTCCTTCTGGAGGGAAGAACAACTTAACAGCTCTAAAAAGACAAGCCTCCTCCCTCCTATGGTTGATGAGAAGAAATGAGAAAATGCACCTCAAGCAAAGATATATATAGAAGGATTTATACCTTCTATGAATGGTTTTTATTATCATTATTTATCTTTGGGCCAATCCCTTTCACTCCCTTTGCCTCAGTTCTCCCATGTACTCTGAGGAGATTAGACTGTGATAGCCGAGGACCCTTCCCCTTTAAAAGCCACCCCCTCCGACCTGTTGCTCTTCAACGATCATCTACAGCCTCGGTCTGATGCGCTATAAAGTGGAACACCTAGGCTTGGTGAAGGTTCCTGAAAAGACTGAGATTATTGTCATTACCCACAAAGCAAAGGCAAGATATGCACCTAGCCCAAATACAGGGCCTGGCATCTAATGAGTCCTCAGGAAACACTTATGGAAGGATGAATGAATGAGTGAGTGAGTGAGTGAGTGAATGAATGAATGAAATGGATGTGCTGTTTCCACCCCACTATGCCGTCTCTCTGCGATGTTAAAACTATTAATTTACTGCTACTATTAGTAGAAGACATCACCCCATTCCTCTGGGAGATCCCCATTTTTATCTCACCCCACAAGTAATATGGGGACCAGGAAAAGGTTGCCTTAGTCTCTTTGGATGTTATAGCAGCATACCATAGACGGGGTGACTTATAAACAACAGAAACTTATTTTTCACAGTTCTGGAGGCTGTGAAGTCCAACATCAAGGCGCCTACGGGTTCAGCGTCTGGTGAGGACCTTCTTCCTGAATCATAGAGGGCCATCTCCTAGCTCTGCCCTCACATGGTAGAAAGGGAAGGGAGCTCTCTGAGGCCTCTTTTACAAGAGCACTAATCCCATCACCTCCCAGAGGCCCCATCTCCAAATACCGTTGCACTGGGGATTAGGTTTCAATACAGGAATTTAGGAGGACACAAATATTCAGTCTACGGCAGCGATTATCAAACCTTAGTCTTCTGTATAAATATCACTGGAGACCTTGCTGACCATCAGGTTCCTGCACCCACCCCACGGGCACTGAAATAAAATCTCTATAAGAAACGCCCTGCCTTTTGTTGATTTCCTTTTTGAAATTTTGTATTGTTGAAAATTTCAAACATATACTAAAGCCAATAGTATAATGAACCCCAAGTCCCTATCACCCAATACAAAATATTTTCAACACATGATGAAAATCTGGTTTCATTTAGATCCCCACCCATGATCCCTCCAAATCCTGCACATCATATTGTTTCATCCGTACATGCCTCTGCTTATATTTCTAAAGGACAAGTACTTTTTAAAAAAAATATTTCATCCATTTCTCTTTTTTTTTAAGGATTTTATTTATTTGTTTTTAGAGAGAGGGGAAGTGAGGGAAAAAGAGGAGAGAAACATCAATGTGTGGTTGCCTCTCTCATGCCCCCTACTGGGGACCTGGCCCACAACCCAGGCATGTGCCCTGACTGGGAATTGAACTGGCGACCCTTTTCACGGGTAGGCATTCAATCCACTGAGCCACGCCAGCCAGGGTTAAAGGAATTTCTAAAAATTCCTAAGTTAGTTAACAATAATTCCTTAATATTATAAAATGCATAGTCATATTCAAATTTCCCCAACAGTCCCATAACTTTTATTTTTTACAGTTGATTTGTTCAAATCAGGATCCAAACATGATCTATACCTTGCAACTAGATATACCCAAGTTAGTATTTTTAACTTTTATTTTTAAATAATTTTAGGCTCACACAGAAGTTGCAAAAATAATAGAGTTCCCATGTGCCCTTCACTCAACTTTCCCCAGTGGTAACATCCTATATAACCATAGCATAATTATCAAAACCATGAAATTGACATGAATGCAATACAATTCAAATGACAGAATTGATTTCGCCGGTTTTTATATGCACGCTTTTTTTCATTGTTTCCTTTTGTTTCTAGTCCTATGAAATTTTATTCCATGTATACGTTTGTGGAACAACAATACTATCACCCAGAGAAAGTCCCCTGCGCCACATAGGTCTTGGCAACTAACTGATCTGCTCTCCGTCTCTATAATTTTGTCATTTTGAGAATGTATATAATGAAATCATATAATATGTAACTTTTAAAGATTTCATTTTTTTTTCACTCAGCGTAATGCCTTTGACATCCATCCAAGTTGTCCCAAGTCTTTTTTTCTTAAATTTTATTTATTTACTTTTAGAGAGAGGAGAGGGGAGGGAGAGAGGGTGAGAAACATCAATGTGAGAGAGAAACATCAATCGGTTGCCTGTTGCACACCCCCGACTGGGAACCTGGCTCCCAACCCAGGCATGTGCCCTGGCCTGGAATCAAACGGGCGACCTTTTGGTTCGCAGGCCTGCACTCAACACACTGAGCCACACCAGCCAGGGCAGTTGTTACAAGTCTTAATAGCTGGTTTGTTTTATTGCTGAGTAGTATTCCATATTAAGTCACTTTTAACTTACAGGTTTTGCCTCATCTCTTTTGTTTTCTTGACATTTATATGTTCAGAATCTGTCCTATAGAATTTTTGTCATTCTGGATTTTTCTGATTTCATGCCCATAGTGTTATTCACTTGTCCCTCTGGTCCCAGTGCTTCCTGTGACAGATAGATCTCCAGGCTTGCTCAGACTCAGGTGGTCCTCTGTAAGGAACCCCCATCCCCACTGGTGACTCTAAGGCAGGTGTCACTGCAAACCCTTGGAGAGAGGATGCTGTAGAGGAAGGAAGAAAGTGCCTAAGGACCGGGATAGTCTGAAGAGACTTCCTTAGGAGAAGGGTTTGAACTTGGGCCATGCTCCAGGCAGCCAGCCCCATAGGCCGAAAGTGAGGCGCCTAGGTGGCAGAAGAGGTAGGTTTGGATGGAACTCCCTGTTCAGGCTTCATGGTGGGTTCCATGGAAGGCTGAGCCTGGGACACTGGTAAAACTGCTGCTGCCCTCCCCCGACCCCCACCACCAACTACCATCTCCACTCCTGGGATACCTCTGAGCTAGGAACTAACCCAAGTGGTTGGAGGGCATGCATCTGGGTAGGGGGCACTGCCCACCAGAGCTGTGTTGGAGGTCAGGTCAGGTTCGGGGAAGAGGGCTATGAAATACCCTAAGGCCCTTATGCATACCGTGCTTCCACCACAGTCTCCAGAGGTTCTCTTCCCAAGATGGAAGTCGTGAAACCTGGAGAGGTGAGGGCTATGCCTCCAACTCACAGGTGGGCAGGGAGCTGGGAGGGGAGAGGGACCTGGGAGCACAGAACACTTGAATCCTAGGTTCTCAGGGTCAAGAGGGCCCTTCTGCTCTTCAGAGGGACTGAAACCCTGTGCAGCCCATGTCACAGTGGGCTGTGCCACCTTTGCTTGCACATTCCCCCAACCCCCACCCTGCAAAGTCAGTACAACCCCCCAGGCTAAGTGGCTGGATCACCCTGAGGTGTCACATGTCCCCTCATGGTGTCCTAGGCCTCTGCCCCCTATCTTCCAGGACCACAGGGACAGTGCAACTCCTCTTCTGCACAGAAGCCTGCTGGGTGCTTGAAGGCTGCACCCCCGGAAAGGCTGACCACAGCCTTCTGCTGACCTTCGCAGCCCTTCTGCGGGGCGTGTGTTATTGTTGTTTCCATTTCACACAAGGGGAAATAGGCTCAGAGAGAGCAGATGCCTCGTCCAAGGTCGCACAGAATTTTAACATACATTCTTTTCAGCATTGTCTTTCAAGCTAAAGGAAGTCTAACCTCAATTCCTCTCATTGCAATGAGGGCATTCTTTGCTTCTTCCTTAACATGCCAGGATGAAAGATACTGCCTTCTGGTCAGGAAAAGCAGAAGCTGAAATAGCAACTTTTTCTTGGGAGTTAAGGAGAAGGTGGCCCACATCAGGCTACAGGAGTTTCCAGGGGGTGCTGTAGCTCGTTCAGAGAGGAGTGTGGGGACGGGGGAATTTTTCAGCCTAGGAGGGGCTGGGAAGTCCCCAGGGAGAGGCTACAGTGTATCAGTGGAGCCACTGGGTGCAGGCCCCCAGAAGCAAGAGCAGGAGGCTGGCCCTGATAAGGCACTCAGTATGGTATGACTGGAAGATGCTTTTGTGGTGCAGATGGGGAAAGTTGAGGCCCAAAGAGGGGCAGAGGCCTTCCTAGAGACACAGAGCAGGGCAGGAGCCCAGGTCGATACCACCCCCTGCCACTTGGAGCTCCTATCGAGGAGTCATGTTCCTGGACTGTGCAGGAACTAGGTTCTCAATAGCTCCCCGCAAGCTTCAGAGACAGGGCCTTATTTGAGCCACTCATTATATTAAGGACACAGTGGCAAGGAACAGTGCCTGTCCTGTATAGGCTGCATTGCTGTATGGCTACAGCACGCTATCAGGGAGGACAGGAGGAACCCAAATGGGGTCACACAACTAATACATGGTAAAGCCAGGCCCTTGTTCTCAAAAGTCTGGATCTTCTCAGCCTCAGCAGAGCCTCCTATAAGAACACACGTCTCTAGCCCAAACAGAGAACCACAGGAAGGGGGTACAGGTATTTAAGAGATCTGGGCTATCCCTGGCTTCTCCCAACCCTTCAACCTGTCAGCTAATAATGGGCAAATGCCACGGCTCTGTGGGTGAGCTGGCAACTTCTGAAGTTCTTTCTAAATGGATCAGCTATATTCCCCACAATGTAAGATTCTGTACTTTTCACTCTTCACCAGGCAAATTCCTGCCCATCCTATAAACCCAGCTGGAGGTACAGCAAATAACCATGTACAAAGCCACAGAAGAAGTCACATCACATTCCAAAGAGTCTTACAGACCATGATCTCCAACCACAATGCAATATAATTAGAAGTCAACTCAAGGAACATAAACCTCCCATAGGCTGAGAAACTAAAAAACACACTTCTAAATCATCCATGGGTTAAAGAGGAAATGACAATGAAATTATGAAACATTTAGAACTGAATGATAAGAAAAGCACAAAGCAGTTTCTGTTTCCTCTGTAAGTAACAGTCCCTGAGCTCACATGCCAAGTCCCTGCCATTTCCCCCCATATACACTCTCCACCCTCCTTTACCCATCTCTAGGCCCCAGGAGGCTGACTTCTGTGGGCTGACTCAATAGTCCCTTGTCCTTGGCTTCAGGAGTAGGAGTTGGCCAATGGGGAGACCTGGCCAGAAATCAGAGGAAAGGAGGTGCGGAAGGCCCCTTTAGACACCCAGCCCTTTGCAGTGTGATTGCTGTGGGCTGGAAATGCCCCCCAAGCTTAGGGCGCAGCTCTAGTCAGGAGCCTCCTCTTCACATCTTCCACTTTGACACTCCCTCCCAGCACCCCTTCAGCGAGGGGCGACAGCTTCGGCCTAGAATGAACACTGAAGGTCTGCCCTTGCTAGCCCTGTGGTGTTACACTGCCTATGGGGTTTCCCTGTACCCTGACTATGCCTCTAAAGAGTGCTTTCTTTACATTCTCCTCGAGGTGCCCAATTTGAGTGTTCTACGTGTTTCCTGCCATTAACCCACTCTCACAAAGTGCTCCCCATCATGTTCTCACTTCTGGATGACTGAGCTCTGACCTTGTGTTATCTTCATGCGTTGTCCCCCTTGCAGACCTGTTTTAAGCTGAGGTCAGGGACTGGGAGAGTTTCATCACATGATGCCCCGCTCTCAGTGTACAGAGTCATGCTTAATAAAGGGGATTGATTAGGGTATCACGCAAAAGAAGGACTAGCTCTGAACCTCTTCTGCATGTGCTGGAGCATGCACATGTTGACAGGGGTTTGAGGAAACCCCGCTGGAGATACAGCAAATGAACTTTAACCTGGGGCAAAAATAGGTGCTCAACAAAAGAAAGAATCTTCAGTTCTATGAGCTGGGATTCTTCAGGATGCAGCATGTTCTTCTGCCATAGAGCAAGCAGACGATCCAGACACAAGGGGAGGGAGCCCAGGAAGCATCTGTGTCGTAGTAAATGCCTTCCTCCAGCCGCTATCTCTCCCCTACTCCTGCCTGCTCATCTCCTGCACCCCACCAGAGTGACTTCTGCAGGCCATCCGTTAGCCTTGGCCCTCCCACTCTAAAAGGCGTCCAACCCTCCCTCCCATCCCATGACAGCCACCTGGTCCCTGGGCCTGGGGCCCACAGTGTGATTGGGTGCTGGTGTGGGATAACTGTCTGCCCTCAGAGGGGAACCCAGGTAGAAAAGTGGGGAGAGCAGATCAGGTCTTGAAGGGTTTGGATTCACTTGGAAGGAAAGAGGGAAAGAAGACATTCCAAATGGGAACAGCTGGAACAAATGCCTGGCAGTAGGAAACGGGGTAACTTCAGGTAGGGAGTGAGGAGAATCAGCCCAGTCTGAGCAAGGACCCCAGCCCTTGTAGGGGAGGTGAAAGTCTGTGATCTGAGCATTCTTCTGGGCCAGTCCTTTCAGTCCTAGAGCGAGGGACTCACTCATGACTCCCAAGGCATTCATTCATTATTCAGCAAGTGGGCATAAAGTGCCTGCTGTGTGCCAGGCACGATGTCGAGAGCTGAGGGTATGGAAGTATATAGGGCAGAACTGATCCCTTACTGAGCTCAGGCACAAGTGAAAACACACATGATTCTAGGAGAGCAAGAAAACCACTATTGTCTAGCAGCCCTGTTGTTTCTGCTCCAGACGGCAGCTGAATTTGTCCCCATTTTACAGCTGAGAAAGCTGAGGCTGCCTCCTTAGTAGAAGTCCAAGCAGACACTGAAAAGTCCAGCAAGTCTTTTGCCCAAAGGGAAGTTAGGAGCAAGGTATGGACTTTCCGGAAAGGCGACAGTGAGTGTGTCTGTGCATGGGGTGTGGGGGGTGGGGGGCTCCCCACTCCCCGCCCCTTCCCCGCCCCTTGGCCGCAGCGTGGCGGGGCCGGCAGAGCCGGGGCGGAGCTGGCGTCGCCTCGGGGGCGTTAGGGCGACCGCGGCCCGGCAGGGCAGGCCGTCGGACTGGCGAGAGGGCCGGCAGAGCGGGAGGACCCGCAAAAGAGGGGGACCCAGCGCGCTGACGAGGAACGACTCGTACTAACCCACTGAGGCGACCCGGTGAGTGAGCGCCGCGCCGCGCCCCGAGACCCTCCTCCTCCGCCGCGAACCCGACACAGCCTTGCTTCCACTTTTCGTTTCTTCGGCTGTCCCGGCGTGGCGCCCTAAGGCCACCTCTGCCGGAAGGCGGGTCCGGGGTCCGGGGCTCAGAGTAGCGAAAGTCGGGGTTGGGGGGTGCCGGTGCTTGAGGGGGGCGTGTCTTCGGGAGCGGAAATGTCAGGTTTTTACCTCTGGGTCCTATGACCCGCCTGTCCTGGCAGCTGGGAAGGAGAGGGGTGCTGGAAGACGACGGCCAAATGGTGGGATAGGGTGGCTGAGCGATGCAGACGCACAGAATCCCCACCTCCACTTTACTCGTGGATCTCTGCCCTGCAGGCACCCCCCCCAACCCCGCCCCCCTACACACACACATCTCACAGCTCTAGGCTGGATTCTAGATTGAGACTGGAGCCAGCCTGAGGAATTGCAGGTGTGGCCCTGGCAGGGGGCTAAGCGTCAGAAACAAGAAGAGCCATTCTGTGGACTTCGTTTAGGAAGCCCAGCTGCCCTCTCAGCGCGTGAGCCGTCACTGACCACTTTAGGAGTAAAAGGACACCCAGAGTTAGGAAACAGGGGCCAAGAGGGGGCAATGGCCTTGGCTCAGGGAGGGAGCAAGGTTCTGTGAGGGGCAGAAACTCAGGAAGGGCATGGGAGTGGAAAGTGAAGAGAAACAAGTGGCATGAATAGAAAGGCACCTATCCATCTCCCCTCCCGCAGGCTTACATGTTCCTGGGGAAAGACCCAGGCCCTGAAATTCTACAGCAAGAAGGTGAGACTCTAGCTCACTGGTCAGGACACCCAAGTTCCTATGGGGGCAGTGGAGGGGGCTCAGCATGTTGGAACAGGACTTAGATTGGTCTAATTGGTGGGAAGACGCTTCCTCTCTCCCCCCACTTCTCTCCTTCCCCCTTTTCTCCACCAGATCAATGACCAGCTCATGCGGCCAGTGCAAAAAGATTGTCTTTTATCCTTGTTTTACGGTTGAGCCCCACCGTATCCTAGCTCCCAGTTCTGTCTATAACTTGCTATGTGTACAAGGAGTGGATTGGGCCAGTTGATTTCTCAGGGCCATTTCAATCCTAAAATTCTCCATTGTAAGCTTTCTTTAAAGCCTAAGCATTGACTATGTGCCCGGCGCTGACCTAGGCTGGGGGGGCGGGGGACAGAGAGGGTGTGGAGACAGCAATGGCCAAACAGCAGCCTCCACTCAAGGAGAAAGAGACCTGGGTTTAGCAGAGGGGGTTGTGGGAGGAGGTAGCATTCAGCCTGACCATATGTAGTTAGGCAAAGGGTCCACTAAAAGAAAACTCAGAGGCAGGAGTGGGGTGGAGGGTGGCGTGTTCAGGGATCATCAAGAAGCCCAGGGTGGCTGGTGTAGGGAAGTGGGGCAGGAAAGGTAGGGTAAGGTGCTGAATGCCAGGGTGAGCATCTGTTGGCAACTATCAATAAAGAGGGCTGGGCAAAGGTGAAGAGCCCAGGAACCCCACCTAATTGCAATGTGAGAGATTTTGGAAGCACCCGCCCCAAGCTGAGTTTAGAATGCAGGTGGCAAGTGAAGTCATTGAAGTCACCTCCTCTTGGCTCAGGAAGCTCAGGTCCTAGACTGGGGACTCCTTTGCATGAGAAGGCCAGGGGCAGGGGATGGATGAGGTGACCTGCCACATCTTTGAGGTTTATTTTCAAGAAGACAAGATCCTGCTGGGAGACCTACCTCTACTCTCCAAGTTCCTCTCATTTTACTTGACTGGCCCCCTCCGACCTGCCTGTTGTGGGTACGGTGAAGAACCCCTCTTCTGAACTTCTCCAGTAACTTGACTTATTGCCTGACGTAACATTTCCCCCAGCCCGTATGTACTGTGCCTTTGGTTATAACCAGTTGTCACCTTGTCCCCATCCTCTTTCCCCAGTCCTGTCCCAGTATAACTAGAGACCTGAGAAAGGAAAATGCTCCAATGTCAGCTCTGAGGTCAAGACCAGGCTTTGTCTGTGACTATATTCAAGCCTCAGTATAGGGCTAGAGTCAGCACTCTCATTAACCAGGGTCAAGGCCAAGTCAGAGTTCAACCTGGAGCCAGATCCCAGTACTTGTCATATACTCAGTGCTCAGTCTCGGGTCAGGGTCAGTGCTCGGTTTGTGGCTAAATTCCAGCCTCAGTAGTTACCTGAGTCTGCATTTCCCAAGAGCTCACACACTCACAGGGGAGATGAGAGTCTACCCTGAGAGTCCCAGAAACCTAGCCTGTATCAGAGTGACCCCGGAAGTTGCAGGGGCCAAGTCCATGCCTGCTACAGCCATGGGAGTGTTAGGCCTAGAACCCAGGGATTCTGCCTCCAAGCTTGGGGCTCTGATAGCTGTCCCCAAAGTCCGTTCTGAGTCTGGGATCCTTTGGTTCTAAAAGGCAAAACAAATTCATCTCAATTCTAGATGGGCCCAGCCAAGGGGATCTGACTGCATTCCTACCTCCCAGTTCCAGGCACATAGTAGGTGCTCTAGGAATGTCTACTGGGTGTCAGGTGCAGAGCAGTGGCTTATTGGGGTTTTTCCCCTGGAGGAGGCTGGCATGAGGGAAGGATCTCCAGCCACTGTTGGAGGAAGTGTTGTCCTTCTAGACCTGCCACCTCCCTCTCTCCTCCAGTGCTTGCAGCCACACTCACAGGCCACCCAGATGGCCATATGAGGGCCCTTTCCTCTTTCAGGGTAATAAAAGGAAAGGACGTTTTTGGTAGAAAAGTCCCTCCTGCTCCCTGGGAATTCCCGGTGGCCGGATGGACGAGATATCCCAGAGGAAGCTGAAGGCGGGCCCGCCCCCCACCCCCAGCACAATGCAGCCAGGCTCTCCCACGCTGCACCAGCTGGCCTCCAGAGGTCATCTTGTCCCGGCCACTGCCTCCTAATGAGCATGCAGGAAGCCTCTGCCACCTCTCTACTGGTCAACAGCAAGTCTGAGGAGGACCTCTTGGGAGCCGAGGCCCAGCCGCATCTGAGAGACAGTGAATGTGAAGAGGAAACAGTCAGATGGCAGGGCTGTGGTTCTTGGCAGGGGGCGATACAGCAGTCTAGGAATAGGGCAGGAGTGCTGGACGGAGGGGATGAAAGGATTTAGAATCCAGTCAGAGGCTGCAGAGGTGGACCGAAAGCTGAGAGGTGAGAGGGAAGTGATGTGTTGGGAAGTCAAAGCACATTTGATAAGAACCTGACCACCATGCTCTTCCTTGCTGTTGGCCCCTGCAGCACACCCTCAGATCCTTCCCCTGGACACCTGTCCCTCGGTCCAGCCCGGCCATGGCGCTGTGCCTGAAGCAGGTGTTTGCCAAGGACAAGACGTTCCGGCCGCGGAAGCGCTTTGAGCCGGGCACACAGCGTTTTGAGCTGTATAAGAAGGCACAGGCGTCACTCAAGTCCGGCCTGGACCTGCGCAGTGTGGTGAGGCTGCCGCCGGGCGAGAATATCGATGACTGGATTGCCGTGCACGTGGTGGACTTCTTCAACCGCATCAACCTCATCTACGGCACCATGGCTGAGCGCTGCAGCGAGACCAGCTGCCCGGTGATGGCCGGTGGTCCCCGCTATGAGTACCGCTGGCAGGACGAGCGCCAGTACCGGCGGCCGGCCAAGCTCTCGGCACCGCGTTACATGGCCTTGCTCATGGACTGGATCGAGGGCCTCATCAACGATGAGGATGTCTTTCCCACTCGCGTTGGTGAGTGCCACCTGGCAGGCAGGTCAGGCCTGGTCAGGCGGGGAGAGAGTCACTGGAGCCCATTTCACAGATAAGCCATTTAGTTTGATATAGCAATTGGCAGGGGCGGCATAGTGTAATTTTCATCTCCGTTTTGTGGAGGAGGAAACAGGCTCAGAGACGTTCTATGCCTGCTCAAGATCAGACATTATGAGCTTAGGCTCCCTGACTTCAGTTTGGGAGTCTTCTTGCCTAAAGCTTGAGTGCCCCTCCAGGGAAGACCACTATGATTGTCAGAGCCCTCCAGAAGAGGTGCCCCGAGGCACTCCTAGCAGGTTACCCTGCTTGGGCTGATCTGACTTGCAGCCTCCTGGTAGTTCCTGGCCCCGGAAAGGGAAGAGGGTGGGGATTGGGCGTGCCTGATGGTATCTCCACCTCAGGGGCCTCTGAGGGCAGAATTTTCCCTTGCCAGGCCCAAGCCATGGAGCCTTTTCTTATCTCAGCTGGGCAGCCTGGGCAGGTGAGAGTGGGTAGAGGAGATGAGTGATGTCTCCCTGTCCCTGCTTCCCCACCCAGGGGCATCAAGAAGGGGTGTTGGCATAACACTGTTCACCTCAGCAGCCCCACACCCACCTGGCCTCAGTTCATCCCTGTTAAGGCTTTGAGAATCAGAGGTGGGTGGGGCAGGGTGGTCAACCCCAGAGCGAAGAAGTCTGAATGCCAGGGAAGCTAAGCACTGAGTCACAATTCAGTGCTCGAGGCCCCTCCCAGCCAGTGGCCTGTCATATCCTGCACTACCATGCCCAACAATGAGTATCTTCTTTTCACACAGGAGGAAACTGAGGCCAAGAGAGGGACAGTGCACTGAATCAGGAGGGATTCAGAACTGCAGCTCAGGCCTCTTGGGGCCTGGGCCCCAAACCTAGATGAGCAGGACAAGACGGAGGAACGCAGGCTGGGCCTGGAAGGGCTCATGGGGAGGCAGGGCTCAACCCTTCCTAAGAGCAGCGAGGAAGGGAAAGAGACCCATGGAGTGGGGTGGGCCAATGCGGGCCTGTGTCTGGGCTCTTACTCCCTTCCAGCCGTAGGCCCCACGCCTGTGAGAACCCCAGGTGTCTGTGCCTTAACCCTGGAATGGCAGAGAAGAGGGCATAACCACCAAGATCTCCACCCTGGGTGTGGGGGGAGCTGTGTGAAACTGTCTTTTTCACAGGTCCTCTAGCTTTTCTTGAGCAGGGTCTGTAGCATTTCTCTCAGAGGGGTGCTGCAGTGTAGTGCAGAGAGGGTTTGAATTCCACCTCCAGTCTGTACCAATTAATAGTAAAATGGCCTTGGGCAAGTGCCTCCCCCTTTATGCACCTCCATTTCATCATGTCTAGAATGGCTACCATGCCGGGCAAAAGGTGCAAAGGGCCCAGCGCGGGGCCTGGCTCCTAGACGGCAATGGAAGTGTTATTCAGTATTTGAAGGAGTAAGAGATATCTGAATGGTTCTTGAGGACTTAATATTTCTCAGGATTAGGGGTCTGGGGACTGCGTCGTAAAGGTTGCCAAGAGGAAGGAGTTGGAGTGAAGCTGGAGAGGGAGGCCGGGATCCTGGAAGGTCTTGCGCAAGCATCGTGCTGAGAAGTTAGGACCTAATCATAGAGGCCCATGTTTTTAAAAATGGATCCCAGATGTCAATGAGCTCCCCTTGGAATTGTATCCAAGGCTGTCATGCGATGGCACCTACAGATGCTTATATTTTGGGGGAGAATTTGGGCATTTCTTCCTTTCATGATACTCTAAAAAGGATTGGTCAGTCATCCCCAACCAGGTGGCAGAGTTCTGCTGCTTAGAGTCATGGGAAAATGGGGAAGATGATTTGTATTTCAGCAGAAAAGAGGCAAAATCAGATTTGTGCTTCATTAAAAAGGGAAGTATTGAGGGGAAGCAAATCATGGTCTCTCTCTGTCTCCCACAGGGAAGTGTGCTGGGGACGAGGCCTTCCTGGGCAAAAGCTGCCTGTATGTGGGAGGGCAGGGCTGGGCAGGGTTTCATACGAGGATCCTGATCCCTCCCCAACAATTCTACCCATCACTGGCCCCCTAGGAGTTCCCTTTCCCAAGAACTTCCAGCAGGTCTGCACCAAGATCCTGACCCGCCTCTTCCGCGTCTTTGTTCACGTCTACATCCACCACTTCGACAGCATCCTCAATATGGGGGCTGAGGCACATGTCAACACCTGCTACAAGCACTTCTACTACTTCATCCGCGAGTTCAGCCTGGTGGACCAGCGGGAGCTGGAGCCCCTGGTAAGGCCAACCCCTACAGTCTACCTACCCTCCCCCACCAGGACTAGTCTCTGAGTTTTCAGATCCAAAGGCTGCCTGCTTTAAGAAAATCCAGTATCCAAGTGGATAAATTAGGGAAAGGCAATTCATTTAAAAATGACTTTGTACTGTAAGAGAGAGGTCGTTCAAGTGTCAGTTTACAAGCTCAGATCTGCAACCTAGAGTTGGGGTCTGGTGGGGGCGGGGAGCGTAAGGGAAAGGTTTGGGCAGAAGAGCCCTAAGGTTTGGGAAGGGGCTGCCTGGCAGGTTGAGCTCTACTGACACTTCTCCCCACCCCCTAACTTTGTGTCTCTACAGAAGGAGATGACAGAGCGGATCTGTCACTGAGCATAGTCCTGGACATTGTCGCATGTCAGATGATCATCTGAACAAAGAGTGGGGAGGGGAGGGGACCCTCAGGCATCTGGTGGCAGAGGAACCTTGAAGGCCCTGGGACCCCTACACAAACCCAAAGCCCCCGGACTTCTGGTTCTCTGGAGTCTACCCATGTGTCCCCTGACTGCTTGTGAATGGAGAAGGGGAGGATTTAAAGGTGGGCAAACAGAAGGAAAGGAGGAGCTAAACCTCCAACGTGAAGTCCGGGGGTGGGGTAGGCTAGTGGGTTTCCACGGTGGCACTTGACCCTTCCGTGGTGGTTCCCAGGCCTACCTGGGCAACGTAGATGTGGCTGAAGTGATGGCGAGAAAGATACAAGAGAGAGCAGCCTGTGTGTGAGGGAGCACGGATGACTCTGTGTGTGAGTGTGTGTGTGATTTTGACTGTGGGGTGTCTGTGAGAGTTAGCTGCCTTAGACCCTCCCTGGCACGAAGGGGGACCTCATAAATGTCAGGCAAACGGATGGATGGATGGATGGAAGGAACAAAGGAACAAGGGAGGGAGGGAGGAGGGCCTGGGACCATCAGACCATGACCGCCATAGGAGTAATGGCAGATCACTGTCCCCAGTCGTTGTGTCCAACAATGTGTGTAAGTGTGCAAATTGTGGTTGTAGATAGATACAGCTCCACGTCTGAACCTTCTAAGCTACCGTCTTGCATCAGCATGAATTCTGGGGAGCCGTGGGGAGGTAGGAAGGGGAGCCTTGCCCTAGGTACTGAAATCCCCGGCCCACCACAGACACAGGTCCTGATTGCTCAGCAGAGATGTTCATCAGCTATCATTTCACTCATTCCTCTGTCTTCAGAAAGGCCTGATTATAGACAGTCACCTGGAGGTTAGGGGTGAACCCTCACATCCACAAAAGTCCTCTGGTCCTTAAATTGGGAATCACATGCTCCAACCTAGCTCCTAGGATTTATAGACTTGGCTGCCGGGATCTGAAGCCTAGCACAATGCAATCGTCCAACCCAAGGATCTAGTGGAACTTGAATTGGGAAACTCTGGAGTCTTGTCTCCCATCCTGGCACATGAGGGACCACGTGAATAGTGAATGGACTCTTCAGGCTTGGAGAGCCCTCATCCTGCAAGTACTTGCCTTCTTCCCAGCCATCCTGAGACATTGAAGCTGGTTGTCTCTCAGAGCGTAGCTGTTCACAAAGAAACTGGGATGTTCGGTCAGTACTTCATTACCCAGCACCCTTATGCCCAGCCCCATGCCTGCACCTGCAGGTGGGGAAATTGAGGCAGGGGCAAGGCTCTTTCCTCCCAGAGACTCCATGCTGGGAGGCCAGGATTGAGAGCACAGAAAAAACACCTGAGGATCGTCCAGTCTCACAGAATCCTCCACGTACATAGGAGGAAACTGAAGCCAGGAGGAAAGGAGGGAGAAACTATCCTAGGCCTCACCTCAAGGCTTCGTGAAGCTGGACCCCAGCTTCCCGACTCCCGCCCCATGGCCTGTGGATTGCTAGAGGGAGATGAGAAGCACATGGAAAGAGTGTCTGACAGATCGCTCCTGACACAGCTGTTCCTGCTTTGAGCAAGGATGTCTAGCCTGATGCCAGCGTGTCCCACTTTCCCTCAGGTGTGCTAGAGTTACAGATGAGCCTAGCCTCCAAAGTCATGCCCCTGTCCGTGGTCCAGCAGCTGCCTGATCTCTGGGGAAGCAGATGGGGCTCCTGGAGCTAGCCAGCTGGACCTGGGACTGCTGCCTCCAGAGAAGTTCCCAAGAGAAACACACTGGCCCAGTAGTTTTACCAAAGGCTCTGGAGTAAGAGTGTCAAAGATCCCCCCAGGGAGAACTATGGATTGGAAAATGGATCCTAGGCTGTGGCGGGTGCCGACTGCAGAAGAGGGTGGAGTGGTAGGGAGGGAGGGGCAAAATCTATTTTTGTGAAACAGAGGGAAGACTTTATTGTTGTTATTTTTGGTAAAATAAAGAAGGCAAACTAAAGCAGCACTGGTGGGAAGCTGTGGTCTGTGTGCCACATGGCTCCTGGACAGGCTGTGGAAGGAACTGGGCCAGAATGGGGCAGGGAGGGCTTTTTGTCCCAGGCCATATGGAGTGCTGGCTGGTATGGTCATGTCTGGCCCAGTTCTCCAGGGTGGAGACACCAGAGTTTTCCCAGGGCTCTGGGAATTCTGGACCAAGAATCCCTGGCAAGGCCAGGACCCTAGGAGTCGGGAGGACCGGCCCTTGCCTTCAGGGAGCTCAGTGTCTTGGAAGAGTCTTTTTTTATTTCAGCTCAGTTTGCCTGGTACTGGCTGTTCTCACTCCCTTAATCTGGGTGGTTCATTGGAGCTAATGGTTGAAGGAACAGGGCAGAAACACAATCCTAACCCTAGTCACAGCAGAGGAAGCTCTTCTCAAGAAAAGGCTGTTTGTTGGGGGTAGCAGGACATGGGGCTGACCCCTGAGCTTGTTCCCAGGAAACACTTGAGCCTTTTAGCTCAGGTCTTGCTTTCATTTCACTGTCCCTGACCCCAACTGCCCAGATGAGCTGAAAAACAGTTTGGTTCTTAAGAGTCAGCAAAGGCCCACTTAATAGCTCTCCCCTCTACCTAAGAAGGAGAGGGCCTGGCTTTGTACAGCAGGTCTCCTGGGAGGCAGAGGCCTGGGTTCTAGGCCCAGTCCAGCCCCTGACTATGACAGGCCCCTCCATATCTCAATTTCCCCTGTCTATTTCATGACCAGGAGTGGGAGCGAGAAAATGATTAATTCTAAGTTCATTATTCACTGTCTGTGACTCGTTCACAGTAATAATAGTAATAGCTAATACTGTAGTAGCTTGTTGAATCGAGTTTGTCTTTGGCTAGCTGCCTAGCTCCCTTCTTGGTGCCCAGTATCCCTCCTTTCACTGCTTTAGGATTTGTAAGGCCCTCCACTCTGCAGCCCCTTCTTCTGGCTCTCCAGAGGAGGCCCCAGTCCAGCATTCTAAAAGGTGGCTCTGCTTGCCACACCTATGACAGGTCACTCACTACCTCCTCAGTTACTGGACAGCTTGGACTTTTAGGTCAGGCCCTGGGATCATAGGTGTTTTGAAATACATCATGGCAACGAGGGTAGATTAATGTCAGGACTGTGTGACCAAGGCCTGCACCTTACAAGCCATCATAAAACTGCTTTGAGAAATTCAGAAAGGGATGCTTAGAGAGGACTAGACAGAGGTAGAAAGAAAGGAGGCGACAAAAGAGAGAAAAGAGCCCCCCCACCACCACCACCATAGGATAAACTTGGCAGGAGAGGGCCCTGGGAGAGGCAATTTATTGGGGGTATACGGACAGTTTGGTTGGGCTGCCAGGCTGTGGAGGGCTTTGTTTTTCTGGGTCCAAAAAACTATCTGGAGCAGGGAATAAGAAAGCAAGGTATTCTCCCCACCTTGGGGCAGAGCACCCACCTATTAAGTAAAGGCTGCCCCTCCATGAACATTGCAGGGTCTTCTTTGGGGTTTCCTGCTGCCACTTCCACTTCCCTGGGAGTTAGTTGTATGTAGTGTGTCATGAAGGGAGGCACAAGCATGGCTGGAGCTCCACCTGACTTGGGGAGCCATCCTTGAGCCCTTCCTCCTCTGAGTTCCCCAGAGCCCTCTTCTCCGACGTTAACTGAACTTGATTTCCATATAGAGGACATAGCAGTTTTGAGAACGTGGATTGGAAATAGGCCCGAGTGGCTCAGGAGCAGCTGGTTACTGAGACATTCAGGGAACAGAGAGGGAAACGGGCCTCTGAGGACCTGAAGCTTGAATGGGCCCCGAAGGTGGTGGTGGGAGAGGTCAGGATACCCCGGGTCCTTCAGGTTGGACTGCAGGTTTCTGGAAGTGACTGAATACAAACGCTTGGGAGAAGAACCCCCTGTCTGGCCTTCACCTAGACTGGGAAACCTAGCAAAGCCCTGAATGCACTTAAATGTTCCAGACCTCCTCCCATCATACCGATGTGAAGACCGAGTCCAGAAGGGGAAAGGGAACAAAGGTTTTTCAGGTGGATGATGGGAAGGAAGTCCAAGAGGCTCTTTAACTAGCATTGCTCACCAGATTCTCACAACAATCCTAAGAGAGGCAGGGAAGGGATATTTACTTCTATTTCACAATAGAGGAAACACAGTCAGAGTCAGGACCTGAACTAAACCCAAGTCAGCACTCTCATTACCTCATCACACTTGAATGCTGGGAGAGGACCAGGGGCTGGTTGAAATACTAATTTATTTGCAGTTGGTTTTCTCCAAGAAATGAACTTTTAAGTCTTTTTATTTTGAACTACTGGGGGAATGCTTTACTTAAGGAGAAACTCCCATGGTGAAATTATAGGCACCCAAACTTTCAAAGGAATTTTACAGAATTAGCTCTTATTTTAGAAAAGATTGGCGGCATATATCCCCATATGTTAAAGGCATTTAAAAAATGCCTTCCTGGCGTGCAGAAGCTTTCGGTAAATGTTAATTACACCTGTTGCTTCCTGGCCTCCTCCCTGCTAGCGCTTCCCTGGCTTCCCGACCTTCACTCAGAAAAGAGAACATCAAAGGAGCTAAGCCCCACCCCCTTCCCAGCAATCTCCCCGCCCCTCTCTATCACGCCTGCGCAGTTGATTAAGCTCGCCCCTGCCCTCTCCCTCTGTGTAGTCTTCAGAGATCAGGCGCAGATCCGCCCCCTCGCCCTCCTCTCGGGTCGGCCACCCCCCTGGGTCTAGTACCGCCTCTTCCGCGTTCTCTGCGGCGCTGGTTGCAGGTCTGGCAGCGCGCGACCGCTCCCGCGGCGAGTCCGCTGAGGGAAAGACGAGACAGTGAGGTATCCCTGCAAGTGAAATGGAATTGGGGGGAGGGGGGGATCTGTGAGTCTCTGCTCCGGGACGGAGAAGTCAGGGCCTTCAGAACTGTCCGAGGTCACGACCCGATTCTGCTGCGGAGATCAGCCAAGGGGACGCTTCTTTAGGGTCTCCTCAGGGTTCCGTCTGCGACGAACTCAGAGCACAGCGTGTGTCCCCGGTCGTGGCTTGGCCTGTGCCTAGGGCTGGGGCTTGGGTTATGACAGGTGTCCTGGCTCAGAGCTCAGTCTGGGGCCAGTTTGAGACTGAATCGCTGCCAGGCTTTATGGCTGCGTTCAAGGCTCAGGCAGTCCAACATCATGAATTGTTTGTCACGTGAGCAATTCCTGATATCTTTGTGCAGCATTATTTTAAAGTTAACTGTTTTCATTTAAAAGCTCCTGACATGGGCGGGTGCCTGTACAGCGAGGAGCTAGAATGGTGTCAGGTGCAATCTCTCTCCTTAGGGAGTTTCTAGGCTACCTGTCAAGATGGTCAGCAGCAGGGCCAGCACGCTTGGCAGGTATGAAGTTTTAGAAGTGATCGGGTCAGGGTCAGGCAGTCCTGGGTTCACATCTCGCCTCCGCCACTTCTTATCTGTGTCCTCCAGCAAGTCATTGCCTCTCTCAGAACTTTAGTTTCTCCTGTATGAAAGGAGACACTAAAAGGGCAAAGCAGGGTCGCTGTGAAAGTGGAATAGAATTACATGTGTCACGTAATGAACTAGGTCCTTTTGGACTCAGGTACTTCAGAGAGGCCCTGGGAGGAGAGTTGAGGTGACCTGGGTCCTGAAGTCTCGGTGGGATTCATAGGTGGAACTGACCCAGCAGAATGGGAAGGGAACTGATACATGTTAACCATTGTCCATGTGCCCATGCTGGGCACTTGATATATGTTGTCCCACTGGCTCCTCAGCCATTGCCCGGGTGCTTTCAGCCCATTATCCTTAGCTCCAGCCCCTCTCACGAGGGCGGGGCTGGAAGTGATGTAAAGTGGAGAGCCAGGGTTGGGCCTTCATATGGAGCTGGGCCAGCTGGAGACTTTGGTGCCCCATTTTTCCAACTTAGTCCACATCAGCTCTTCCTTTACTGTGGTCCCGAAGGATAACTGGGTTTCGGACTGATTGAGAGGCCTGTTATTCTAGTGCTCTCGAAGATTTTGATGGTAGAGGGCCTGGCAAGGGAGCACCTCTCGAAGCCAGATTGCATGAAGCTGAGTGATGGCAGAGGGAAGCTCTGTGAACAGGAACTGTTGGATTCCTGCACATGCTTCCGAAGTGTATATGGTTTCCTGGCATGTGGTCCCATAATAATCAAATAACTTGATTCCTTTTGCATCCTCTTTTTGGGCGCCCATATGATCTTCCTGAGACGATGTTCTCATCATTTTGTATCTCTGTTCAGAAACCTTGGTGGGCTTCATTACCTACTATCTAGAGTTTAGGCTTCTCAGCCTCATAGGCACGTTCCTCCCTAATCTGTTCCCACAGACCTCTCTCCTGTCCTGTTTTCCTTTGTCTTCCCAAACCTGCACCCTGTGACCCAGTCAAAACAAACTACTTGTTGTTACTCAAACACTCGCTGCGTGTTCCTTTGCTTGTATTCCCTCTCCCTGGAGTTACCGCCTCCTCATCTTTCAAGGCCTGTGTCTCATGTGACCTGTCAGTGAAGCTTCTCTGATCCCCCTGCTGGATTAGTTGCTCCCTTTCCATTCTCTGTGGCAGTAGCCACAGCTTGAGTATAGCTCTGTTCACTGTCTACCTTGGGGTATGTCACCTCATATGTACTCCGAGTACATTGGCGGCAGGAGACCGTGTCGGTCTCATCCCTCCTCTGCCTGGCACATAGTAGGCCTCTGCAGTGTTCGTGGCTGAACGAGTCAGTGAAAATTTTATTTACTGGCTTTGGTTTTTGTTTTACGAGCTTTCAGGTTTAGAATGGGCCTTTGCGTTTTTCCTTCTCTTTGTGCCTAAGGAGAGCCCTGGCGTAGACTGATTATGCCCTAATTACAGGCATCAAAGGCAAGAAAGTGCAGGTATTCTGCACAAGAAAGGATTCTTCATTGCTGCTCTTGTTTTCAGGCTTTCGTCTCACCTTTGCTGTGAGTTTTATTGGAAGGCAGGTGCTGCTCTGTTCGGGTGCCTGCACCGAGTGTGATATAGTTCACAAAGGGGAAAGCGCAAGAGGGGTTTACTAATCCATGTCCCGCCCTTGGCCCTTTCCACCTGGGAACCAGCAGCTACATTCACATTCTTCCTCGCCAACAGCTTCAGCATATGGAACAGAAGGCTTTTTGTTGTTCATAGGAAATATACATTGTTGAAGGTAGAAGGAGCATGATGGGAATCACCTGGTTCTACCTCTTTACTTTTGCACATAGGGTGAGGCCCAGAGGCGAAGGGACTTGATCAAGATTGCACAAGGAATCAGTCAGTGGTGGAAGCAGTACTGGATGTTAAAACTCCTGGCTCTTTCTTTTTTCCAGTCTACTAAGTTGTTAATATACCTACACTTATTGAGCACTCACTCTGTGGCAGATACTGTTTTAAGTGCTTTATATGTAACATCTTAAACCCCTATTTTATAGATTTGGAAACTGAAGCAGGGAGAAATCATTCAGATCTACTTTAGGGTTCCACAATTCTGGTTTTTAATATGGTTTTAATGGCAGTCATCTCCTAACCAGTTGAGGGGAACAGTTCTCCAAAGAGCTTGTTCCCAGATCACCCTACCTCTGTGAATGAACGATGCCCCCCTGGCACTGTCTACCTACATTCTGGAAGGATTCTTCAGAGGAGCCCGGAGTGTGTTGAAGGAATGATTAAAGGACCGAAGAAAGCTGACATGGGTACTATGGAGCTTAGTTTAGGAACATTAGTATACTTTAAAAATCGCATGTTTATCAAGTCAGGCTTGACTTGTAAATGTAGAGTTTTAGAGTAAACTCAGTCCAGGATTTTTCTATAAAGATTCCTAGTCAAGGATAGCAAGATTGAAGATCTTGCCGTATATAAGACTCTGGCACTGAGAAATACAGACAGGAAAATCTCACGTTCTTGTTCTCCTATAAGCAATTGTCTTCTTAGAGCCTTCTCCCTGCAGTGTAGTTGGGAAGATAGGTAAGTACGTAAACAACTGACATCAGACTGACTGTGGTCAATGTTGTGAAGGCTGTAAACAAAGTAGGAGTTTGGGAGGAGAAATCAATCCCAATACAACCAAAGGGGACCTAGAGAAGGATTCCTAAAGGTGGAAAATTTATGCTGGGCCTTGGAGGAAGTTAATTCCTATGAGAAGGAGCAGCTTGAGCAGTGGCCTAGAGGTGGAAATGATTGGGTGTGTACATGTTGGGGGAGAGGAATGGAATTGGTGAGGAGTGGAAATAAGCTGAAATGGTAGTTTGTGCCCAAAATGTAGAGAAGGGAGTGGGGAGAACACTAACTTTTACCAGGTGCCTGCTGTACTTTGTGGTTGCAATATGTTAGATGCTTTACACACTGTAATTTAGTCAATCCTCACAATCCTGTAATATGGGGATATTTATCCCAGACTTAAAGATAAAGAAACCGTGCCTCAGAAAGATTAAAGTGATTTGCCAAGGTCAGGTAGGAAGTAAGTGGTAGAACTTGCTCCAAATCTACAAGAATTAGATTCAAAGACCCATGTTCTCTCTTCCGTTGTGCCACAAGGCTCTGTAGACCATGACTGGGCTCTGTTTACTTGGCTGCAGAATGGAGGCGAGACTGGAGCAAAGAAGGTCCCCGAATGGGGACATCGTTGCGGAAGCTGTTGAAATAGTTCAGTTCAGGCATAAACTGTCAACTACTGACCTACTATGGAAAAATGCCTGGTCTGGAGCTGCTTGATTAGCTTAAAATATGCGCATTATAGCAGCCCCTCTAGCACCATAAGTCAGTGTATCACCGCCTTAGCTAGCAGGATCTTAGAATTGGCTGATAGAGGCTTCTGGCACCCTTGTAGTTCAGGCATAGGTTCTAGTGTGAGATTAGCAGTTCATTACACAAGTGCCTAGGGAGGGACCCACTTGGCACATACCTTTCCTTCATTTTCTCACCCTCAAATTCAGCAAGACTTTATAAGGAGGAAAGAGGACTACGCTTGGAGTCAAGACGCTGGCATACAAGTTCTGGTTCTGCTCCTTCTCACCTGTGAGTCAGTCTCAGCTTCTCTCTCTGTAATATGGGGGGCATTTTGGTTCACTTCTGAGATCTCTTCTCTGGCTAAGGTCGTACGTAGCATTGCTTTTCCTGGCTTGGGGCACTGTAACGATGTAGCTGAGAATATGAAACTGGATTCGGAGAGACTAGGGTTTAAATTCTAGCCTCTCATTCTTCCTGGAGAGACAGTAGTTATGTGTGTAGACTCTAGAGTTGGACTGCCTGAGTTTTAGTCCGGGCTCTATCACTTGCTAGCTATGTGACTTGAGCAAGTTATTTAATCTTCTTGGGCCTCAGTTTCTTCATCTGTAGAATGGGGATGCAAATATTACCTATGTCATTGGGTTGCTATGAGGATTGAGATGACTTATGTTAAGCATTTAGCACAGTGCCTGGCACATCGTAGGTGTTCAGTGAATGTTAGCTTCAATAGTAATAATGTTAACAATTATTATTGACGTCCAGTTAGATATTGTTTTTATAGGAAATATATTTATTAGGGCATTTTTCCCCACTGTCTTACTCTGACACTGTTGCCATCTCTTCCTTTCAGTTGCCGTCAGGAAACTTTGAAATACTAGATTGCTCCATCACAGGACTGCAAAGCATGACATGAAAGAAAGTGCCTGTAGAAAAAGGGTCAATAAAAAGTCTTTGGCTCCTTAGAAAAATCTTACCTGACTTATGTTTTACCTGCCTCTCTCCGTAGTAAACAGGACACAGCAGCATATTTATTCCCTTTTGCACAGCCTTCAACAAAAGTATGAAGCAAGACCTTCCAGTTCACTTGCCAGAAAGTACAATAACATCTCTGGAAAAGTGGTATCTAATTTGGTTTTTCTTTCTCTCTTCCTTAAACCCCTCTGGCATTAACTTAAGCCATTTTTTTCTTATTTCATTTTTCATGAATATGGAAAAACTCCTTCTGATTATAGAGGAAGGATGAGGTCAAGATTTTCTCATGAGAACCTTTTGTGTACTTAAAACCAGAATCAAATTAGGCCTCATCCTCTCTTCTCCAGACTAAACAGCCTTGGTTTCTTTTACCTTCCTCTTAAAACCGATTTTCCATTGCTTCAACCTCATTGGTCACGCTTCTGTTCTTTCTCTTTGGTTTTTCTTTTGTACTTCTTGGCAATCACCCAGACTGTGCTTAGTCCGCTAATGAGGCCAACTAAAACAGCTTAAGGGAAGACTAACTTCAGGTGTTTCTATTCATTTATTCACATTTATTGAGTGTTTGCCTTGTGCCAGGCCCTGTGCTTGGTGTAGGGGACTCAGAAATGAATGAGACGTAGTCTCTGTCCCTGGCTCTCAGTATAGGGGAAGAAGTGCAATAAAATGTTATAGGCGATTCAACTATGCATAAGTATAGGAAGCTGTAAATTGTTGAGGGCAGTTCGGTAGAAATAGTCTATTTTGCCTGGACTGTATGTCAAGACTTCTGTAGAGGGGTAGTAAGACATAATGCAGGATGGATGGTCTTGGGCAAGTTTGTGGAGGCCTTGAGTGACAGCACAGGAGTTTGGGGTTCCCAAAGCAGTGGACACCCATTGGAGGTGTTGGAGCAAAGAAGGTGACAGATTCAGATCTGGCTTTTTGGACCAAGGACTGAAGTATCACAAGCCTTAGTCTTATCTGCCCATCACTGATGTTTTCTGTCTTGAAAGTGTTATGATGGATCCTTTATTTTGAATGCTTAGCTTTTTTTTTTTTTCCCTCTAAAATCTCTACAGAAAAACTAGTTCTTGAGCTTAGGCGAAATTTTATGCCTTATACAGCAGGAAATTTATGAAGAACTGAGAGAAAGTTGGGTGCCCAGCCTGTATAAGACCCAGTGGCAGGCCAGCCTGTGTAGGTCTGATCCGGCCATGCTCACCCTTCCCCAGGCCTATGCCAATTAGAGGTATAAGAACGAGGAAAGGATTCCAGGGCTTATCTGGGTATTTGGCAAGGAATGCTAAGAAGATGCAGGCAGTCTGAGAGTCAGAAGTTCTTGCTGAGGAGGAAAAGAAGCCCAAAGCAATTTGAAATGTTGCCAGAAGGAATCAGGGCCAACCGAGCACTTAGAACCTGCATGATGTATCTGAAAACCTCCAAATTCTGTCTCTGCTTCTGTACTTTGCCAGGAGTTTATTCCCTCATGCTGCTCAGTTGTGGTTTACAGAGTACTTTCCCAGGCCACAGCCGGTATGGCGAGCCATACCCCGAGCTTGAAAAATGGTTACTAGTTATTGAGCCCCTGCTATATGCCAGGCATTGTGCCATGAACTAGGTATATTATTAGCTCATTTAATTCTCACAGCAACTCTGTGATGTAGATGTTATTGCCCCCATTTTATAGATAATGAGAGTGAAACAGAGAGGTTAAGTATTATGTCCCAGGCTACCTCATTTGTATATGGTGAAGCCAAAACCTGAATCTGGGCCCAAATGGGTCGAAAGCCCATGTGCTTCCTAACTCCCCAGAATAGCTCCAAACAGCAGAAGAACGCAAAGTTCATAGAGGAATTCTGAGGGCTGTTTTTACTGTAGATCTACCAGTGATGGAAACAGAGTGCGTGTGAGTGTGTGTAGAGGAATGGAGTTGTAAGGAGGGGAAATTAGCTGGGTCAGCCAACTTGCCTGCAGGCCGTTTCTGGCTCACTACCAGTTTTGATGTACCCCACAAGGTAAGAATGTGTTTTACATTTTTAAATGGTTGGGGGTGGGGGAGGGAATCAAAAGAAGATTAATGTGTTGTGGCATGAAACTTCAAGTTTCATTTCCATAAATATTTATTGAAATATAGCCACAAGCATTCATTTACGTGTTGCCTATGGCTGCTTTTTCTCTCTACAAAGGCAAAATTCAATAGCCGCGGCATCTGAGACCATCTGACACACAGAGCCTGAAATAGCTACTGTCTGACCCTTTACTGAACAAATTTGCCAGCCCCTATGATAGGCAACAAGAAGGAAGGAACCAAGGGGTTTAATACCACGGCACGACTAAAGGCAAAGAGTTGAAGTTCAAGGTTGTTCCTGGAAGTGTTGTGGCCATACGGAGAAAGAGTATAACCTGAGCTTCTTTGAGCCCTGGAAATCATTTCATTGGGCCACAGAGATTTGTTTAGGAATAAAAAAATGCACAATAGGAAGGATTATTCTATGTCCTAATATTCTCTATTGAATAATAAAGAAAAATGTTATAGATGAAGTAATTCAGATATTTACTGGAGTCCTTTCTTGCGTGCGCCATATACTGTGTTAGATGCTGGAGGTGTACAGAGGGAAAAGATAGGTTCCTGCCTTTGAGGAGCTCATGGCCTGGCGGGAGAGCCACATAGGCAGGTGTATAGCCAGCCCTAAGTATTTTAATAGGATGCTGTGAGTGCAACTAAATGCTGGATTCAGTAGAAAAAAAGTCACAGACCATTTCTGTAATCTATGGGACTGCTTTCAGTAGTTTGTGATGGGCCTTGAAGAAAGAATAGGTGCTGTTCTTCAAAAGGCTACATAATAGGCCGAGGGAAGGCCTGGCTGTGAGCATTTGGAGCTTATGAGATTGGAAGAGAAAGAGACATTAGAAATGATTTCAAGGTTCTATTGCTGGGCGACTGGCAGGGTGATATAATCTGATAGAGAAGAGAAAGGAGGAAGGAGCCAGTGGATGGAGTTGGGGGCGGGTTCAGTTTGGGACACGTGATTTGAGGAAATGGTGAAATACATCTGGCCTCCAGTTAGAAAACTTTTTAAGAAATTTTGGCACAACGTTCCCAGAATTCAGATTTAAACCTCATTTTCAGAGCTTTTCCATTGGGAAAAAGGGGAAGTATACATTCATTTTTTAGAGAAATTCACAAATCTACTTTGATAACATGATAACCGGAGCCACAAAATTAAAAGTAGCAGTGGACAGAAAGTGAACTCATCAGATAGAAAACTACCAATAATGATGCGTTTGGCATACAACTTGCTTCCTGTTCATGCCACCCACTGCTCTCAGCATCTACTGTATCCTTCTGGCTCTATTGCCTCCTGTCTGTGATACTTGGACAACAGAAGAGTGTCAGCTTTTACCTTCTGCACGAGATTCCGCAGCAGACAGAGGTGTCCATATCTGTCACCCAGGTCCAGTTATGTTGCTTTGGTTCTGGAATTCCGCAGTGGAAACAGAATCTGAAAACTTTTACTCAGACACTTGTGAAATCGTCAAATGCTGATTTTAAAGTCTGGGGAAATCTGTGCTTGCCTCGTGTGCATCTTCTTACTGGCCTAGCATGTAGGTTTGGGGAGCACTCAGGTTGATCTTTATCTTCTCTGGTTCTTTTAAAGAAGTCAGCATTTTTATATCCTTTCTGTTTCCGCTTTTTGAAGATTATCATGCCAGATATGCTGAAGCAGAGGAGAACTGAAGAATGTCTGCTACATACAGAGACTGTTGACACGCTTCCTGTGGCCGGAAGACAGCAACCCTCTATCCGAAGCATTATTTTATTTGGAATTTCAAGTTTATAGAGGATTTTTGTTCCAAGAGTTGGGCGAACCTATAGGTAAGATTGGATATACATTTTTACTTAGACTTTTAGATTGCTTCAGATTGAAATTATCTGTTTCCAGAGGAAGGCGTCAGTCCGAGATTTCAGTGTTCACTTGGGCAGCCAGGATTAGCCGGGCTGCCTGACATGCGTAGACAGTTACTTCACAGGGAAAAGCACATTTCTACCAGAGTAAAATGGCAGAGAGGCTCATAAGGAAAACCGTGCAGTAAGTAAAACATATTTATTTACTTTTAATTATAAAACAACTATATCGTAACAAAACAAAATAAAATACAACAGAAGAGTAAAAAGTAAAAATCTATACCCACGCAATTTCATTCTCCTAAAGAAACCGTTGTTAAAATGGCTTGAGAGGTATCTTTTCAGGTATTTTTTTAATCTTATATGTGACATATATGATGACACATTGAAGTGTTCTGTATAACACTCTAACCTGAGATTTTATTATGCCCAGCAGGTTATAAATAATGCCTCATTTGTAGATTGGGTCAGATGAGGTCTGAGTGAGAATGACCTTAACCTGATCTGAGTTTTCGTAGTTTGCTACTGTGTCACCCTTCATCTGAAGCTTCCCAGTGGCTCACTGTCTTCCATGGCTCCCCATCCTCAACAAGCTTCCCTTCCTGAATTCTCCCTTTCTTTGGTGGTCCTGCTCTTGGGGTTATGTGGCTTTGGTTGATAAGTATACATTGAGGTCCTCCTCAGTGCCTGACTCCTTACTAGGTAGTGGGGATAGAGAGATTAGACACAGAGAGCAGTAGTCTTTGGTTGCATGTCCAGTCGTTTGCCAAGACCAGTTCTGCCTCTTTCTCTTCTTTTCTATCCCCGCCTTAGTTATGGGCCTTTCATGCCCTCCTCCGAGTTGTTGCAGCAGCCTCACTCCACCCATCAGCCCCTCTCCAGCCTCCAGTTTGTTCCTCACATCACGGCCAGTTTGATGGCCCTAAAGCACAATCCAGTTGTCCACAGTCTCACTGTGAGGAACAGCGGTTCACAAGTGTGCCCTGCAAGCCTTGGGGGCCCTAGGTATCCTTTCAGAGTATCTACAAGGTCAAAAATATTTTCATAGTAGTACCAAAATATTGTCTGTTGTTACAAAGCACCAATTTGCAAAACCTCTGGTGCCTTAGCATAAATCAAGTCAGTGGCACCAAACTCTGCTAGCAGTCATTGTGTTCTTCACTGCTACACACTCAGAGTTTTTTTTTTAATGCCATTTCACTTACAAATGTCTTTGATTAAGCAGTAAAAATTATTAATTTTATTGACTCTCACCCTTGAGTACACATCTTTTTAATATTTTGTGTGGCAGAATGGGAATGCTCCTAAAGCACTTCTGCTGCCCACCGAACCAAGTGGTCGCAAGGAAAAGCACGTGTGCGGTGTTTGAACTGCAAGCTAAGCTATCCAGTGTTTTTACTTTTACTGAAAGAATTACTGACTCTTAGTCTGGGAAGTAGATAGGGGCCAGGTGTTGGAGGGCCTTGGGGGCCACAAGGTTGGGTGATCGGACTTCAGCCTTCCTTTTTCAGCTTTTTATACTGTCCTTTACTACTGTTTATTTCATTTTTTTTAATTGAGGTAAAATCAACATACATTAATTTCAGGTGTACAACATAATGATTCAATATTTGTATATACTGTGAAATGATCACAGTAAGTCTAGCTAACGTCTAGGCTTACACATACATAGTTACATAGTAACCATGCATAGTTACAGAATTATTTTTTCTTTGATGAGCACTTTTAAGGTCTACCCTCTTAGCAAGTTTCGAACACACAGTACAGTATTATTAACTGCAGTCACCCAGCTATACATTACATCCCATGAGTTATTTATTTTATAACTGCAAATTTTTACCTTTTGTCTCCCTTCACCCATTTCATCCCCCCCAACTCCCCACCTCTGGCAACCACCAATATGTTCTCTGTACCTATGGGCTTAGTTTTGATTTTGTTGTTGCTTTTGTTTTTGTTTTTGATTCCACATATAAGTGAGATTATACCATAGTTGTCTCTCTCTGACTTATTTCACTTAGCATAATGCCCTCACGGTCCATCCATGTTGTCACAAATGGCAAGGTTTTATTCTTTTTATAGCTGAATAATATTCCATTGTGTGTGTATGTGTATATATGTATATTTATACATATATATTACTTTGTTTTATTCATTCATTCATCAGTGGACATTTAGGTGGTTCCCGTATCTTGGCTATCATAAATAATGTAAGTATTGCAGTGAACATGGGGATGCCTATACCTTTTCAAGTTAGTGTTTTCATTTTCTCCAGATAAATACCCAGAAGTGGGATTGCTAGATCATATGGTAATTCTGCGTTCTCCTTGCTATTTTTTAAACGCACACTTTCTTTGCCCCTCTCGCCCTTTCTCTTGTCATTCCTTCCACCAGGAGATGCAGCAACAGCTCTGAAGGCTGCTTGTGACCCCAGAATCAGAGCAGGGGAAGAAGATGGGCCTGAATCTAGACCTTTTTCCTCTGAGAATCTCACTACCCCAGCTCTGTTTGAGGCCTGCTGTGAATCACCACCCTGCCGGCACCTTAGCGGGCCTCGGCTTTCTTTTCCTGTGGTTGAGTGAGACACTGTGGTCTGCATACTGCTGCCCAGCCTGACTACACACGACTCTTGGGGGAAACCTGTGAAATTCCTTAGCCCCTGAAATCGTACCTATAGACTGTCCTTCGATCGAACTGGTTTCACCGGTGGCTCCTCTCACTCATCGTGCGTTAAATTTGACTAGCTTCTGTTTGAATATACCCTTTCCTTGACCCTGTCCCCTACGTAGTAATGATATCATCAGAAACCAAATCAGCCAACTAATAGGTCTGGCAGAAAAGGCATGTAACCTTGTACCTGATACAAGAACTGCCATGAAATAATGTGGTTGGATTTGTATGTAGCTCTCTACATTATATTCTAAAACACAAAATACAAAGCTATGTCAGAGCAAGAAGAAAGTTCTGACAAATTAGTTTTCGGATTAATGTAATAATAATAATAAAGTGGTATAATGCCCTTGCATTCATGTAAGCTAGAGCAGAGCCGACCAACCTTTTTGACCTCATAGCACACATAGAAAATAATATTGTTCAGCCTGATGAAAGGATCAGTATCTCATAAACAGCGCATCAGTAGGGAATCTGTGTGTTAAGATTTCTAAATAAAAGCATTCTTGTTGGTGTCTGGCTAACTCTGACTGGCTACCCCCTTCTGTCTTTCAGCAGTAATGTTTAAATATAATATAATCGTTTAAAGTTTGAATTCTCAGCCATACTATCCAGATTTAAATCCTAGCTCTGCCACTCATTAGCTAGGTGACCAGAGACAAATTACTTAATCTCTTTGTACCTCAGTTTTTTCATCTGTAAAACGCGAAAATAATGTTACCTCGTAGAATTGTGAAGATTACGTAAGTTAGTATATGTAAAATGTGGTATTTGTAATGTGCTTAGAACATTGCCTGGCATATGGCAAGTGCCATATACTTGTGGTAGTGGTGTTTACCTGCTGTTTTACTGCTTCAGAGACGAAGTAAATGTGCTGGGCTCTGTCTCCCCAGGCCCCTCCTGATACCTCCTCCTCGGCCTCACATTTCTGAGTCTTGACCTGTTCCTTAAGAGCACCCGTCCGCCTTCCTTTCATTGCCTCAGTTTCCTTTCATCTTCTCAGTTTCCATTTGTTTGGGGGCCTTCAGCCAGGTGACGAATGAGAAAAGAGCTGAACTGATAAGTATACTCATCAGTGTGCTCTTACCACTCTTCCTTCTCTAGAGAGCTCTATGACGGAGGGAAAGAAGTCTTAGAGAGTGGGACGAGGGGTGAATCAAACTTGAAAAGGACTCTAGAGTGGTTGCAAGAGGAACATGAGCTGAGATAGCCAAACCGTTAGCCCACAAATTCCCATTCTTAGTGAGACAGTGATCATGTAATACCACGTACTGATGTAGGAGCTGGTTAGTTCTCTATAGACTCTACCAAAATTTGGAGAACAGAGCCAGTGGCTTTGGGGCACTGTGGCGCGTAAGACTTCATGGAGAAATGACACAGTTCTTTCAGAAGGTGGGCTTTGGAGTTAGCTCGGGGGCAGATCAGTACTTGCGTGTCAGGAGCATCTGTTGTCTTTGTGGTCCTGCTGGGTGAGGCTCCTCATCTGCTCTGGGGGCTCTCTGGGCCCTCTCCCCATGCGTTGGGCCCAGAGAGGGCCCAGAGATGTAAGTCGTCGGATTTGTATCTCTGACGGCTACTATACTGACAGTGCAATTAATACTTACTGACTAACAGCTTTTACAAGAAAGGGGAACATACATTCCTACTCTTATTTTAATGGAGAAAACCAGATAAACCTATGCCTAGGACTAGAACATTTATTATGACTGATGATGATGATAATACTCTGAGGGTGAGACTGCACCTGCCCTGCTTCAGCCGATTTGCTGTCACTCGCCCACATACCCTCTGCTCCAACCTGAACAATTTACAGTGGCACTAACCGGCTGCTCTGCCTCTCCTTCAGGCCTTAGCACGTGCCCTTCCTCTGCCTCTCTCCCCAGCCTCCACCCTGGCCAGCTCCCACGCATCCTTCAGGTACCAGCTTAGCTGTCCTTCCCTGTAGCTACCAGACTGGGCTAGATACCTCTCTTCTGCTCCACAGCGCCTGGTACGCCCCTGTCACAGCACTTGTCCCACTGTATTGAAGTTGTTTTACATGTCGGTGGATTTAAGTTTCATAAGGGCAGAAACTGTATCTTCTCTTACATTCTCACTGCCTAATACTGGACAATTAGTAGGTGTTCAGTAAATACAGTATGTGTGTAATGAATAAGTCAGGAGTGCTTCACTTCTAGGTTCTTTTTTGATTCTCACAACAGCCTTGTGATAGAAGTAGCTCGGGCCTACTGTGACTTTGACCTCGTTTTATACATGAAGACGCTGATCCTCAGAGAAGCTAAGCAACTTGCCAAAGCTCATGCAGAGAGCCAGGATTTAAACTGATGTCTCTCAGACTTGAATGTTCAATGCATTTTTCTGTTTTTACATTTCTCCTTTTTAAAAGTAGCGTTTAAAAAAAACAAAAATTAAAATAGAATGTATTGTTTTTCAGGATTATAAAAATACCTTCAAGGAACCAATATACCTGAAACTTTTTTTTCACCAAATGTTGAATTTCAATCTAGATTTGATTTTTTAAAATGTATAATCAGATTCTAAATTCCAATGTGCAGTGGAGAAAAATTATTATGTATTTTATTGAAAAATAAAATGTGACAATAATAGCGTAAAAAGTAATAAATTTTATTGTACAACTTGGAGAATACTGAAAAATATAAAGAAGAGAATAAAAATTGCCCCAGCATGCAGAGAAAACTACTATAGTTTAGAAAAGGCCTGGACTTGAAAGGGCAGCATTGGGTTTGAATCCCAGGTAAACAACTAATTAGATATTTGGCATTTGGTAGATAATTTAACTTCTGAGCCTTAGTTTCCTCACTTGAAATATGGTGAAATATTTACCTTTAGGATCATTGTTAGAATTAGAGATAATGTCTATAAATGCCTGGCACATTGTAAGCACTCTTTCAAATTAGAGCGGCATTAATATATTTGTGTATTTTTTTTAACTAAACCTTTTCTATTGGTTGATTGATTTTGAGAGAGAGAGAGAGACATTGATCTGTTGTTCCACCTATTTAGGCATTCATGGGTTCATTCTTGTATGTGCCCTGGCTGAGGATCAAACTCACAATGTTGGCATATTGGGACGATGCTCTAACCAACTGAGCTACCCGACCAGAGCTGTATATTTCCATATAGTTTTTCTTATCTGTTGTGTGTGCATACACATGTTTTTTTGAAGCACATTTATAGTAAGTATATCATTGAATCCTCACAGGGTTGCTGAAAAAGGTGGGTATTATTTTTAAACTGCTGTGTAGATGAGAAAACTGAGAGCTCTAAGAGGCAAAATAATTTGGTCTTGGTGCTGTGTCTGGTACTATCTGAACCAGGACTCTCAGCTTGGTCTCCTTGATTCCAAGCCCATGTGCCTTCCCGATCAACAGTGCACTTCCTTTCCAGCTCCATCTCCACCAATACACAAATGGTGGACCACAGAATCCTACCCAAGACGAAGGCAAGGGGAGGAGGCAGTGGAAGTGCTGGGGGCCGCCACACCAGCTGGCTTCAGTCTGAAAACAGAAAAGAAGTGCTCACTTCCTTCTCTGAAATAACAAACACATTGCCCAATCCTATAGCATGGACCAGGCTTCTTCCTAGAAAGTTAAAAACCTTTTGGGTCAGTGTTCTTTCTGAGAGGAAATTTATCAGGGAATTCGTAAAACTGAATAATAGCCTTACTCTACTGTCTACAGGGCAAAGATGTACCCAAGGTTCTTTCAGTATGTGCACTCAGTACTTAAAGGACCTGGGTGACGTGCACTATATGCAACACCTAGTATGTGCATCATTTTACATCATTTCAGTGCATGTTTTCTGATGGCTGATGTGTGTCTGACTTACAGGAGATACACAGGTGAACAGGTGACAGCCCTGGTCTTTAAGAACATTGGGGAGATCTCAAGGCCACATAAAATCAGTGCTCTAATTCAGTTTCCAGCAGGGTGTTTAGGAGCAGAGGATGGAGAACTAACTTCTAGTTCTGTGCAGTAATACCATCTATTTGCATAATGCCTGCCAGTGTTTGCACAAATCTTAACTCAGTCAGAAGGAAGGAGACTTTTGAGATGGTTTTAATGGGTGAGAAGACTTCTTAGGCCAAGGGAAGGAGGTGAGCCAAAGGCCTGCTTGATTGTGGAACCTTGCCTTCTAAAGACTCTTTTATCAAATGATTGCATGCATAATAAATCAAGGCCCCACAGTCCCTGTAAGTAGACTGCCTGTGATAAAAATAGAGAGTATGGACAGGCTCCAGAGAGGAAATTATCAACCCCTTGGTAAGATTACGATACCTCTCCCTTCCCTCAGTGCAAACAGGGAAGTTAAGCATGTTTTTTCACTTTTCCTACATTTTTTTTCTTCCTAGTTTCAAAACAACTCTCCTTCAACAAGTCCTGTTTCCAAGGAAAGTCTTAACCATTTGTCCCTCCTGGCGTACCCTCTCCCAGTGAAATCCATGCAGAATAGACCAGGTACTCTATCTTTTTGTGTGCGAAGCGTAAAATCTAATACTGAGTGTGCGGCAGTGCTCAGAGGTATGCTGCTTCCACAAGAGGCTCCCTCAGCCCTACTGTGGTAAAAACCAAGTATAAATTGCGGCTAACAGGGTTTTCTAGCTAGAGTTGTAAGTATGTCTGAGCATCCCCTGTGAATTATAAAGCCGCCAGCCCTCTCGCTGCTCCTACATTGCCTGCCTGTTGGCTGATTTGCTTGTCCTTAGACCTTCCATCAGAGTGTGGGCAGGGGATGGAGAAAGAGAAGTGAGTCCAAAATCTGTCCACTCTGCACTTGGCTAGCAGTGCTGGTGAGAAAATAGATGGGGACAAGGGTTGACACTGGACTGCACGCAGAGGCAGAACCAGAGGGACAATGGCCCCTCCTTCTCAGCCTGCTGTTCAGATGGTCGGTGCCCCCTCCCTGAGCTCCTGAAAATGAGCGACCCTGTGTTTTATTGCTGTAGAATTTCTCACTGCGTTGAGCAGCTCTTTTCCTTTTGGTATACCTTGGAGAGGGTGGATATCTGGATGCTGATATTTAATTTTAATTTTTTTGAATTCATAGCATGTTGCACAAGATATATCTTGTGCTTGAAGCTGTTGGCTAGAGTAATATTTTGAGATTCTCTGGGGATCCCTTTTATCCATGTGTTTATCTGTTCTATAAAGTATAATTGAAAATCTGCTGTCATTAGATCCTAAAAATGGAAGGAAGAATGCACCTAAATTGAGCTGTCAGACACTTGGCTGCCTAACCATGCTTTCTGGATTGTGGTGTTGAAAAGGGCTGTCATTCTGTGTGCTTTCTCCTAATGGCTGTTGTGTACTTGCTTCTGAGAACAGCGTAGAAGACGTGCATCGGCTCCAATCAATCTTCCTGAGCAGACTTGCCATTTCTCTGATCGTGTTCAGCAGGGGTCCTCTGAGAAGAGAGTGGGCCTTTCCCTCAGTGGGCAAAGAGCCAGCTTCCATTTCAAAATCTCTCCGAAAAAAAAAAAAAAATCCAGCAACCCAGAGCCTGTGTTTATTGAAGGTCGGTCTCAAAGTCTCTCACACCGCATGCCCCATCAGCACTTCAGTGCCTGTATTTTAGAAGGAGGTAAAGGTTTAATCACCCTGGTGGGGATTTAGACCCAGAGACTTCAGAGAAATCTTATTATTTCTAACTGCAGGCAAAGAGTATTAAGGCTCCACTCTGGATCAGGGGCATGACATGTTCTATAAGTAATTTATCTTTACCAGGGGAAGGCCCTACTAGAGTGTCTTAGAAACAGTACTGTGACTGGGTACTGGCTCATTATTCCTCCTTTTCTCTTTCCCCTTCTCAGTCTCCTGCTTACTCTTTCTGTCCCTACCTTTTCCTGCCCCACCTGTCCAATGTTTGAACATCTGCCTCCCAAATCGTCCCTTTAATGAGGGGTACCAGGTGCTTGCCAGTGAGAGAAAATAATGCTTTTTCAAGGAATGACCTCATCCGGAAGCCTGGCATAGACCTGTCAGCTGCAGACTTCTGAGCAGACCCTACCTGCATCCTCTCAAATAAGGAACAGAGGAGGGAAGAGTATGCTCTGGCTCCGCAGGCCCTCGTCTGTGCTCTTAGACAGGAAGTAATCTAACCCTCAAAACCATCCCCTGCCCTGTTGTACCTTCAAGAGGCAGTCTCCACTGAGGGCCTTTTGAATCCCCGTGCACATCCACACAGGGCTCTTACTAATCATGATTTCACTTGCATGGACCCCTCCCCATCTCACTCTCCTTCCTGCCTTTCTCGTGCTGAAGCTGGAGGATGCCACAGGTGGGATTCTGCTTATGGAGTCATCGTTCTGTTTGGGGACGATAGTTTGACTGGTGGCAGATCTAAATCCATGTGCTAATGAGCTTGGTTAAAGCAGGCTTCTGCTCTCCTCTTTTAATCTAGCCTGTCTGTCTGAGTTTCTTTCCACAGTTAATGATCTCCTATGATGGTTTTACCTTTTGTTTTGCCTCCTGGGTCAAAACAAATCAATAGTCCTCACAGATATTTAAAAACCATCAGTGTAAAGCTCCTGGGTCTCCCCCACCCTTTTTTTGTTTCCTTCTGGGTGAACTTACAGCTTGATCAGTGCAGTGATATTTCCCTTCCATCTCTTCTTTCCTCCCAGAGATGGGCAGCAGTGAACCCCTTCCCATTGCAGAAGGAGACACAAGGAGGAAGAAGAAACGGAAGGCCCGGGCCACCGACTTTTTGCCTGGAAAGTTTGAAGGTTGGTGTCACAAATCTCTTAGATCAGGGCCTGTGGCTCGCCAAGCATGAGAGGAGCACCCTGAAAGCCCATGGGTCTGGATCACAGGCGCTGTGTCACCTTAGGGCCAGCTCATGGTTATGTGTGTGATAGGGACGAAAGGTAGGGGTGCAAGAGTCTGCACAAAGGAGTGACAGAGAGAGAGAGCAGAGATGGGACAAGCCCCTGGATGATGCACAGGCCTCCTCTGAATGGCCAAGGGACAGAAAGACCAGTCTGTCAGAGTTGTTCATGGAGTGAGATTGCCTGGTGTTGTTTCAGCCCTTTTCATATGTGATCTTCCCCTCAGCTGTTCCTGGAAGGGCTGCTGAGAGGTAGAACAGCCTGTCTCCCTGTGACAGGAAGAGAGGGCCATGGCTGCAAATGAACTTGACTCCAAGAGATTGCAGCTACTTGTGCTGTATGAGTTTGACGCCATTTTAAGAGTGAACGGTGTGTTCAGGGGGCACAAAGTTGGTCATCAAACATTTCGAACACCATGTGGGGCACCAGGCTCAGTGCTGACCCTGTGGTCACTGGGCACATGATGGGATGCAGGGGCTCATCGGACACTTCTGCGAAGGACTGGAAGGATCAGGAGCTACTCCTGGGAGTGACAGGCCCCTTCAACTATTTCTTTTTGTGTGTGTGTGAAACTTGAAATAGCTTCTCCTCATGGTCCCTCTTTGCAGTATTGCAGATACACTAATTAATCGATTGTTTTGTAGAGCAGTTCTAGTAACAAGCCCTTTTTATGCGTCAGGAATATTGGATTTTTGACCACCAGCCTATTCTGACGTGTGTAAAAGGCTAATGCTAAAGTGCCCATTGTGAGTATAGCATGTTATTTAAAATACTTACAAACAAAAATGTGTATTCTTTTTTTCCTTTTAAAAAACTTTTTATTGAATTTATTAGGTTGACATTGGCTAATAAAATTGTATATGTTTTAACTGTACAGTTCTATAGTATGTCATCTGTATGTCATAATTGTGTATTCACCATCCAAAGTGAAATCTCTTTCTGTCACCATTTATTCCCCACTTTACCCTCTTCTATCTCCTCCCATCCCCATTCCCTCTGATAATCACCATACTATTGTCTGTGTCTATGAGGGTTTTGTTGGGGTTTTTTTGCTTAATCTCTTTACCTTTTCACCCAGCCCTCTATCATTCCGTTTTCTGTATCTGTGAGTCTGTTTCTATTTTATTTGTTTATGTTGTTCATGAGATTCCATATATTAGTGAAATCCTATGATATTTGCCTTTCTCTGACTGGTTTATTTCACTTAGCATAATACTCTCCAGGTCCATTCATGCTGTTGCAAAAGGTAAAGTTTCCTTCTTTTTTCACAGCTGAATAGTATTCTGTTGTGTAAATGTACCACAGCTTTTTATCCACTCTTCTACTGACGGGCACTTGGGCTGCTTTGGTGTCTTGGCTATTGTAAATAATGCTGCAATGAACATAGGCGTACAACAGTGTATATTCTTAAACAGCCGCCAAGACCAAATCATAATGAAACCAAAAATGTACTTAGTGCGGGGTTTTGCCCATTTGTCTTTAACTCAAACAGTAGATGTGTGTATATGGGGTGAAGGGGGTAAGGAGAAGAGGGATGGACAAAAGTCCCAAGGTTTTTAAAATAGTTTCCAAGTCAACAGGTCTTGCTCTTTCCATGAACATAAGAGTATTTCCTGTTTTTCAAGGATGGCTTGTGCAATTATAGGGCTTCTCATGACTCAGAGTGGTAAACCTAATTTCATGGTTAAAATTCTGCCCGGTCAGTGGGTTTAAGTGCTAGGTTGCCTCAGAAGGTAAAAGCTGAGGAATGGAGGCCACGGGAGAAGGAGGTCAGCCCAACAGAGGCCATGGGGGAGCTGCGGCTGCCTTTGGAAGGGGCTCAGTGAGCTTGTGCTGTTTGTGGGCTTGGGCAGACCACCTGGAAGCTCTTTCAACCCAGGCCTATTACTCTGTTAGAGCCACTCTGACCCAGCACCCTAAAAACCTGGAGGCATCCATTTACATTTATGTCTGTCTCTTGTTTCCCGTGAGTGATTTCTGGAAACTTCTCAAAAACATCCAATGAGTTTCTTTGTGTGTAGTATAAAATAAAACAGTGCTTTATTCTCCTTTGTATCACCAATACCTAGCAAATCGCTGGGCACATAGTACATGCTCAGCAGACGAGTAAATGGGCGCATGGTGTCCATTCAAATTGCACCCCTCCTATAGGGGTCCGCCAGATTCCCCGAACAGACACATATAACCTTTCCCTTGCCTGGCTCCTTTTTATTGTATCTTGATAATATTTCCTGTCGTCTTGTTTATTCTGAGGTCACTTGTGTACGCGTCTGTCTTCCCCCTTGGACTGTAACCCTAAAAGGGCAGGGACCGTATATTATTCCTCGCTCTGCCCCTATTATGAGTCTAATATGCTATCTGACACACAGCAGGTGCTCAGGAAATAGGTGTGCCAAATTCAAACCCTTTCACTGACCTCTTTTCTAAAATGGGGAACATAGTGCCTTCAATGTGGTCTAGTTGTTGAGAAACTGAGTCCTGAGATGGAGGGGGAGAGCTAATGGTTGTTCTTGTCACTGTGCTGTGGCGTCATCGTGTGCCTGTGTTTTCAGACCAAGGAAGCTGAGTGACAGAAGCTCTTCCTTCCATCTTAACTTGCAAAGGGTAACTCATCTTGTTATTCCTCTTGTCCACTTCATCTCTAGATATGTACAAGCTGACCTCTGAGTTGCTTGGAGAGGGAGCCTATGCCAAAGTTCAAGGTGCCGTGAACCTGCAGAATGGCAAAGAGTATGCTGTCAAAGTGAGTGTCTCATCTGGATGCTTTACTTTGCAAATAGGCTGTCCCCAACCAAATAATTTTATATTCTCCAATACGGTGGCTCAATAAAAATTGAGGTTCCAAAACTGTATCTGCTGGGTTCAAATGTTGGTTTCTCTACCTGCTGTGTAACATTAGGCAAGTTACTTAACCTCTCTGTCCTTCAGTTTCCTCACCTGTAAAATAGATGTAATGACAGAACCTATGTAGTATTGTTGTGAGGGTTAAATAAGTTAATATGTGTAAAGTGCTTTAGAACAGTACCTAGCTCAGAGTAGGCTGCTTCTTTTTTTTTTTTAAAGAATTTGTTTATTTTATTTTTAGACAGAGGGGAAGGGAAGGAGAAAGAGGGAAACATCAATGTGCGGTTGCCTCTTGTGCGCCCCCTACTGGGGAGCAGACCCACAACGTAGGCATGTGCCCTGACTGAGGAATCAAACCTGCATCCTTTTGGTTCTCAGGCTGATGCTCAATCCACTGAGCTACACCAGCCAGGGCAGCCGCTTCTTATTAATCTGACGAATGAAGTTAGCTTCAGGGAGTAGACAAACAGATTTGGAATTAGATGGCCTACCTGAATTTCTGTTTTGACGAACTACTGTTTGACTTGGGAAAGTCACTGAACCTCCTTTAGCCTCAGTTCCCAGATCCCTAAAATGAAGATAGTAATGCCTGCCCTTCCTGTCTCACGGATTAGTTACGAAGAGGAAACTAAAAATGAACTGCTATTAGTAGAAACATTTTACAAATCACAAAATGCCCTAAAGTGATGTGCAGTATCATGATAATGAGGACGGAGCACTCAGCTGTGGGGCAGGAGAGGTGGCTTCTAGTTGTGCGACCGTGGAGTAGCTTACTTCACCCCTCTGCTTCCACTTACTGACTTCCCATGGAAGAAGAGACGGACCTGAGCAGTGGTTCTCCAAGCGTGGTCCCTGCCCCAGGGCCTTTGTATTTTTACCAAGTTTCCAAGTGATTTCTATTACCCACCAAAGTGTGCAAACTACCGATCTAGAAACAAGGTCTTATTAAACCCAAGGGTAACTCAAGCTTATTTCAAATCATCCACCGGAGCCACCAGGTATAATCGCTGCCTCATATGGGCAAACCCAGCCAAATTGACTCCTGAAAGAGGTTGGGGTTTTTTTGTTTTGTTTTGTTTTTTAACTAACCGGCCATAGTCCCAGCTGCGGATTTATAAAGTAGGACATTTCTGCTAAACCATGTTCCTTTTCGGCCTTGAGTGTTGCTTTATATGGTAACAAAAGCACTACCTCACTTCCTTTTTGGAAACAGATCAGTATAAATTACAAGTAATTTTTTTTAAATATGCCTTAAATGAAGCATGTTTTATTAAAAACTACAAATGCCAATTGATTTTCAAAAGTCTGACTACATTTATGGATGATAGACCTATTTCTTCAAAGTTGGATGCCCAGGGGGAAACCAGGCCCTTGCTCCATGTCCCCTGGCTTCTTTGGGCAAAGATGGACCCAGACTTGGCAATTCTTGGATTTCAGCAGTTCTGCCCATGTCTTATGTCCCACCTGTTCTTTGAAAGCACCCTAGAGATGGGCAGCTTCTCCCAGCGTGGCTCCGCAATACTCGGTTTTATTTGGGCTTTCCCTTACAAGCATCCAACAGATAAATACTAGAGTCTCAGGGTGGGAATAGGATTTAAAGATAATCTAGCCCTGAATTTCCTCTGCAACTCTTTAAATAGTTGTACCATGTTCTGGTCCCCCACTACCTCCTCAGAGAAAACGATGCCATTGCTGGATAGTTTGCCTGCTAGAAAATTCTTCCTGACTTTGATCTGAAATGTTTGGTGAATGAACAAGTTGGAGAGCTTCTGTGTCCCAGCACAATACCTCTTTGTGCAGAAAATGGGTCCAGAGGTTTACCAACAGACAGGGACTTATTTAGAAAATTGCATTGGTCATGGATGTTTGCGCTGCAACATATTGGAGAAGTTTGTGGTACTCTACCTAGCATTCTTGGAATGAAGGAACAGGATGTCATCGTCTGGGGCCCGCTAGTCCCATGGGACTGTAAAGCAGAGACAGCTCTGCAGATCACTTGCCCACAGACTCTATCTGACACAGTTTGGAGCTCTGAATGGGCCCACAGAGACGTTCAGAGTCAGCCAGTCCCTGTGTAAACCGCCCGCTCATCTGTTGGCTAACCCATTCCTTCAGTTAGTACATGCCAAGCATCCCCAAATGTAGGTGGGGATGGGGAGCAGCCCACAGTATCATAGGAGAGACAGGCCTCTAGGTTCTCTGAGAGAAACGGTAAAAAAAAAATAAAAAAAAAAAATACACAGGTGTAGGTTGGCAAGGGCTTTGGAGGCAGCTCTGGGCTTGAATTCCTGCCCTGCCCCCTATCAGAACTGTGGGCAAAATGCTTTACCTCTTCCTATCTTTGGGGATTGTGTTGTAAGGATTAAAGATTATGTACCTAAATGACTTAATGCAGTTCCTGCCAAAGAGTAAATTCTCAGAAGAACTGCAGAAGCAGCATCTGAGCTGGGCCTTGGAGCTGGTTCCTGTCCACAGGCTAGTGCCCTTCATCCCTCTTGCTCTTCCTCTAGCACTGAGAGATCCTACAGTAGAGCTTGTAAATTCTTCCCGGAAGGCAGAAAGAGAGGCCCTTGGAGTAAGAGCTGGGTAGAGATAGCTCTTTGCCTTGCTGCCGCCTCAGTCTCCCGCAGGGCAGCTGGGAACTGCCCTCAGAGGCGTCCGCGGTATTGTGCTTGGCCAGAGTCAAACAGGCCTGGCCAGGCCGGAAAGCCCCCAGGCCAGTCTCCAGCTTTGATGACAGAGCCAGGGGCCTGTGTCACCGAGCCCTCCTACTCCAGGTTTGTGTTTGAAACTGATTTGGACCAAATTTGGCATTCCGCTCTGCCACGGGGCTCCTGCGGAGGGGTGTTTTCAGGTCAGGTGGCTGTATTTGACAGATGTTGTTCTTCCCGCAGATCATCGAAAAACAAGCAGGGCACAGTCGGAGTAGGGTGTTTCGAGAGGTGGAGACGCTGTATCAGTGTCAAGGAAATAAGTGAGTATAGTGTTGGGTCACTTGCATCTTCTCTGGGGGGACACTTGGCAGCAGAAAAGGAGGTTATTACCATCTCCTGCCCCCTACCCGCACCCCTTCCCCCACAACTGGTGTAACTCTTTCCATCCTTCAATGTGTAAAAAAAAGAAAGGAGAAATAACTGCAGCAAAGAAGCTATCTTCTGTTTAAGCTGACGCACTGTAAACATCAGCAGTTCAGGCAAATTCGAAGAGTGAGAGATCTGAACGAGTGCCTGGGACACAAATGGGTTTTTTTTATGTCTTCCAAGCGCCTGTTGAAACTAGGCTGACGGAGTGTTTCCTAGCGGAAACCTTTAGGAACCCGCTTTGATTAATCGATGAGGATGATGAGAAATATTAGGGATGCTTGTGGCTGTTTCCCATCTAGGACAGTCCCATATGTGCAGCTACTCCTGAGGGTCCGGAGACCTGGGCCAACCCCTGTGCTTGATAACTGGGCCAAGGTGCTCTCTAGCCCCGTCTTAGCCTGCTCGCCACCAGCTCCAAATGAGTGACTCTCCCGCTGTGGCTTTAAATCAGGGTCACCTCTAAGACTCCGCTTCCCCCTCTCTTTCTCGCCATGGCAGGGTCAGCAGGGAGCCAGTGGCCTGGTATTGATGGCTTTGTCATTAAGCTTGGAGGATGGGGGGCTGCTGTTGATTTAACTCCAGGCACTGCCTCAACAATCTTCTTTCAAATTAGGCCATTTTGGCCATCTTATTTGGACGCCTTCACACTAGTAAAAGCCTGGTGTCTCCCAAAGTGGTCAGCATTTTTTTATGAGGGACAGATTTTTATTTTCAGCCTGCAGCTTCTGAGTTCAGCATTAGAGATTCTACTTGGTTTATTTCGTTCTTTAAAAGAAAAAAAGCCCCCAACACCTCCAATATCCAGGCTGGTGGCTTCCCTACTGAGTTACAAGACGACCTTGTTGGCAGAGCACAGTAATGCTCAGGCAGACAGAGAGTGCTCACCGGGGAAGGCCACAAGTGCTACGGTGGCCGGGAACACGGCCGTTTCATTAAGCAGCGCTTAGCAGTTAGGGTCTAGCGGTGCCCACGTTAGGCCCCAAGTCTATTTGACAGATGTTTCCATTTTCTCCAGGCAATGTAAATACTGCCCCGTGATTTATGGGCAAGAGGGAGGGCAAGTAATTATTTGCTGCTTGCCTCCAGGACACACACCTACTATTCAGCGTTATTAGCCGCAATTGCTTCCAGTCGGCTGCAGATTTTATTCAGTTTAATGTGACCGGGACTTTTTTATAACTCTACCTAGTGGGTTTTAGGGTTGGGGTTTGACAGCACAGACTTGGTGAAAACACCAGAGACTAAACATTATGGAAAGATAAGGTGACCTGAATCTTGCTAACACCATTGGCTACTTCTCAAACATGGGTCTTTAATAAGCATTCTGATTTCAAGTTGATTTCTGCCCTGTTACAGGGTGTTGTATATTTTTTTCATTGTGTATTTGTAAATGGGCTTTAATACATAATACTATTTCTCCTTTTTTTTTTTTTTTTGCTTTTCCTCCTATTTTTCCCTGTTTAAGGAACATTTTGGAGCTGATTGAGTTCTTTGAAGATGACACAAGGTTTTACTTGGTCTTTGAGAAATTACAAGGAGGTACTTAACTGTTGAGTATGTGTTTGGACTTCTGATTAAGACCCAGGGTGGTGATCATTCATCATGAATCCCAGAGACGTCTAAAACGAGTCAAGCTAATAAAAAGGATGAAGGACTTAAAACTGCCCTTGATTTGGGAGAAGGGAGGCCGGAGGGAAGGATGATAATTAGCATTTTGCAGAGCTTAGAATGTCACCTGTGTGGGCATTCTGTGAATGCCTTCTCATTATAATAGGGCTCATATATAGATACACGTAGTCACCAATTTATCAATCAGTGTTTTGACATGTTCACTATTTAACTGAATTAATTGTGGGTGGAAGCTCTTACATACATTGTGAAGCCCAGAAAGGCTCACCAGGGGAGAGGAGGGTCCCATTGTTTAGGACACAGACTCAGGAGAGAGAAGAGGCCTGGGAATGTGCTGTCCTTCAGATAGAAAGGTGCCATTCTTGACCATCAGCACTGCTACCATCGCCCATACACATAGTCACCAGGATGTATATTGAAGTTGCTTTTCTGACAAAGAGAAGGAGATAGAGAAGCCCTTGTCCTCCCCATCACACCCAACCCTAGGACACATTTGCAAGGTGAACACTGGGGACGGTGTCTGGAGCCGAGTGGTGGGCTACACCGAGAGGCTTGGTGGTGAAGAGACAGTGCTTTAGAAACCAACAAAGCCAAGTTTACGTCTAGCTCCATCACTTACTAGCTGTGTGACCTTGGGAAGTCACTTAACCTTTCCAAACATATTCTCTCATCTGTAAAATAGGGATAATGACAGCACCCACTTCCTTAGGATGCTGTTAGATTAAATGATATAATTCATGTGAAATGCTTAGCACAGTGCCCAGTAGGCACTAAGGGTTGAATAATTGTCAGCGGTTAATATTATTAAAACAATTGGGTATGGTGGGGGCTAGCTAAGAAGTATATAGGATGTTACACTCTACCTTTCTTTTAACAAATTTGGAAACAAGAGACTCACTACAGCAAAGCAAACCTGAGACCTAACCAGGAGCTGGTTTTCTCGGAATGTTTCCTGGCATCTGGGGGTCCCTTGGTTGTTTAATGGGGCAAATGAAAGATCTTTCATCTCCTGTGCATGCCAAAAACCAGAGATAATAAAGTAGACATGGGCCATTTTTAGGACATCTCCAGTCCAGAAATACTGGCTTCAAGTAGTAAACACAGACCACATAGAACCAAGACATATGTTCATGCCTGTGCCTGCCCCGCCCCTCCCAACAGCACTAGGACTGTGAATTACATGTTTGAAGTGCTAGATGCAGCTGAAACCATATCACTCAGAGTGCAGCTCTATTGAGGCCAAAGCTGGTAGGTAAAGAGAGCTTGGGGCGACCCATCCCCCCAGCATTCAGACCGCAGGTCCTCCCGAGGGGGAGTCTGCGCAGGTCCTGAGGCCAGCCTCGCTGGGCCTAAGTCCTGATGCCGCCACTTACTGGCGTACGATCTTGAGCAAGCTGTCTAATCATTCTTGGCTTCAGGTGCCCTATCTATAAAATGTAATTTTACATTTTATAAAGTTGCAGTGAGGCTAGTCTAGATAATCTATTTAAAGAATATTACACAGTGCTTGGCACGTAGTAACTACTCGATAAATGTTAACCAACAAAATTTACTTTGAGAAATTGCAAGGAGGTACTTACTGTTGAGTATACGTTAATCAGAAGTCCTTCTGATTAAGGCCTAGAGTGATGATCATCCATCATGGATGCCCGAGACTCCTCAAAGAAGTTGCCAACAAAATAAGAAGAAGAAGAATAAAAAGAAGAAGAAAGTTCAGGGGAGGAAGGAGTTTTTTTCTCTTTTTCTAGATCTTTACACATCCAGTGAGGGTGTGGCATTTCTGTTTGTAGACTGTGCTCTTGTTTGGATGTGAGATCAGATGCAAAGGAGGAAAAGTTTCTACAGAGAGGCCCCCCAACCCCAGGTCGATTGATTCACTTTTAGTTCTTTTTTATTCCAGGAGCCAAATGGCACTTACCTCTTTTGGTCATTTAGATAGCTGTTCCCCCTTCCTTCTGTACGCACCACGGACAGGTACAGAAGATAGCAGTGCAGTTCTGTTCAGTACAATTTTGTGCTGGTCCTTCTCTGTGCCAAGAACCACACATAGTGCTGCACATTCAGCAATGAGTAAACTGTTCCCACCCCAAGCTTGTGGAAACTTGGCCTCTTGAGAAGTTAAACTTAGTAGAGCCTGAAGAGGCATGCCCCTGTGTCCCCTCTGTTCCCCAGGCTCCATCCTGGCCCACATTCAGAAGCGGAAGCACTTCAATGAGCGAGAAGCCAGCCGGGTGGTACGGGATGTTGCTGCTGCCCTTGACTTCCTGCACACCAAAGGTGAGCCAAACCTTTGCCTTGGTGGATAGGGAGGGCTGACCAGCCTCTGAGGACCAAGGGAGAAAGGCAGGCCACGTGGAAGGCTGGGCCAGGGGTTGGTGCAGCTGGCAGGCCCCGCCATGAGGATGCGGGAGGAAACCAGGGTGGCTCCCAGACTTCTGATGTGGGTGTAGGTAGATGTGGAGCTATTAAGAATTGATAGAGTTTACAGAAGAAAGATCAGAGAAGAAAATAAATTTCACCGGGAACAAGGTATATGCTGGTGTGTGGGTGTGTATGATTTTCTTGTCCTTTCCTAATGAAGATGCAAAACGTGCATCGTAAAACCATTCTAGTGTAAATATTTGGGTGTTAATTCTTTCTAGTCTTAAATTACAGCACCTATAACCCAGACCAGTGGTGGCTCAGTTGGTTAGGCATCATTCTGCAAAGCTAAAGGCCACTGGTTCGATTCCAGTTAGGACACATGCGTGGGTTGTGGGTTTGGTCACCATTTGGGGTGCGTACAAGAGTCAACCAATCGATGTTTCTGTCTCACATCAACATTTCTCTCCCTCTCTTTCTCCTTCCCTTCCCCCCTCTCTAAAAATCAGTAAATAAACCCTTTAAAAAAAAACAGTTTTGTAGTAAATTAAATATTTTTGCAAATTGAGTATTTTTGCATTCCATAAATATGTTTAGTTATTACATACATTTTTAAAATTTGCCGAACAACAGTGCCATGGAAAAAAAGAATTCCGTCTTTACCTTTTTGCCAGCTATGTGCTCCCTCAGTAATAATGCTTACCCCACAGAGTTGTGGCGAGAATAAAGAAAGAGTAACATCATCAACAGTCGTTAACACTTACATAGCACTTGTTATGTGCTGGGCACTATTCTAAGCCTTTCATCTCTACTTACTGGCTGACATAAATGCGTGTGTCCTGTGTGTGTGTTGTATCCATATAACGTAGTTGGATCGTAGTGCCTGGCACACGGCACATAGCTCTCCGGTAATGCCATTTCCTTCAGCCTTATCGCCCACCAGGCAGAAGACATTTTTATTCCTAATATTAATTCACTTAAAGCACTCTGCCTGGTCGGGGACAGAGCAAATAACTTGTGACTTAGCTCTGCTCCCTTCACTTCTGTGGCTACAGGCCAGCCACCTTGGCTGTGAGTGCACAGGACCACTTGTCAGCATCCTGTCCATGCGCCCCACCCCACCTGGTGTGGCCTGGGTGCAGGAGGTCATGATCCTACCGTGTTTCCTCCAGCGGCTGGAGAGAGATCTGCAGACTGACAGTGCCCAAGTGGGGGGCCTGACTTGTACATGGGATGAAAATTCCTAGAAGGGGGTGTCTGTATTTTCCACAGCATGATGAATAGCAGTGGTTCTGTTTCTGAAAGCTGGGGTGCGTGTAGGTAACACCTGCCTGACAAAGATTTACAACTGCTCCCCAAGCTGCCTCCATAGATTGCAAAACTGGGTCACGCTTTTTACAAGATCCATACCTTAGAGGGGGGTAAAGGCGGTTTATTTTTTATTTATTTATTTTTTTTACAAGAATGCACTAAAGGGAACAGAGGCTGGTAGTGTCTGAGGAGTTCTGAAGTGCCTGTTAACATCTAGCTGGCCAGCTGCCCATGTGCCTAGAAGTTGGAGGGGATGAAAAACGATTTCCAGCTGAACTTGGCTGTTTTCTAAATAACTTCACACTGGGAAGATGAATTGGGCAAGAATGGGTCAGCCCGGAAACAAGTTCCATACTTTTAAATATTGGACACACTGTAGCTTAACCTCTGGGAAATGAACCAGAGCCGCTCGATGGCTGGTGTGCTCACAGAGGCAGTCCTATTATTACACATGGCTCTCAGTTCTCAGGCTGGGGGACGACTGGGCCATCAGCACCTATTTGGAGAGCAAGGCTCCATGTGTGGCTCATGATCCTTCTGTGGGAGCACTTGCTGTAATGGAAAATATCTTTCACTTTTAGTGCGGCAAGCTGTAGCCCGACTCAATTTGTGCAGCCTGGACTGAGTTGCTCTGGGTTCTCATTCAATTAGGTGACTGATGAAGTCACTGAGCCTGCTGGAGCTCAGGTTTTTCCTCTAGTGAAGGGCCTCCAGTGGGCTGGGCTTCTGTCACCGACTCGGGAGTCAGAGGGCTGCCTGAGAAACTGATCATCCCGGGAGTTTTCGTAAAGCAGACTCTGCTTCTCCCTGCTACCCAAGAATCCTCTGCTGCTTTCTAGTACTTCCGAGCAGTAGCAGTTCGGCTTTTCTCAGCCTTGCTGCCCTTCTGTCTCTGCAGAATCATACATTTCTGCAGGAGGAAAGAGGAATGGGAGGTTTCTGGGTCTGTGAGTTGGTTCTTTGCCCCTGTCTTTGGTTAGAAGGTGGTTTTCCTGCAGGTGCTTTCTTGTCCCCATCAGCAGCCTTTAACCCTTCATGGGATCAGCTGCTGTCTGCAGTGTCCTTCAGAAGGGTTGGCCAAAATGCAGGGGGGGAGGGGCCTTATCTTAAGAACAGCACCCCATGGGCCAGAGCAGCCTTTACTGCGCCTCTGGAAGGATTGTCTCGGATATGCAGAGTAGGAGAGAAGGGAATTGGACAAGCTTTGGGAGGTTTGTTCACTAACACTTGATCCTCTGAACATGAAGGAGGTCCCACTGAAGGAATCTTTTTTTTTTTTTCTTTAAATCGGCCACACAAGAAGAAATGGGGTAAAACAGCCTCAGCCCCCTGAGATGCTCTTAAACAAGGCACTCATTATTTCTGCATTGTTGTTCTAACAGGGCTGTTTGCAGAGCTCTTTGCTCTGCTTCCTATTAGGCTTCTTATTCTTGGTTGTCCCTGCAGTGCTGAGCGGCACGCTGGCCGGGATTCATTTAGCCCTTCTTATCCCTGCCAGACTTCTAAAGCTTCTGCCTCCAAAGAACTTACAGATTCAATTGTGCTTTCCGTTTGTCTCTGGTTACATCTGCCTCCTGCAGCTCGTTGACTTTTTAATGTACCATAATTGGGAATTAATCTGCGAACAACAGCATTTGGAAAAAATTAATTGTGTGTGGAATGTTTGATAATTATGTGCATATGTTAACCATTTCTTTGCTCTTTGTCTTTTCAGGCATTGCTCACCGCGATCTGAAGCCAGAAAATATATTGTGTGAATCTTCAGAGAAGGTATGTAAGGCCCGACTTAGGATGTTACAGTTTTTACACTGATGCAGGGAAGCCACTTTGCTTTCCATATAGATCGTTAGCAGTCCCCTGGGCCTCCGGTACAAACTTGAACTGATTATTATGGATGTGTGAGAATGTTATACCTAATGTGTAGTGTTTCTGTATTCCAAGTAGGGTTAATGCTTTTCCCCCTCTCTGCTGTTTTCAACAGTGTGAGTGGCTTAAGCCTGAGAGTTTGTAAAATGTATGAGACCCACACAAAATGAAGGTTTTCTAGTCTAATGCACCTACCTTTAGAGCAGCTGATGGGAGTCATAAACAACTCAATCTTAGATGAAGCAAATCTCTGTCTATGAGTGATGGTTATGTCATGGTATATATGCCGCTAGAAGTAAACATTGAAAAGGATTTCTGTTTCTATTTTTATTGCCCATTAAAAAGAAAACGTTGTACTTGGGTCTGAACAAATGTTTAAAATCTATTTTAAACTTTCCCTTAACTCAATCTACTAGTAATGGAAGTGTTTGCATTTCCATAAGCATGTATGAATTTGAGAAGTTCTATGTTTGTCAGGAAGGATTTAGGCCCTGGTGAGTTCGATGGCCCACATTCATAGTTCCGTGTTTGTTCATGTGTGTGTGCCTGAACACATGTGTCTTGGTCTGAATTAAGGGATCTCTTAGATAAGGAATGGCTGTCATCGAATAGGTGAGTCAACCTGGTACTTAATAACTCTTTTTTTTAAATGTTTATTTATTGATTTTAGAGAGAGAGAGGAAGGGGTAGAGAGGGGGAGAGAGAGAAAGCGAGAGAGACATCGCCGCGCTGCTCCACTCATTCATGCACTCATTGGTTGATTTTCGCACATGCCCTGACCGGAGATCAAACCCACAACCTTGACGTATCAGGACAACACTCTAACCAGCTGAACTCCCAAGCCAGGGTGGTACTTACAACTCTTGGGAGGAATAGTAATGTATTAGTTCCGATGAGATCTTCTGCCTTCCTGTCAGTGGCTCTGGCACTAAACTATATGATTTATCATTATTATCATTATGATTATTAATAATTGTAGTTAACAGGGCGTGCCACCTCCCGCCCCCCATGAGTGGCGCCAGAGCCACCGCAGCTATACGTAAGGCACAGGCCAGGGCTGCCTGGCACTCGGCAGCTACTTGGAGCCCTCAAAGGGAGAGAAGGCACTGCCACCACTAGCCACTGCATGCTTGACAGACCAGCCAACGCAAGGCGAAGACCACATGACCAGGTGGAAGGATTGCAATGACAGAAACACCGCTGCTGTCACATGCAAATGGCAGCGTGGGCAGACATGGCTTGCCTCTTCACACAACCGTATCAAAATTACAACTAAAATACAGAACAACCATCACTCAGAATCCTCAGAAATTAAATTGAATGGAAGTCTGACAACTACAGAATTAAAGAAACCACAGCCATCCAGACTGGCAGGAGGGGCACAGACATGGAACAGGCTGGTCCCTCACTCATGTGTGGTGGATAAAAATTTGGGGGGGATATCCTGGGAGCAAGGAGTCCCAGCCCCACACCAGGCCCCCCAGTCAGGGTTCCAATGCCAGGACAATAACTTAAGCCCCACAACTTCTGGCTGCAAAAACCAGCAGAGATTGAGTTGGTGGAAGAAACTGCTAGAGCTCCCAGCAGCTCCTCTTAAAGAACCCACACACAGACTCACCTGGTCAGACTCACTCCCTCTGAGCTCCAACACCAGGGTAGCAGCTTGAAAGACACCAGTGGTATACAGGGAGAAACTGAAGTGTCTCACATCAAGGTGAGCAGAGGCCATTGTCCCTTTTCTAAAGCCTCCCCCCACAGAGCCAGCATGCTGGTGCCATATCTGAGACCCCATCAGCTTCGCTAAATAACACTGTTTGACCTGCCTTGGGAGATCCCCAGAGACTTCACCCCCCCACAACTTACAGGCCCACCCAAGCTGCTTTACCATATGAATAGCTGGTCTTGGCTCATGGTCTACAACTTCCTAAATCCTATCAAACAAGCAACAGCTGACCTCAGTGAGCCCCAGGCCCAGTACTAGCAGCAACCAGCCTAGGTTCACCCTTTGGCTTCTCCTGGGAATCTCTAAGCTCAGCACAAGTAGCAGCCATCTCAGATTGCTTTCTAGCTCAGGCAGGGTGGCCTCGGGCAAAACACAGGTGGGGACTGACCTTGGCCTGTACCACCCAGGAAACCGCAAGGCCAGCATACCCAGTGGACATCTACAGACCATGTTGGAACACCACCGGCCTGATCCTTCACAGCTGATCCTTTACGGATGGTGGAGGTTGGTGGTCAATGGTCACGGCCAGTCCTTATAGCCAGCTTTCCTGGGTATATCCCTCCTATTGACCTGCCAACAGCAATCAAGACTCAACTGCAAGAGGAAAGTGAACTCAGCCCACACAAGCTCGAGTACCCAGCTTGGGTGATAGGGGAGGCTAGGCCACTGGACCCTACAGGAAACCTACTACATTAGGCCACACTGCCAAGACATGGAGTTGTAGCAGCTCCACCTAATACATAGAAACAAACACAGGGAGGCTGTCAAAATGAGGAGACAAAGAAACATGGCCCAAATGAAAGAACAGATCAAAATTCCAGAAAAAGAGCTAAATGAAATGGAGATAAGCAGTCTATCAGCTGCAGAGTTCAAAACACTGGTTATAAGGATGCCCAAGGAACTTAGCAAGGACTTGAACAGCATAAAAAAGATCCAGACAGAAACAAAGGTTACACTAATAGAAACAAAGAACAATTTACAGGGAAACAACAGTAGAGTGGATGAAGCTGAGAATCAAATCAATGATATGGAACATAAGGAAGCAAAAAACAACCAATCAGAACAATAAGAAGAAAAAAGAATCCAAAAAAACAAGGATAGTGTAAGAAGTCTCTAGGACAACTTTAAGAGGTCCAACATTTGCATCACAGGGGTACCAGAAAGAGAAGAGAAAGAGCAAGAAATTGGAAATCTTTTTGAAAAAATAATGAAAGAAACTTCCCTAGTTTGGTGAAGGAAATAGACATGCAAGTCCAGGAAGCACAGGGAGTCCCAAACAAGATGGATGCAAAGAGGCCCACTCCAAGACACATCATCATTAAAATGCCAAAGTTAAAGATAAAGAGAGAATCTTAAAAATGTCAAGAGAAAAACAGTTAGTTTTCTACAAGGGAGTTCCCATAAGATTGTTAGCTGATTTCTCAAAAGAAACTTTGCAAGCTAGAAGGGATTGGCAAGAAATATTCAAAGTCATGAAAAGCAGGGACCTACAGCCAAGATTGCTCTACCCAGGAACAATATCATTTAGAATTGAAGGGCAGATAAAGAGCTTCCAAGAAAAAACTAAAGGAGTTCATCATCACCAAACCATTAGTATACAAAATGTTAAAGGACTTACTTAAGAAAAGAAGACCAAACTGTGAACAATAAAATGACCAAAAAACAAATCTATCAACAATTGAGTCTAAAAACAAACTAAGCAAACAAGAACAGAGACAGAATCACGGATACAGAGGGCATTTTGATGGCTGCCAGATGGGAGGGCAGTGTGAGGGAATGGGTGAAGGAGTGAGAGGATTAAGAAGTACAAACAGGCAGTCACAGAACAGCCATGGGGATGTACAGTACAGCATAGGAAATGGAGTGGCCAAAGAACTTACACCCATGACCCATGGACATGAACAGTAGTCGGGAGATTGCCTGAGGGAGTGGGGCATGTTGCATGTAGGGAAGGCAAAGTGGGAAAGATCAGGACAACTGTCATAGCATAATCAATAAAATGTAATAAATAAAAAGGAAAAAAATAATCACAGTTAACATTTTTGAGTACTTACAGTATGCCAGCACTTATTTTATTTAGAATTTATAAAATCTCATAAGGTAGATACTATTATTATCTTCATTTTATGAATAAGGAAACTGAAATTTAGATTAAGAAAGTTTCCCAAAGTCACTCAGCTAATAAGTAGTAGAATACAGATTGAAACTCAGGTTTTAGCCTGACCCAGAACTCCATGAGCACTCTGAACTATCCTGTTATCGTGCCTCTGGCTTGTGATGTACTTTCATGCTCTTTGTTTCATTTGCTCTTCATGGCACAGATTTGGTGGCCCTTTGTTATGGCTGAAAAAGTAAAATTTAGAGAGACTGGGCATCAAAAGACATTATCGAGAAAATAAAAAGAGAGTAAAGGAGGATAAATGGTGTCAGAAGGAGACTTGGGTTTGAGTGGTGAACACACAATATGATATAGAGATGATGTGTTATAGAATTATACACAGGAAACCCATACAATTTTATTAACCAATGTCATGCCAAAAAATTCAATAAAAATATTTTTTAAAAAGGAAAAAAAAGATAACCCACAGAATGAGAGAAAAAAATGCAAATCATATATTTGATAAGGGTTTAAATATTCAAAATACATAAAGAACCTCTAACATCAAAAAGACAATCCAATTAAAAAATGAGCAGAGGACTTGAGTACATATTTCTCCAAAGAAGACATACAAATGGCCAACAAGCACATGAAAAGATTCTCAACACCTTAGTCATTAGGGAAATATAATGAGATACCACCTCACACCTACTGGGATGGTTATATTAGAAGAAATGGAAAATTATGAGTGTTGATGAGGATGTGGAGAAATTGGGACCCTTGTATATTGCTGATGGGAATGCAAAATGGTGCAGCCATCATGGGAAAGTTTGGCAGTTCCTCAAAAAGCTAAACATAGGATTATCATACCACTCAGCAATCCCACACCTATGTGTATACCCAAAAGAATTGAAAGCAGAGACTTGAACTTGAACACCGATGTTCATTGCAGCATTATTCACAAGAGCCAAAAGCTGGAAACAACCCAAACATCCATCAACAGATGAATGGATAAACAAAATGTGGGTATATATACAATGGAATGTTGATCAACCATAAAACAGAATGAAGTTCTGATACATGCTACAAAATGGATGAACCTTGACAACATTATGATCAGTGGAATAGGCCAAACATAAAAGAATAAATGTTGTGTAATTCCACTTATATGAAATATCTGGGACAGGTAAATTCATACAGATGGAAAGTAGATTAGACGTTACTGGGCTGGGAGTGGGGAAAATGGGCAGTTTTTGCCTAATGGGTGCAGAGTTTCTCCCTGGGATGACGGAAAAATTTTGCAAACAGATACCGGTAATGCTTGCACAACGGTGTGAGTATAATTAATGCCACTGAATTGTACACGTACAAATAGTTTAATGGCATATTTTATGTTTCCTGGGTTTTTTTTAAAGATTTATTTATTTCTAGAGAAAGAAGAAGGGAAGGAGAAAGAGGGAGCGAAACATCAATGTGTGGTTGCCTCTCACGCACCCCCTACGGGGGACCTGGCCCACAACCCAAGCGTATGCCCTGACTGGGAATTGAACCGGTGACCCCTTGGTTCACCAGCCGGCACTCAATCCACTGAGCCACACCAGCCAGGGCTGTTTTCTATATATGTATCTATGCGTGTGTGCGCGCGCTCGCGTGCACGTACGTGTGTGTGAGTGTGTGTGTGATCATAATTTTAAAAAGGCTAGGTGGAAAAAGAAAAGAAGAAAAAAATGTAAGAGAAAGAAAAGTCAGGGATGGGGAAAGGAAGAGAGGGAGGGAAGAAGGGAAGCAGGAGCAGCTGAGACCTGCCCAGGCTCCCCCGCAGGTAAATGCCTGAGCTGTGACTCAGAACCAGCATTTTTGACTCACTGCCCTGCTTCCACCACACAGGCCATTCTCACGCGGGCACACAAACTACCTTCCTGGTTGGCTCCAGAGGTAACTCATGCTGTCTGTGGTCCCAGGCGCAGCATCCAGTTCTGGTGGGCTTGGCTGCTATAGTGATGCCCCCTGGAGTGACCAGCCATCCCAGTTTGCTCTTGCCTGAGGAGTTTCCTGAAACACAGGACTTACAGAGCTTAAACCAACAAAGTCCCAAGCAAGCAAAGACAAGCTGGTCACCCTGAGCCACCTGAGGTGGGCAGGGGCTTTACTCATAACTCCTTTGCCCTCCACTCCTGTAAGGAGTGTCCCAGGAATACAGACTAACTTTTCTAACTTCTGTGTTGCGCCCTATTCATTTGTTTGTTGGCAAGAGTTCCATAGGTTTGCTACTCGTCTTACACTAACTTCACAGTAGTCTGAAGCATGTTTTCTCTTAGTGGGGAAATGAGGAAAGAACACAGGGAAGGGAACACCTTAGGGTAAATCCTCAGGTGGTTTCTAATGAACCCGAGGGCAGTAAACGGGACCTGACAAATAAAGCTGGACTTCAGTGCGGCAGCCCTGGAAGTATGCGCCCACATAGTCACCTCGTCCTCCTCATGCCCTTTGGTTTCTTATATTCGTAACATTTGCTCTCTGCTTTCCTTTTCAGGTGTCTCCAGTGAAAATCTGTGACTTTGACTTGGGCAGTGGCGTGAAACTGAATAACTCCTGCACCCCCATAACTACACCAGAGCTGACCACTCCAGTATGTACGACTGGACACCCTGTGCCGCCTTCTTCTGAGCTTCTGTACATTCGGAGCGCCCTGACCCGAAGCTCTGGAGTCCAGAACAGAGGGCCAAGGAAGGAAAAGCGAGCATACCTACACCTCTTCCTGCTGCCTGATTTGTCATTTAGCTCACTGCTTTGTACTGATAATGTCCTCCCTGCCCCGGTGCTTAGTCACTAATGAAACTGTCATTAGAGCTTTTAGCTTGGGGTGGGTCCTCTGCCAACGATGAGATGAATTATATCCGAGCCCTGGATCCTAACCCAGGTAAAGACAGACTCCATTCCTGGGCCAACCCTTTGGCATATGAGCACGTGATAACTCTGAGAGTCCTATTCCCATGACCGAAGTCATGGTGCGCCAGCTTGTGATGGAGGATCGGGAGTGTGGTCTCTCTGTGGCGAGAACTGAGGTCCTGGGCTCTGTGCACGCAAGCTCGCGTGGCTAAGTCGTCCTGTTGCTTCCCTCACTTCGCACTTCATGCCCAGGTGGTGCTGCTGGGAGGCTCTTCTTCCTAAGACATCTCTGTACATATTCAATGTACTGTAATTATGACTCTTTTGAGATTTGCTGGCTTTATAAGTGAATTTTCCTAATTACCTTTTTTAAGACATGCATTTGACTATGCCCATGTCTTATTCTAAGCAACATTATTAGAAATATTTGTATATTAGCTTTTATGACACTGAGCTACCTTGTTCTCAAAGTCATTAACTCTAATTGCCAATAACAGAAAATGTCCTACCTCCACTTAACCATCTTTCTATAAAATTAGTTGTGTGTGTTGGAGGTAGGAAGGGTGTTTTCTTGATGAACCTGAAATAATGAAGAGGAGAGCAAAAACAATTTTTTTATTTTTATCAGCAGTTTTCTGTGCAAGGATGGAAATCCTGGATCCTGGGTTTATTGCTGATGTGCTTGAACAAATCCCTGTCCCATTCTAGTGCTTGGTTTTCCCATCTATAAATGGGAGAAGCAGGGAGATTAGATCTGTCCAACGTGTTCTAGCTTTGATGGTCTCATAATTCTAGATCCTTGTACTTCGTTGCTCTAAGCTACCAGGGAAACTGGGCAAGACTTCATTTTAAGAAGTCTGCACTTTATGGAATTGATTTCTACAGATCTCCCTCCCAGAACCGTGCTTCTGATACACTGGAGCACCTGTACATTCAGTGACTGCATACAGAGAGCTGAGGCGGGAGAGATTCCCGGAGCTTCTTGACCAAGGGTCTCTGCCTACTGGAAAAGGACCTGAAAAGATGAGAAGGAGACCGGGAACTAGCCGCGTGAATCACCGGGAATGATAGGACTCAGTTGTCAAATGTTCAGTTGGCCTAGCTTTTCTAAGAGCCTTGGCGGCGTCCGGCGAGCTCTCTAGCTGGCTTTCCTGACAGCTTCTTGCTCTGCAACTCTATCCTTCGTGCTCAAGTCCCATTACATTCTGCTCTTTGCCATCCCCTCTCCCTGTGACTAAGCCTCTCTCTTCTCTTCCACTTCCCCCTCCCCAACCCTGGCCCCACAGTGTGGCTCTGCAGAATACATGGCCCCGGAGGTGGTGGAGGTCTTCACGGACGAGGCCACATTTTACGACAAGCGCTGTGACCTGTGGAGCCTGGGCGTGGTCCTCTACATCATGCTGAGTGGCTACCCACCCTTTGTAGGTCACTGTGGGGCCGACTGTGGCTGGGACCAGGGAGAGGTCTGCAGGGTGTGCCAGGTGAGCGCAGTCCCAGCACCCACCTCAGGGGGCCGGCTGGAGGACGGCAGGCTTGTGGGATGCCAAGCAGGACTGGGTATGGGGATTGTTCCTAAAGTGGAAAGGGGCATATAGTGCCCCTTCCCTATTGTGTCCAAGGGCAGCCACAAGGTGAAATAGAGATAATTGGTCACTTAGCCCACCATGGAGTTCAGAGAGTGTTGTTAGAGAAGATCATACCTGAGCTGAGTCCGAAAGGATGCGTCTTGCCTTAGAGGAGAGGGGCAAGAGATACAAGTAGAAGAGTAGTACAAGCAAAGACACAAAGGTTTGCAACAGCCAAGTGTGTAGAGGACATAAGAGCAGAGTGCAAGGCTGACGGTGGTGGGAGATGAGACCTGAGAGGTTGCCAGCAGCCCATTTCTGGAGGGCCCTGTCTGAAGGGCCAAGGAATCCTAGCTTTGTTCTCTAATTGAGATTTCCCACGCATCAACATCCAGCCTGCCAAGTGGCATAGCCATCCTGCCTGCCAAGGGTATTCCATGTCATTTGATGATTGAGGGGAGAGTATGGCCAGTGTGTGATATATGCCAGCCCTGAGCTGTAGCTTCAGCTGAGGCCAGTTGGACCCAGGGTGACTAGATCAATGACAGGCACATCCTGCCCACCCCTGACCAGTGTCACCTCAAGAGGAATCTTCTTTACCTAGAACAAGCTGTTTGAGAGCATCCAGGAAGGCAAGTATGAGTTTCCTGACAAGGACTGGGCACACATCTCCAGTGAGGCCAAAGACCTCATCTCCAAGCTCCTGGTTCGAGATGCGAAGCAGAGACTGAGCGCTGCCCAAGTTCTGCAGCACCCGTGGGTGCAGGGGGTGAGTAACCCAGGGAAGGGCAACATTCCACCCCCTCAGGCCTGCAGCATGGCCACGAGGAAGCTCTCATACCCCAGTGGCTGACCTCAGCTGGAGGGAGACTGTATAGCACTTTCGATTCACGTGCACGTAGAGTGAACTGACTCCTAACCCAGCCCTGGCCTGAGTCCCATGCTGGTCACAGACTAAGGCCCTAGCTGACCCACGCTTCTCTGGGGGATTTGGCACATGCATCCCACTACTGGCAGAGCCATGCAGCCCAGGAAGCAGCCTGGCGTTGTCACTGGGGCCTGTAGCACCACCCCCTTGTACAAAAGGATCGTTCGCTGAGAGCGCCCAGGAACGAGGCCTTGCTGCTCTGCCTGCTGTGTGGCCGCGTTAGCGGCGCACGCGTTCTCCTTGTGGTCCTGGGGTCTGGGTGGAGCTTGCCTGAAAGGCAAATGGTGGAGTTTTCACCCAACTAAGGATCTAAGCCTTCGCTAGAAAACATTTTTAACCATCCTTAGTTAGTCATGGGACCTACTTCTGTCCCTCCAAGGGGTCTGCCAGACTCCTGGGAGTCACTGTGTCTCCTTCATCTGCCAGGCCCTAGCCAGCCTCAGTGGCCCCAACAGCCCCATATTGCAGGTGGGGACCGAAACCACCTGTAGTCACTTTGTCTCCTATGGCTAATTCCCAGCCACTCAAGAGTTGCTGTCTTTGCTGAGTACCTACCATGTCAGACATCGGTAATAGTGGGATGAGTTAGACCCAGTCCCTGTCTTCATGTTCTAATGGGGAGAAGGAAACAAGGGAATAAGCGACAGGATAGCCTGGCAGATGCTTAGGGCACCAACAGAAAATGACCCGCCTCTGTTTTGGGCAGGCAAGGGTTGGGAGGTGGCAGGGAATGGGGATTGTGTCACAGGGGAAGGGACCCTAGACCTGGGACTTAGAGGATGATTACGACTTTGCCAGGCAAAGAGAGGGCTCCCCACACAGAGGCAGCTGGGTTGAGGGCTGCTTCTTGCTTGTTCTCCACTTGGAAGATCTGACCCTGCAGGCAAACCTGGCCACATACCTGTGCTGGGCCAGAGCCTGTAGTGACCTACCCACTCTGTGCTGGCATGGGGGGGGCAGCTCGTGAATGAGGGAGCAGCTGACCCACACATCTATCCTTCCCATTCTAGCAGGCTCCAGAAAGGGGACTCCCCACGCCGCAAGTCCTCCAGAGGTAAAGCTCCCACCGTAGCCAGCACCCTTCCTTCCTTGGCTTTGACTTTCAAGCCCTCAGCCACACTGGGACGGAGGTGGGGGAGGGCGAGCACAGGTATCCTCCTGAAGGGGCTCCCTGGCCCGCCTTCTCCCCACTTCTCTTTCTCGCTTTACCCCTGCCGTAAATGTCTCCGTCTCCCCTTCTTCCCCAGCCTTCCAGCACCTTCAAGGCCTCTCCCTGGGCTGTGTGCAGGAGAAAAACCTGCTTTGCATAAACGTTTGACTCCTAACTGGAAATCACCATTTGTGGCCTCAGAACAGAGCTTATCTGTGGGGCATTACGCCGTGGTTTCCTTCTGCTGCCATGGTTTGGTGAAAGCAGCAGGACTTGGGGGCACTGTATGGCAGCAGGATCAGACAAAAACTGTATGATATTATACACTACTAGACAACCAATAATAATAGTGACCACTGTATAGTAAATACCACATGCCAGATATGGTACAAAGGGCTTTATATAGATTATGTCCACAGTCTTCGTGATAAATTTCAGAGAGAGGTGTTCCTATCACCCCATTTTACAGTTTAGAAAACTAAGGCACAGAAAGATGAAGTTAACGTACTCGGGGCCACACAGGAGCCTTGCAAGCTCGACTTTGAACCTGGATCTGTTTGACTTAAGTGCCTTTTAACACTCACATTCTCAGTGAGCACTGCCCTGTTCCCAAAGGGCCATCACTCAAGCACTGCGGGAACTCCTCCAGGAACCGAGCTCATGGCCGGCTCCTAGGAGCTACACAGGGAAGCCTTAGACCTTTCTCATCTCAGTTCCCTGGAGCCAGAGTGCTACTGCCCACCCTGGGTTCCGACCTGATCCTCTAGAGCTGCATCCAGATGCTTTGAGGCTCCAAACCTCAGACCCACCTTCGCAGATTTGTTCAGCAAACCCTAAGTGCCTGTTATGTGCCAGCGCTGAGCTGGCTTTTGAGGACACAGACACAAGGGCACAGTCCCTGCTCTGGGAGCTCCCTGCCCTGATGGGGGAGAAGGATACACATGGGCAGGTTTCATGTGCCAAGGCCCTTTCTCTGCTAGAGCTCCGTGCAGAGGAGCGTGCTCTGAGTGAAAGGGGCATTTGTCCCTTTTAAGTCCAAGGACAGTAATTGAGACCCAAAACCATTCCAGCCTCAGCAAAATCAGATGGTAAACCCACGCAAGAACGACTTGAAAGAGAGCAGCCCTATGCCCGCTCGGCAAAACCCAGCATGAACATGGAGCCTTAGCAGTTGGTGGGGTGTCAAGGAGCTAGCCCGGCCGAGGCCACTGAGTCCTGCCCCCCGCTCTTCTCTGCTTTTCCCTCTCTTCCTGCAGAAACAGCAGCACAGCGGACCTGACACTCTTCGCGGCAGAGGCCATCGCTCTTAACCGCCAGCTGTCCCGGCACGAGGAGGACGAACTGGCAGAGGAGTCAAAGGCACTGGCCGAGGGCCTCTGCTCCATGAAGCTTTCCCCTCCCTCCAAGTCACGCCTGGCCCGTCGGAGGGCCCTGGCCCAGGCAGGCCGCAGTGGAGATGAGGCATCGCGCCCAGCACCCACGGCTCTCTGACCAACTCCAGTCACACCTTCCAGGCCCTAGTCCTGTTTGGGCATCGCCCCCCAGAAACCTGTGAGGCCAGAGTCTTCAGAGAAGGCGGAGGGACCTGCCGTGGGGCTGCAGCCGTGCTTTTTCATCCACCAAGGCCTCAAGGTTCCCACCCAACCCCCATTTCCCCAGAGACCTCAAGGAAAAAGCTTTTTCCAAGGGGGTTGTCTTTGAAAAGGAAAGCAATCACTCGTCACTTTGCATAATCGCCTGAGGCAGGGACATCTCTGCTGGGCTCTTGCCCACCTGCTCACCCGCCTGCAGATCCTGGATCCAGCCTGCTCTCGTGAACGAGCGACCGTGGCTGCGGCTGCGATGGCAGCCTTCAGAGAGCCAGCCTTGAGAAGCTGACGGAGGCTCTTCCCTCCCTGCACTGTCACCCCCCCCTCAGTCGGTCCTTTCTACCTTCCTCTGTCCTCTGCATGTCCTCCCCTAGAGCTGAGCAAAGCCATCCCCTCAATTCAGGGAAGGGCAGAGAGACTTTGCATTTCGGAAGCCAGATCAGTCTTCCAGTCTGGAGAACAGAGAAGCACATAATCTTTCTTTGCCGTGACCGAAATGTGTCCCTCATTTATCATCCTCTTCCTTGTTTGGTTGGGATTGCTTCTAAAGTCAGTATTATTTCGTTTTTAAAAATGTTTTTTTTTTAACCATGCTCTTCCAGCAAAGATGGGAGTATAAATTCCCACTGCAAACCCACGGACTTGCCAGAGCATGCAAAGGCTCGCTCTTCTTTTGCACAATGTCCATGCTTTTGAAAGGTTTTAATGGGCAGCTTCCAATTATTCTAACTGGTTTTAAGCTATTATGAGATGATGAGCGCCTTAGAGACCAGGTGTGCTGCTGCATCTCTCGGGCCTGGTGTGGAAGGCAGCACAGGTGTGGGGCAGCTACAAGGAGCTCTGTGCCTGAGGTAGAGCCACGTCCAAGGCAGCCCAGCTGCCCGGCTGTGAGCGACCTTGAGTTTGCTGCCTGCCCGAGAGCATGAAGACAATCCTGGGATCAAATAAGCCGAGCTGCTGAGTTACCTGAAGAAAATCGGCGTGTGTATGTCAGACCTTTATATAACACGGTGATGCTGTTACATGTTGAACTCGTTTTAATAAAACTTTAAAATTGTAGCTGTGGCCTTCCTGGTAGTCTTTTCTTCACCTGCAAATCTGAAGAGAAGACAGGCCTTCTGGAGAGGGGCTGACCCCACTGGTGCCCCTTGTCAGGACCTCTACATACAGCACCTCACTGGATTCATAAAACAACGTGAAGGAGACGTGATTGCTTTTCTTTTTCAAGTGAGGAAATGAAATTCATCAAACATTTGTCAATCTCCTAGTCTGGGCCAAGACCCAGAGAGGAGTAAGAAGCAGTTCCTGCCTTTTGGGATCTCCCCACCCAGTGAAAGGTGGTGTCAGCAGCCATCACACAAACTGGCTTCCAACATGCCCTGTACACAGCCCAGCCCACCTACCCAAGTGGGAACAAAGTTCCCCTCTGTCTAAAGCAGCTATAAGCCCTTCCTGAGGCTCCTTTGTGTCCCTGTGACTGTGTTTGTCCTTCCAGAGTTGGCTACAAAGAAAAATGGTGCCTCATACCCACAGCCTGCGTGTTCATCACGCAGGGGCTTTCATGCGCATTGTCCCATGAAACCCTCAGAACCAGGCTGGATGGGCTAAGACAGGAAGGGCCCTTATAAGTTCCCAAGGAGGCGGCAAAAGAGAGGTCCGGGCGTCAGGGCAGGGGACTGGGTGCCCTGGCAGCTCTTCGCCCTGGGGAGAGCAGAGCGGGGAGCTGGGATTAGGAGCTCTTCACTCTGGGGGCGGAGGGCGGGCCCAGCTGCCAGCTGTCCTAAGCTGCAAATGCCGCCATGTTGATGATGACATACTTTCTGTTGGCAAGCTTCCCTTTGTAGGAACCCTTACTGCCCTTACATCCCGTCTTCATCTGCCTGGAGATGGGCAAGAAAACCAGGCCTGACCCTGGGCAACATGGCTCAGTGCGTTGGGCATCATCCCGAAAAGCAAAAGGTCACCGGTTCAATTCCCAGTCAGTGCACATGCCTGTGTTGCGGGTCAGGTCCCCAGTAGGGGGCGTGTGAGAGACAACCACACACTGCTGTTTCTCTCCCTCTCTCCCTCCTTTCCCCTATCTCTAAAAATAAATAAAATGTAAAAAGAAAGAGGAAGGAAGGGGGCGGGGGAGGGAAGGAAATCAGGCCTGCAGAATCGGAGCCTTTTGGCCCAAAGTCTCCCAGTCCCTGGGGACTCGGAACCAGGGTATGAATTTTGTCTCTAGACTTCAACCGCAACCTGGTCAGTCCTTCAGGTTGGCCCAGCTGGGATGTGACTTTCAGGGGCTTTCTGGACCAAGCACCCCACCCCTACCCCCACCCCGCCCGGCCCAAAGCTCCAGCGTCTGGGCCTTTGCCCAGGCTGTGCCCTGTACACCCTGCCTCCTCAGCCTAGCCCACTTGGCAAGGCCCCTCTCACCCTCCGCTCCTCTGCCTACGTGCTGTACCTACGCTGGTTTCGCTAGCGGCAGTGTGCGCTTTCTAAAGAACGCATTCTTCCCGAGGAGCTTACAGGCAACATCTCATTTAATTCTCACAGCAGTCCTATGTGGAAAGGTACTCTTATTTTATCCTACTTAACATTAGAAACCAAACTTGAGAAGGGGAAAAACAACGGCTTGCCCCAGGGCTGTACAGCTAAGAAGGCGGAACTGGAATTCTTTCCCAGAGAGGCTTGGGACCCAGAGCTGTGCTGCCCGGGTTTAAATCCCAGCTCTGCCATTTACTAACTTTGGGCCTTGGGCGAGTTACTTAATCTCTGGGGGGGTCTCTGTTTCTTTAACCAAAAATTGGGCAGGCAGTTGTGAAAGTTATAAATTAATAAATGAAAAGTGTTTAGAGCAGTTCCAGGCACACACAGTAAGTACTCAATAATTGTTAGCTGTGATGGTTTTGGTGATTTTTATTAATTTCTTCTGGGGCAGAATTACTAAACCGAGTCCCAGTGATGGAGATGAGCTTTCCCCCGTCTGCCCTCTGGCCCTTTGTGAGATCTCCTGCTGACAGGCTGCTCTGTCCCTCTGGGGTGGGGTCCCTGTCCCCAAGGGGCAGCTGTAGGGGCCGGGAAGCTAGTCCTTCCTCTGCCATGTTCACTGGGCAACCTTCGGAAATGCCTTGCCCTTTCTGAGGACCAGACCGTGTACCTGGCTCTGCTGGGCAGAGGCAGATGTGGCAGACACACTGAGGGAGGCTCTGGGACCTGAAACTGTGGCAACCGGTTCCCAGGATCTAGGGTTCACACTCGGGTTGGACCATAGGAGAGAGCTGATCCCAGGCAGTGGAAGGTCCGAGACCTCAGTCTTCAACCCCAGCCCATCATGGTTTGAGCATAGCCAGAGGACTCCTATATGAACCCCATCTGGGGTCTGGGGACAGGGAGCAAGTCTTGTCCCTCCAGGTATCCACCTGCCTGAGCTCTGGGGTCCCTCCTCCCTCCTGGCTGACTGCCCCTCACCAAACTTAGCTCCATGAACAGCAGTGCCTGGGTCCGGTGCCAAATGCTCCAGCTACTTAGATCTAGAGGGGATAGAGGAGCAAGGTTCCCCCATGGCTGGTACTCTTGTTGCCATGGTAGCAGTTGCCTTGGAAGCTGCTTCCCAACTTCAGCTTCCAAACAGCCCCAGGAAAGCTGCCATCCCCCAGGGGATCAGTGAATTAATCATGCTCTTTTCCAGGGTCCTCACCCCTCAAGGAAAATAAACAACCAGGCCTCTCGCCCACTCTTCCTCCCCGCCCCCACGCTAGCTTTGGATCTGGGAACGAAAGCTCAGAGGCTGGCACCCTCCAGTCCTGGCCTCGCCAGGAGACGAAAAGAGCAATTGTGTGATGGACTCGGCAGTGACCCATGACCTAGCCACACCCTGAGTCTGGGGCCTGGAGGACCCAAGCTTCAGGGAGGAGGGCTCCAATGCTGTGGTGTGGGGAACGGTGAGTGTGGTCTGACTCTAGTGTCTTGAGCTTCTATCTCTTCTACCTATTGTAGTAAGCCCATCACCATCCTTTTTCAGAGACGATGCAGCCTCCATGGAGATAAGAACTGGCAAGCCTTCCTCCCTACATATGTAATCAATGGTGGAGCAGGCATTGCAAAAGTTCCGAGTAGTCCTTAATGACGCTCTCCTCCGATGAGGGAAAAGATGCGGTCCTGGGCTGATTCTTTCGAACACAGTTCCTCCCTCTGATGGTGGGGTTGCCAATTCCTCCCATCTCAAATAAGATAACTTAGAAATTCAGGGGCACAGATATGCTAGAGTGCTTCCTAGCTGAGCAGGGTATCTGGACACTGATGTCCTAGCGGGGACTTGGATGATCCTTCCACTCCTACGGCTCGGTTTCCTCACCTGTTCTAGGAAGGAGCTAGCATTGTTCTGGGGTTCTGTGAACTTATAAGTGATACTGTGCCCTGAGGAATTTACAGTGTCAAAGAAAAACTCCAATGTGGAATTTGGTTTCCAGCTTTTAGAGGGTCAGAGTGTTCTTCTGGAATCTGAAATTCACAATGCACAAGCATCCTGACTCCAGCCTCTGCTCTCCCCATCCCCAATCACTAGTGGAGCAAAGTGAAGCTTAGATGATATGGCTGGCCCGAGCCACACAGTGCGAGGTGGGAGATGTGGCAGACGGGTGAGAGCCTCTGTCTTGCCAACCGTGGGGAAGCACCACCCTCATCCTTACACAATGAGAGAAGCCGGCACAATGTGAGCGACTGCCTACTGGGGCTCTGCAAACACGTTATGGGAACACGGCCTCTGTGGAGGATGTTCAGATTCCCAAAACTTGACATCTCAGGAACATGTTTTCATGGGCAATTATTCTGACCGCTCCTTCTAAAACTAGTCAGAAGGAGGGACTTCCGGCCAAGGCGGAGTCATAGATAGATACACTTGGTCTCCTCGCACAACCAACAGAAGAACAACAGCAAATTTAAAAACCAAAAATAACCAGAACTACCAGAAAATCAAACTGTATGGAAGTCCGACAACCAAAGAGTTAAAGAAGAAACATTCATCCAGACCAGTAAGAGGGGCAGAGACGGGCAGCCGGGGCGGAGAGGATGCACAGCAAGCCTATGGCTGGCGGACCGGGGCGGGCAAGGCAGCGGCTGGCGGACCAGGCAGTCCCGCATTTGCAGGCGGATAAACCAGGAGGAACAGCTGGGGAGCGAGGGAGACTGTGCAACCGAGGGCTCCAGTGCAGGAAAAGCAAGCCTCAAAATCCCTACTGGTAAAAACCTGTGGGGGTTGCAGTGGCAAGAGAAACTGCCAGTCTCACAGGAGAGTTTGTCTGAGAGACCCACAGTGTCATAGAGTGCACACAAACCTACCCACCTAGGAATCAGCACCAGAAGGTCCCAATTTGCTTGTGGGTAGCAGGGGAAGTGACTGAGAGCTGGCCAAGAGCCAAGTAAGTGGCATTGTTCCCTGTTGGAGCCCTCCCCTGCATATAGCACCACAAGGCAGTGATGTAGGTTGCCCTGCCCTGGGGAATACCTAAGGCTTCACCCCTCACAACATAATAGGTGCAGAGACAAAAAAAAAAATCACCCAAATGAAAGAACAGATCAAAGCTCCAAAAATAAAACTAAGTGGTGAGGAGATAGCCAACCTAACAGATGCAGAGTTCAAAACACTAGTAATCTGGATACTCACAGAAATGGTTGAGTATGGTAGCAAAATGGAGGAAAAAATGAAGGCTATGCAAGGTGAAATGAAAAATATACAGGGATCCAACAGTGAAGGGAAGGAAACTGGGACTCAAATCAATGATTTGGAGCAGAAGGAAGAAATAAACATTCAACCAGAACAGAATAAAGAAATAAGAATTCAAAAAAATGAGGAGAGGCTGAGGAACCTCTGGGACAACGTTAAACACTCCAACATCTGAATCATAGGGGTGCCAGAAGGAGAAGAGGAAGAGCAAGACATTGACAACTTAACTGAAAAAATAATGAAAGAAAACTTCCCCAATCTGGCAAAGGAAATAGACTTCGAGGAAGTCCAGGAAGCTCAGAGGGTCCCAAAGAAGTTGGACCTTAGGAAGCACACACCAAGGCACATCATAATGACATTACCCAAGATTAAAGATAAGGAGAGAATCTTAAAAACAAGAGAAAAGAAGAGAGTTACCTACAAAAGAGTTCCCATAAGACTATCAGCTGACTTCTCCAAAGAAACCTTACAGGCAAGAAGGGGCTGGAAAGAAGTATTCAAAGTCATGAAAGGCAAGGACCTACATCCAAGATTACTCTATCCAGCAAAGCAATAATTTAGAATGGAAGGGCAGAGAAAGTGCTTCCCAGACAAAATAAAGTTAAAGGAGTTCATTACCACCAAGCCCTTATCACATGAAATATTAAAGGGACTAATCTAAGAAAAAGAAGATGACCAAAAATATGAACAGTAAAATGACAACAAGCTCACAACTATCAACAACTGAACCTAAAAAAACAAAAAATAAACTAAGCAAACTGCCAGAACAGGAACAGAATCACAGAAATGGAGATCACAGGGAGGGTTATCAGTGGGTAGGAGGAGGGACAAGAATGGGAGAAAAGGTACAGGGAACAAGAAGCATAAATGGTAGGTACAAAATAGACAGGGGGAGGTTAAGAACAGTATAGGAAATGGAGAAGCCAAAGAGCTTATATGTACGACCCATGGACATGAACTAAGTGGGGGAATCCTGGTGGGAGGGGGTGTGCAGGGCGGAGGGGAATACATGGGAGAAAAAAATGACACAACTATAATAGCATAATCAATAAAATATATTTTAAAAAATAAAACTAGTCAGTAGGGGATCAATTACATGTAACAGAGACATGGTCTGTCATTTGATGCCTAATTAGAAGAATAATCAGACCTCAATCTGGTGAGAGGCACAGGGGATGTTGGCAGCAGTGGCTGTGGCTGGGGAATGTCCACCTCCAGGGGCTTTCTCTTATAAGCCAGGATCACGGCCCAGGGAGCCCACCTTCTACACACCTTTGAGTTCATCCCTGTCCCCACCCAGGCCTGTCTCCAGCACCTGGGCAGTGCCTTCCCTCAGCTGAAGCTCACTCAGGTGACCCTGGCCTTCCTGGGCCCCCACCACCACCAAGGAAAGCTGCCTATTAGACACCGAGGTCCCATGGCGCCCTCAGCCCTCCTCTCTACCCATCTGAGGCGGTTGTGCGGGTCCAGGCCTTCCCTGACCTATACCTGGTGTCCAGAAGCCCAACCCAGGTCCCCTCTAGGCACAGCATTCTGTGGAGCTCACAGTCTCCAGAGGGGACACAGAATGAAGCCTGATGGTGAGCACTTTGGGACATGGCAGTAGTGACAGGCAGCCCACCCACTCGGCACCATCAGAATTGGCTTCACGGAGTTGGCAGTGGCTGAGCAGGGTCCTATAGGGTGAGGCGGTGTACCCCGGGTTGCAGGGCCCAGGCAGACACTCAGCAGGTGGGCAGCAGAGAGAAGGGCAGGGATGAGAGCAGGGGCAGCCTCGGAGTCCAAGACGGCGGGCCCAGCTGTGCCGGACAGCAGATGTGGTGGGGAGAGGTGGGGGATCCGAAGAGAAGCCAGTGGGGCTGGTGATGGGAGCCTGCGGACTATGCCCAGGTGTGCGGGTGTGGGGCTAAGGCCAGGGCCATATTCTGGGACCAGAGACGCCCTGACCCATATAGGGCCAGAGAATGAAATTAGTGATGAGGGCTAGAACTGGGTGGTATGACAGAGCAGGGCTGGTTGGGCTGGGTGAGCTCTGCCCGGCCTCAAGTTGGTGGACCTGCAAGTAGGTCAGACACGCTGGGCAGAAAAGCTCGGGCCAGAGGTCGGGAGGTTCCAGCCACTTTCCAGTCTCCCGACCCAGGCCACAGACACCCAGCCCCCACCTAGTCTGAGTCCAATTTCAGTTCCTCTCCCATCCCTGGCCCATAAGTGTTTCCTCCTCCCCCGGGACCCCCACCACCTCTCTTCCCTGAGAGTCCCAGCCAGGGTCCCCAGGGAGCTAGAAGGGCTCACCCTCTCAGTCCACGAAAAACTAAAGAGGAGTGGGTACCAAGCCTAATTGAGGAGAAAGGGGGGGATCTCAAACTAGGACCCCTCAGCCCTGCCTAAGAGTCGGAGGTTATGGGATGGGGAGCAAGGGAGGGAGGGGAAGGGGGACAGAGTAGATTTGAAGGGACACCTCTCCTCCTCCTCCAGTCCTAGCCTCTGTTCTTATCTCTCGAGAGTCCTCCAGGTCTCTTTCCATCTCTCTGTCTCTCGGTCCTTAAGCGGAGGCCTCAGGTGGACCTCCAAGCCAAAGGGACAGCAGAGTGGACCCTGAGCATGTGGCCAGGGAGCCTCCTCGCATCCTTGGCTACTGAGCCTCACGTGAAGCCAGCGGCTCATCCTGCTCTGTCGGGGACTAGCAGTGGAACCTGGGCTGACTGCCCTAGTGGGCCTCTGGGACCCAGGCAGTTGCTCACATTGCAACCTCATGAATAAGTCAGCGCCTCCCTGCTGCCTGCATCTCAGAGGAGCCTGGCCCCTGGGCCCGCCTCCCCCCCTGCTTTAAACTTTAATAGGCCAAGGCTCAGTGGCAGCTGAGCAGGCTCCAGGGAGCTGGGGCAGGATGTCCTGGGCAGGGGAGCCTGGGCTGAGCTCTCCCAAGAGGAGGCTGGCAGTAGAGGACCACATGGGGCAGGCCCAGCTCTCCGGAACTCTGGCGACCACCACCAGATGTGGCCAGACAGGGGTCCCCAAAGTGGTCCCCAGCTTCAGGGGCCTTTAGGGGAGGAACAGTAAGGTGGGAAGAGATCTTAGGACAAGGTGGTTTCAGGGGGAGCACCGAGGAAAGCTGTGGGATTGAGTTGCAGATAAATCTAAGGGTTACAAGCCCAGAATCTTACTGCTCAGAAACTCCCACCCTGAAGGTGGACCTCCAACAAGGGACAACCAAGAGGACAAAGACCTCCGGGGATTTCTGGGGACAGGCCCCACTGGCAGGACTCGGCACCCGGGGTAGGCCTGCATGGACATCCCCATCAGCAGCAGAGACTTCCGCTGCCTGCAGGTGGCCTGCGTGGCCCTTGGCCTGGTGGCCGGCAGCATCATCATCGGCGTCTCCGTGTCCAAAGCTGCGGCTGCTCTGGGTGGTATCTTTATTGGCGCCGCTGGTCTGGGTGAGCAGGTGTTGGGCTCAGTCAGGGAACAGGGGCATGGTCAGGTGAACAGGAAGTGGAGGGAAGGACTGAGACAATAGGAACTGGTTGGGGTGGGTGGAAGCCAGGTGTGTGAGCAAGACAGCGCTGGGGGCTACAGGGAGGGAGAGGAAGGCTGGGGTGGGATTCCCTACATGGACTGTCAGAGCAAGGGGATGGGAAAGAGGGGGACGAGCTGCCACGCTGCTCTCTGGCGGCTCCCCCTATGGCCCTCCGGTCTCAGGCCTGGGCTCTCAGGTTTGCAGTGGGGGTTATAAGACAGTTCGGGGTGGATTCATGGGAGCAGGTAAAAGGCGACAGGGTTCCCAGTGGACCCTCCTTGAGACAAGACAGATAGGATGCAGAACAGACTAAGGCTATGTCTCAGCAGCAGATCTGTCTGTCCAGGCATCTGTCCATCTGTTTACCTGGGCCAGTCCCACTCATGTCCCCACAGTGATGCTGAGTAGCATCCCTCGCCCCACTCCACCACCCCAAAAACAGAACCAGAAGCACTAGGCTTATAGGCTCTGGGCATCTATAGCTGCAAACTCCAGCCAAGGGCCACAGACCCTTGGTCTGGGGAGGAAGTGGGAATGGGCAGGGTAAGACCCACTCTTCTGCTACGCCATCCCCAGGTCTGGGTGAGGAGGAGCATGCTAAGGAGGCCCCCACCTGCACCTCCAGCCCTACCCTGGGGGCTGTGGAGGAGGGTGGGGCAGGGGAGAGCTGGTGGTGGTAGCAGCTGGGCCAATTTCCAGCAGGCTGAGTAGAGCCTGTAGCCTCTTCCCCAAATAGGCACTGCTCTCTACCCGCCCTGGTGAACACACTCACAGGCTCACATTTACACACCCACAGTCCCAACCTGCACACTCATGGTCCTCCATGCACATTCAATACCACCCCCATAAACCACCCCCAGGCTCAGCCCACCCCCAGATTCATGCAGCTCGCCCCCACCAGGAACCTCCCCATCACAGAACCCCTCTGTGTCTCTCATCCCAGGGCTCCTCATCTTGGCCTACCCGTTCCTGAAGGCTCGGTTCAACCTGGACCACATCCTGCCTAACATAGGTGAGTCTTCTCCCCGCCCCCGCAGTCTCTGCCAAAGACCATGCGAGACCCTTTGTGTGTAAGTCCAGGGCCCATTGTGTGGGGGAGCAGTGCCCACATGTGTGACTGCTCCTAGCTGTGTGTGTTGAAGCTGCTGTCTGCGTGTGTGTTTGGGTATGTGGTGCAGGCGTTGCTATGACTACAGTACGGCAGATTTCAGTCTGCCACAAAAGTGTCTAAACCAGCTCAGAGCACCTAGAACTCCCATCTCCCCTGATAGATTTTCTTTCTCCCCCCAAACCTCCAAGATCTCCAGATCGCCCTGCTTCATCCCCAAGCCACCATAAAGATCTCTCTCCCTCAAGATCTGAGGGCCCTTTTATTGTTCCCTACTTCCTCTCACCTCCCCGCATACACGATCCCATCTCCATCAATCACATGGGGCTTTACGTAACCCCAGCTCTCCCCGGGACCCCCATTTCCCGAAAATATTTCCCATCTTCTCCTTCAAGGGCCCGTTTATCTCCGCCCCTGCCTGCCCCTCCCCCAACACATACACCAGCCCAGATCAGGTGGGAGACCCAAAGGAATGCAGTGGAGCAAAGACAGCAGCAGGAATGGAGATCAGACAGCAGGAGGGACTTGATTTGAGAATGGCCTAGTGACGGGACTTGGGGTAATCTCATCCTGCAGGCAACCTGAGAATCCACCCCCATCCAGCTCCAGATGATGGGGAGGGAAGATCCAACACCACTGGCAATAAAGAGGGTAAGTTCCAGAAATTCCAGAGTCCATCTTCCCCCTTTCCTCTCTGGCTGAGCAGCTTCATGGCTCTCGGTTGCAGAAGGGGCCACCCTCCGTCTCAGAGAGCCTCAGAGCTGGGGAGCTTCTTCCATGCGTTTAGTCAAAACTGTCCTTGCTCCGAGCCGAGCCGAGCTCCTCTTGTGTGTCCTCGAAGCCTCTTTGTCCTGCCCGGCATGGACGCCTGGGCAGAAGGCACCTCGCTGCCCCTTCCCTGCTCCTCCATCCCACACCCCAGTTTATTTTCTCGCTCTCCTCTCCCACTGCGGAATCCAGCTCTCAGAGCCGGTACCTGAAACTGGGCATCTTCTTCCTGCCCCAGACCCACGCCCTCGAAAATCCCAGAGCAGGAGCTTCTGAAAGACGGCCCCGGCCCAGCGTCTGCCACCAGCAGTAGGTTGCCTAAGCCAGCAAAAGGCTCCATGCCAGACAATGTTCCAGGCACTTTACATACATTTATTGGTTCCATTCTCAGAACAATCATATGAGAAAAGTACTATAATCAGCCCCGCTTTATATATGGGGCGCAGGGGAAGTAAGTGACACAGCCTGGCAGCAGCGGGGCCAGAATGGAGACCAGGGAGTCGGCCCTGGAGTGCTGCCTCTGACCCTCACACGGGGCTGCTGTCCTCTTGAAGGGCCATTCTGACCATCCATGCCTCTGTAAACAGGGCAGAAACTGCCTCTTGGGACTCCCCTCTCTCGCTCTTCTACTTTGTTCTGCTCCAGGGTCCCTCTGGGTTGCTCTGACCCAGAGAGAGATCTGTCTACTCAGGCAGACCCACTCTGGTCTCTCCCCTAGGAGTCCGCAGCAGCCTGTCCACCGTGAGCAGAACCTTGGAGAAGCTGAAGCCAGGGGGCCGGGGGACTGGGGAAGGCTAAGGCGGCGGCTGCTCCCTGCCCTCCCTTCCTGCCCAACACCCCGATTTCAGAGCCCTCCTGGGTCCAATCCAGAGATGAACCAGGCCCTGGAGACACCAGAACTGCATTCACCTGACCAAGGCTCTTGGCAACAGCATGCACAGAGGGGGGAGCGGGGGTCTGAAGCAAGGTGTCGCTGGAAGCCCCAAGTGGCAGGGGGGCTTGTTTCAGGCTCTTGACCTGGATTTTCTCTCTGGACTGCAGCTCAGCTTCCTTCCCTTTTTGATCTACTGACTGGTTTCTCTGGAATCCAGGGCCCCAGGGATACCCCAGTGCCTTGCTCCCGCCTGGCCGCAGAAGTGAACCACAGGCCCAAGGAACCACAGACAGGGATCAGGCTCAGCCCCCAAGGCCTGGCCCTGGGTCCCTAGGGCTCACCAGCTGGATAGAAGGGCTGGATCAGATTCCCTTGGGGATATCAAAACTCAGGGACCTTAAGCAGTAGTGAACCAGATGGGGGGGAATCCCCAAAGACAAGCGAAGCGGCCACTGCCATGACCGGAGGCTTCCTGGAGGAGGCGGCTCCTGAGCTGAGCTCTCCCCTGAGACTCTTGGTATTTGACTCCAGACGAGACCTCCAGGCTTCCTTCTTCTTCCCCACCCTGACACTGCTCCTGAAAATCTAAACACGTTCTAGTCCCTGAGCCTTGGCTTATGTTCTCCTGGAGGCCCCCCTGCTCCTCTCTGCCTATCAACACCTCCACCTTCAAAGGCCCAGTTCCAAGAATCCCCGTAACCATAGTGCCCTCCTGGTCCTCTTCCACCGGCCTGTGTCTTCCTCCCTCGACAGTCTCCAGGCAGGTTGAAGTCTTCTTCACAAAACAATTATTAATCTCATTTAAACCTAGTCCATGTTGCCTTTTTCCAGTCACCATCAGTGCACACAGTAGGTACTCGAAAAATGTTAATGGCTTAAATTTAATGGAAAAAAACATTCCCCCGGTTTTCTCCAGAGAGCCACCTTAAGGCCCCGCGTGCCCACAGGGTTTGGGCTGAGGAGGACCTGGTCCAGGTGTGTGTGGCCGTACAGAAAACCTCATTCCTCCCTCCACACTGCTCTTCATACATCTGCACCTTCATGATCTCTACAGAGACATCTGCTCCTGTGACCTCTGTCTTAGTTTGCTGAGCAGAAGACAAAGCTAGGAAGAGTCTCACTCTCAGAGGATCAATGCAGGTGGTACCTGCTCTTGGAAGTGTCCCCTGATTTCGCTGTGCCCCCACCGCCCCAAGGCTCCTTCCATCACAGCCCATATCACTCTGAGTGGTCCTTGTCTATTTCCTCCTCTTGAGAGCAGGGGGCGGAGGGCCGGGCCTGCAGAAGATATTTGCAGTGGATGCTGGAAAGCCCAACCAAAAGTGGGAGAAGCCATCTCACTGCACAGATGGGGAAGCCGAGGCGCCTCAGAAAAAGTACTCATCAAGTCCCACAGCGAGAGACTGAGGAGCCGTGGCTTTCACCCAGGTCTCCTCTCTCTCCCCACCCTAGGCTCTGCCCTCTGTGATTCTCTGCACAGGCCACAGGGACCAATTCCCTGACTGCGGAGAGACAAGCTTCCATACGGGGGCTCGGTTTCACTCACTCTGGCTGGCGGTGGGGCATTTGGTTCTCCCAGCCTGAGGGAGTCAACGTCCTCCTTGCACTTTCCTCCTCTTCCCCTCCTCCCTGCCTGCTCCTGACCCGTCTTTCCTTCCTCCTTGCTCTCAGCCTCACTATCATCAACAGTAACACAGGCCTGATGGCCCTCCCTTGATCAATAAGCAATCCTTCCTCCTGCCCATCTCCAACCCTCACCCGCACCACCCCCCGGAAGGTGTCCAAGGGTGGAGAGGGTGAAAGGGGACAAGCGGAGCCCGCGCTGTGGGGAAGATGGTCTCCCGCCCTGGCCCACCATCGACCTTTCCCAGCCTTGATCGCCCCACGGCAGGTCTATGGCTTCCTCGAAGGCTGATAGGACAAGCCGCAGAGCGATGCTGGGGATCAGAGTGGAATAAATTAAGGAATGAGCACACACAAAAGCAGGAGCTATATGTGCTGGGGAGGAGCGGGGTGGGGTTCAAAGGACCGGTGAAACTGGGTGGGAGTCCTCGAGGCCTGCCTCTGGTTCCTCTCTCTTTCCTGCTGCCATGGGCTCCTGGAGAACCCCCCCCCCCAGTGCAGGTGACTGTCCAGATACCCCCTCCCCAGGTGTATCTCTACCCTGGGCACCCCATCCCTTCAACCTGGTCACAGGAGCAGCCCCTAAGGAGACACATGGCTTCTCCCCACCCATGCTTTGGAAAAAGGTGAGGTTGGGCCAAGGAGGAAAGAGGCGGTGTGGTGGGTGGTGTTGAGGAGAAATGCCCTCTCACCTCTGAGCAGCTCCTGTACCCTCCAATATTTAAGCATGGGAGGCGGTGTGGACACGGGTAGGTCTTTGGACCCTGCCCTGCCAGCGGTCTGTACAGTAAACGAAATCAGTTCTATCCAATAGCCTGTTCTTTTTCTTTTCTTTTTTTTAAAGACTTTATTTATTTATTTATTTTTAGAGAGAGGGGAAGGGAGAAAGAGAGGCTGAGACACACTGATATGTGAATCACTGCCTCTCGCACGTCCCCAACTGAGGACCCATCACGATCCAGGTGTGTACCCCGAATGGAATGCAACTAGTGACCCCAGGTTTGCAGGCTGGCATTCAATCCACTGGGTCACACCAGCCAGGACCAATAGCCTGTTCTGACCTCAACCGTGGCTATGCCCTGCAGAGCCCTCGCTAGGTGAAGAGAACACAAGCAAAGCAGGGGAGTGCTTGACCCAGGTAGCCCCCTGCAGGGATTTCACACCCCTGCAGGGCCACCCTTGGGGGCTGACCAGGCTGGGGATGGAGTCGGGGACAAAACTCACGTCCTGGTTCTGCCTGCAGGGGCCCTGCAGCTCAGCTCCCCCATCTGCAGATGGAGGATACATAAGGGCGGCACCACCCTCACAGGGCCTCTGTCAGGATGGGGGGTGCCTGGCACCTGTTCACATCAGGGAGGGTTTGGGAGTGGAGGGGTGAATGAATGAAGGGGGAGGCTGGAGAGCTCTTCCAACTGAACTCCGGGGTCTGGAAAGTCAGCACTTCTGATGCCCACCCAGTCCTCTCTAACACAGTCCCAGCTGGTGGGCCTTGAGCTGTGCACTCCCTCCCCGCCCTGCAACCCCAAGGGGCCCTTCCCAAACCTACGCGGAGACCGGGCTCCTTAAGGGGCTCGGAGCCACGCCCCTTTCTAGGGGAAGGATTGGTGGAGGGTGATTGAGAACAAGCACCATCCCTGAAAAAATCTCCGGTTCCCAGAGCTCGGCCCCCACGCCCTCCAGGGAAGGTGGGGAATCCGTTTGAGGCTGAAGACAGAGCCAGCGCGACCTGCACCCCTTGCTGGAGAGTGGCAGTGTGTCCACGGCAGACTTGGGAAGTCAAGACCGGAGCTTGTGGGCTGGCGCGGGTTCTCCTCAGGGGGCTTGAAGCCCGAAACCGAGGAGAGTGGGGACAAGGGCAGCACCGAGGGGGACGCAGGACACTTCGAGAGATCAAATCGCCGCTCCTCCTGGGGTCAGAGGGGAGCGGAAGGAAAAGCTGGAATCCGTGCGACCGGCCTCCGCCCACCGCTCTGCTTGGTCCTCCTCGCCGTGGCCACCAGGGACTTCTCCGGGGTCCCCAGCGCCCCTGCCAACCCGCCGAGCCCCGGACCTCCGTGTAGCCAGGCGGTGAGTGAGGAAGATCAGCCTGCTAACCCACCGCACCCCAAGTCTGCGCCCCCCGCCACCTCCCAGGTCTCTCCAGATCCCTCCGTCCTGCTGGCCCTGGGTGCCCAGCGGGCCACCAACTGGCTCAGGCAAGTGAAAGCCACGAGTTGGAGGAGGCTGGAGGGAGGACAAGGAGATGAGAGGAGAGAGGAGAAGGGAGAGGGCAGTGAGGAGGGGATGCTTTAAGGAACGGAGGAGATTCTCCATCCAACCCTAAATCCCAAGGGAACTGAGTAGTGCCTAAATAAGAGGTCAGGAACCTGTTGCCTGGAAACAGGGTTCTTTGAAAAGGGATGAAAAGAAAAGGAAAAAAAAAACAGAGGGAAAGACAAAGGGGGACACACAGCACAGGGTGGCTGCCTTGGGCCCCTTCTTGATCTCTCCCCCTTTTTAACTCAGTAAGAATCTGTCCTAGAATCCAACGTCAGTACCCCCAGCTGCCCACTACCCCCTCCCAGGCCCAAAACCAGGAGGGAATCAGAGAGAAGTTGGCACAGAGCAACTTCAAAACCATGAGACAGATGAAGCCAGAAAGACAGAAAGACAGGAGCCACATCGGAGGCCCCTCTGACCAATTCCTCCCTTCACCATTTGTTAAAGCAACATTCCCTGGGCCCCTGGAGACTCAGGCACTGCACTGGGGACACAGCTGCAAGGAGAAAATGACCCTGGCCCTCGAGGAAGAGCATTGGGGGAGGCAGACCTGGACCCAGGGTCACCAGCTGCCTGCTGATTTGAGGAGTTAAGGGAGGCTTCCCGAAGGGAGTGACGTCCCAGCTGCACTCCGGTGGTTGAGCTGGAGTTAACCAGTTGAAGGTCAAGTCAACCTGTGGTTCAGACCCAGGAGCGACATACTCACCAGACCACACCTGCTGAGTTCAGCTCTACTCCAACTCAGTCATGAGGTCTACCTAGCCGGAGCCAGGATTGGGGTTTTCACCAGTAGGGAGAGAGGGGGAAGGAAGCAGAGAAGTGGACCAGACAGGAAGGGCTGGATTCCAGAGACACCTGGAGGAACGAATCTGCAGGGCACGGTGACAGGCTGGATGAGGGACTGGACTGGAAATGCTCGGGAGGAGGCCCGAGCGAGAAGAAGCAGCAAGGATGAAGCCCGGGTTTCTGGCCAGGAGTCTGGGCTTTGTGGGAGAAGGTGAAGCTTAAGGAGCCAGTTTCCAAGAGGGAGAGAACGTTTCCAGGAGGGAGCATTCAGTGGGGCCAAAGCTATGGAGAGGTCAAATTAGCTAAGGACTGAACAGTGTTCACTGAATTCAGCAACAAGGAAGCAGCTGGTGGCCTTGGAGAGAGGCGAGTGATGGGATTCCAGAGTGGGGTGGACTGACCCTTGAGAAGGAGGTAAAGTTGGGAGTGTAGACAGCATTTACAAGAAGGGGAGAGGGGCAGATATGGGATTGCAGGAGGGCTTTTTGGTAAAGATTTTATTTATTTTTAGAGAGAGGGGAAGGGAGGGAAAAAGAGAGGGAGAGAAATATCAATAGGCAACCAGCCCACGGCCCAGGCATGTGCCCTGACCGGGACTTGAATAGGTGGCCTCTCAGCTTGCAGGATTACACCGGACCATCGGAGAGCCACACTGGTCACAGCAGGTTTTGTTTTAAGAGGGGGAGGCTTAAGTGCCTCCAGGAGGAGGTCCAGGTGAGGTAAGAGGGGTTCATGAGCACTGACCAGGACGGGGGAGGTTTCCTGGGAGCCTGAGGGCCCAAGACATGCCAGAGGCTTGGACGCACAGAGGGCCTGTGCTGCTCAGCTCAGGATTTTCTTTTCACCTACGAGGCTTAGCAGTTTGGGCACAAACTTGGAGGAGGCGGGAAGCTGGACTGACGCAGGGTTGAGTCTTTGCTGGGCAACAAGTTAAGTTGCAAGACAAGGTAAACTGCAAGAGAGTAACTGAAGTAAGGCGTGCAGGTTCTTGTGGATGCAGAAAGAAGTGCAGAAAAGAGGCTCACGGAGAAAATGCAGGGGGTTCCAGGATTGCCCTCATCACCTTGCCCAGGGCTCCCGCTCTCCTCACTACCAAAATAGCTCCCCTGCACCCCCACACTTCCAGGCAAAAAGAAGTCTCCAGAGGTACCTCTGCTGGGCAGCACCTCATTGCCACCAGATAGGCAGGCAACTGAGAGAGCGTCTATCTACCTGTTTGTTGGTCTGTGTGTCTGTAATTCTCAGCGTGTAATGCATCTGAGTTTGTATTTCTGGGCATGTCTGTCACTGAGTGCCCCCATGTGATGTGGTGTGTGTGTGTGTGTGTGTGTGTGTGTGTCTATGCACACACGTGCACTCAGGGATGGGCATGATGGGGTCGAGGGGTCAGATGCAGGAGCTGGAAACCTATACCTTCAGACTTCATCTCCAAGCCTTGGTTCCAGCACGTGTGTGTGTGTGTGTGTGCGTGTGTGTGTACACACGTGCCTGTGCCTGTGCCCATCACTTGGGGTAGGGAGGGGCCTGTGGCATTGGCTGAGGTAGGGGTGTAGCCGTTCTTTGAGCTCTGGGGAGGCAGAATTCAGCTGGCAGAAGCTGAGGGCTTTCTAGGGTGGTGAGTAAGCCAACAATGAGTAATGGTGATGTGGGAGGCTCCCTGAGGATGACGTGCAATGGGGAGGGGAGCGTGTTGGGGGATAGAGAGAGTGCTGGGGCTATGACGGTGGGGGTTTTGGGGAGGAGGCTGGTCCAGACTTTCAGGGACTGAGGGGGAGCAAATGGGCTAAGGTTAAGGGGAACAGAGGGGTTCACAGTGAGGGACAAGAGGTTCAGACTGAACAAACAAGTTCCCCAAACACACTTAGAGGACAGGAGGCTGGGACGGACCAGGGACTGATGTCTGATGTCGCCCCGAGGCTCTTGGGTCTTTAGAGCAGGAACCTGGGGCCAGGAGGCCTGGCTGCGGCCCCTGGTCAAGCAACTGCTTTGCACAACGCAGGCTGTGGCCCCTGGTCAAGCAACTGCTTTGCACAACGCAGGTATCCCAGAGCCACGGACTGGGACAGGGTGAGAGGGGTAGGTTGACCTCAAGGGACTTCAGACAGAGACCCTTCCTCTGGAGCTCTTCCCTCCACCTACTGAGAACCACCCTTCTTGGGTCCCAAACTTGTTGATGATTTGCTGAATAATAATCAATTACTATATATTTTTAATAATCAAACATCTCTATACCTTGCAGTAAGCAGAAATTCTGGTGTAACGGAAACAACATGGGTTCATCAATCTGATGGAACCATGTTTGAATCCCAGCTTTACTATTACAGCCATGGAAACCGGGGAAAGTTCCTTCACTTGTCTGAGCCTTAGTTTCATCACTGCGAACTGAGTTCAGGAGGGCAGCAGCTCACAGGGTTGCGGTGAAGATTAACTGTGTTAATGCAGCAAAGTGCCTCACCCCTGGGCAGCAGGTTGCTTCTCCGGGGAAGGGCTGAATCCTAGTCAAAGCGAAGACCAGCCGTATTACAGATAAATGTACCATTTTTATGAGCCCTTTTGATATACTGGCAGTAATTTCAGAACCAGTTCCCTTTTCCACCTTCACAAACCACAGGTAGTTGAGGGTGGGGCAGTAGGATGACCAGTTGGGAGACAATTCCTTGGTTAAACTCTTCCCTTTGCATTCCGACAGTGGGGACCCAGAAAGGGAGCCCAGTCCTCCTAAGTTGCCTGCAGACCAATATCAGAGCCCTGGTCATCTGAGGTCCAGCCGTGAGTGTCTGCCTCTGTCCCAAACTGCTTCTGGCATGGACTCCCAAGTAGAGGCCACAAGGCCTTCCTGGCCAGGGGCTGTGCAGCAGGGAGGGTGACTGCTCGATCAAGGCCAGAGGCAGTTTAGCAGCAGTGGTCATAGCCCTTGATCAGGATCTGGTCTGGCTTGGCCACAGACTCCTTCCATGACTTTTCCCACTCCAAGCCTCAGTTTCCCCCATCTGTAGGTGAAGAGATCGAACAGGGTGGTCTCTACAGCCTCAGCAGCTTGGAGTGCTCACTGAAGAGACGGTCCGTTCCAATCCTAACAACTATAGATTCAGAGTAATGACCTTCCTTGCTGCTCAAGCAATGCGATGGAGGGCCGGGCTTGGGATGAAGTACAAAGAGCGCGAAGGACCTGGGATAGCAATAGCACCAACAGGGAGGGTCCTGCTTCCACAATTAAATACTCCAGCCGAGAAGTGACACACAAGTCACAATTCATTGGCCAGAACTAATCACATGGCCCCACCTAATCACAAAGTATTCAAGAAGTTCAATGTTAACTTGTATTCAGAAGGGGGGAGAACCAGAAGGATTTAGTGACCAGTACCAGTGACACAACAGAGCTCACCAGAGCACCCACCGTGAGAGCGTACTGCCAGAGCCGCAAATGGAGGGCCGTGTATGCGCCCTGGCAGCACAAATTGAATTGCAACGGCTGAGCGACCTTAACACCTCACCCCTGTGCACCCCCAGATCCCAATTAACCACAGAGGACACAGAAAGGGCCCTTAGCCCTTTCTCTGCCTGGGGTGGAAACTCTGGAAGTAGTTTTGTCTTCCAGAGGCAACTCTGCCAGCCAGGACCTGATAAGAATCATTTGTTGACAGTTAGCACTTGGGAGCTCAGCCCCAGGCAGGCATTCCTTTTGTTGAACTTTGTGTGCTAAGCCAAGGAGTTTACCTTCTGGAGAGAGACACAGAACACACCCTGTCTCCTCCTTTGCCCTTGATGGTTGAGCAGTGTAAGTGCTAATTACAGAAGCTTATCTACAGGGACCTGAGGGGAGTCTATGCTTTGAGCTTCTTTGAGATTCTTGAGATTCTAGCTGTCTGCTTGGAGCTCGGTCAACAAGCACTTAGCAAAGCTAGCACTGTGCTCAGGTGAGAGCCCAGGCTTCGGGATCAGGACACCAGGTTTTAACTCCTGGCACCATTCCTGCTACTCAGTGGTCTTGGGTGACTTTAATCTTTCTGTGCCTCAATATCCTCATCTGTTAAATGGGGTATAACAGTAATACTTGATCTCATGTTCCTGAAAGTGCTTAGCATAGCACCATTAAATTAACAATCTGAAAGTGCTCATTTCAGATTTTTGCCTAGACTTGCTTCTGACTAAGATAGACCAGCTTGTATCAGACCAACTCGCTCACTGAGGATAACTAACAAATGCGGGATTAAACATTTACGAACTCTGTTTTAGGACATGGAAGAGCTACCAAGGCAGTAAGAACTTGAAGGGCCAAAACCTTGGAGAGAAAAGAAAAAATATCTGGTTTCATTTTTTTCCCTTAAGGCATTTTGCAGTTTGTAGGGGGCAGTAGCCATGGGATTGGGAAGTTAAATTCATAATTTAGGGCTTAAAAGGAAGAGAGGCCTTGTTTAAAACAAAAAACAAAAAAAACTCAGCTTTTAGTTGGGGAGCTCAAAGGGCAATCATCCCCTAACAGTACTTGTTAACCATACATAAACCAGAGTCGGAAGGACTGAAGCACAGCTCCCAGGCTGGGTTAGGGTGGCCTGTCCCTTCTTTAGCTTCCTGTCAGCAGCAAAAGTAAATCTCTTGAGAAAGATGACATCATCCAGAGCCTCATGCTCTCCCACAGCGTTGGATATTTAATTTAAAAAATTACCTGGCATTTGAAGAGGTAAGACTAGATATCCAAGACCAAGAGCAATGAAACAAGCAATAGAAACAAGAGATTTAAGGCCCTGGCTGGGTAGCTCATCTGGTTAGAGCACCATCCTGATATGCCAAGGTTGCAGGTTCAATCTCCAGTGAGGGCACATACAAGAGTCAACCAATGGATGCATAAATAAGGGAACAACAGATTCATATCTCTCTCTCCCCCCACTCCCTTCCTCTCTCTCTCTAAGATCAATAAACACAATTTTTTAAAAAAGAAATAAGACATTCATATGTTAAAGTGTTCAGACATGGACTTTAAAGGGTTTACTACATTCAAGAAAATAGATAAAAAGAGTCTTTTTGGAATCATTGAAAAATAATCAAGTGGCAATTCTAGAACTGAAAAGTTAACTGAAATTAAGAACTGAATAGATGAATTTTATAGCAGGAAGACACAAGTAAAGAGAGAATTAGTGAACCGTATTATAGACTAGTAGAAATATAACCAGACAGAAACAGAGAGAGGATAAAAAGGCTAGAAAATATAGAATAGGGTTTAAGAGTCATGTAGGATAATGTCAAATGGTTGAACATGTGTATAATTAGTATTCCAGAAGGACAGGAGGGAGAGAATGGGGAAGAGGTAATGGCTGAAAATACTCCGAAACCGGAGTGGTGGGAGGAATCAAGCCACAGATTGTAGGAATACCAGGAAACCTAAAAAACGATAACTACAAAGAAAAATCTCACCTCAGCACATCATAGCAAAACCGCTGAAATTCAAAGACAAAGAGTCTTCCCTATAAGAGAAAAGAAAGGAGAACCTTGGACCCTCCAGCCATCTAGGGCTTCCCTGTCCCTCGTCCTGTGTCAGCTTTCAGGAGTCTGTTGTCAGGTGAGGTGAAGGGCCAGACTCCATCCCCTCCACCAGGGGCTGCCCCCATCAGCCTCAGACTGGGCCTTGCCCGCAAGAGGGAAGACCTGCCTTTCTCAGGTAATGTTGGACAGCCATAACGTGGGGAGGAACTTGAAAGGGAGGCATGAGAATTTGGGAATCTCACAGCCCCTCCTGCGGGCAAGGGGCTGTGAAGGTGCTGGGATTTACATCCACATCAACCCCAAGAGGCTCAAATCCTCCCCTTTAAGATGAAACAAGATTGCATACAGTGTGAGCCAGGTTATGGGTTCTCGGACTCTGATCGCAGAATGTCTTGTCTTTTAGCCCAGTCACGGGAGCCCAGCTCCACTTCCCTCCCTGAGCCTCCATTTCCTCCGTTGTGAATCGCGGCTGCTAATAAGTATCAAGGAGTGGTGCCATTCAGTAATGTCATGAACGTGAAGTGCTTTGCAAACTGGAAATTGCTGCATCGCTTTAGCGGTTCCTGTTTCTGCCTGGCAGAACCAACAGCTGCAGGTTAAAGGGAGCAGATGGTTCATGCAAATGTGGAGCTTCCTGAGGAATCTGTGGTCTGTAACTGCCCTCAAGGGTCAACACATGCTTTCTTTGCCAGGATTTAGGAATTTCTGAATTCCCGCCAGCTTAGCGTGACAGCCAGGTGCTTCTGCTGGAGTCCTTGTAGAATTGCCAACTCTCACTACGGAGCCAGGGAAGGGAGCCCTGGAGTCATCAAATCTGGGCAAATCTGGGGTGGAATGCCCCCACCCCAGGCTCTCTTAGTTGCTTGGGCCGGGCTAATTCAAACCCGTGTCCAGAGTCAGGGCCTGAGCTGCCCCTCTCTGGCACCTGCCCTCATTTTGACTCACAAGTCATTAAATTCTCTGCAACCCCACTGCATGCAGGCTTTGGACACCCACAAGGACAACTCAGGGCCTGTTCCTAGGGCGCTTCCACCTGACGGACAGACGAACTATTCTGTTTGCGAACTAGACAAGATGGACCTCCCAGATCTGAGCCCCTATAGCCCCCTTCTCTATCAGCTACTGCGATGACAACATGGCTAACATTTATCAAATTCTCACTGTGTTCCAGGCTCTGTGCTAAGCACCTGGTTTAGCTTAAAGCATTTAATTATTATTACACCCTATGAGGTAGGTTCTCTTATTAGCCCCACATGACAGATGTTAACACTGAAGCAAGGACGGTTAGGCCATTTGTCCAGGTCATGCTGCATTATTTATCCTGCATGCTCTGCTCCCACCGATTGTACCGTCTGATGATGCTCCTCTCATCCTCACGCAGGGCCCTTTTTTGATATTTTTTCACAGCTCTAACAGCTCCGTAGTTATGACTTCATCCTTGGAGGCCTTCATACCTGTTATAGGACAGAATTCTCAATTCCTAGACTCTGATTACCTTACCCTTGCTTCTGCATGCATTCCCAGAATTCTAGAGTCCCGTGATAGCTCCCAAATACAACTCGAGAATCCTAGAAAGGAATTCTACCGTCCAGTGGTCAGGCTTGTGAGTCCGAGTTTAACAGTAGCATCCTGGGGCAAAGGGTGGAGCAGGGAATGGATGGACATAGGATTGGAATCTAATAAAATTCCCGGTCTAGAAAACACCTGGGGCCTTGAGTCTGCACCAGCCCAGCCCAGCCTATGTAGGGACTGTCCCTTCTCGCTGACCATCTGAAACATTAGGAGCTCCTCACTGTCACTCAGTCACTCACTCCAGGACCTCATCTGATTGTTCAGGAAAGTTAATGTCACTGCTTTGCCTACCAGAGCCCACGGTGGGGACATGCAGGCCAGGAGGCAGGTCCTTAGGCTCTGATCCTCGATCTTGGGTAGATTGCTAGGCCTCTTTATCTGGATAAGGAGGGGCTATACCAGATGATTCATAAGGCCCTCTGTCACTGAGGGGAGGGCGAGAGTTGTCTAGATCCCAGAAGTGGCCACCTGCTCGCTAAGTAGGACTACTGATAATGATTATCATTTCAGCACTTGAAAGCCATTCACTCAATTTAATTCGTCCAAGAAGGCTTCCTGGAGGAGAGGAGGTGGAGGGGCTGTGTCTGTCTGGAGGAGGGAGGGTGGGAGAATGGCAAGAGTAGCCAGAGGGACCCGGGGACTGAGTAGGGAAACAATGGAAAGACTCTCCCCATAGGGGTGGGTTGTCGCTTCCCAGAGGCAGAGGCAGGGGGCCGGCCAAGGTGACCTCTGCACTCCCAGGCACTGAATGTAGCCCCAGAAAAAACAGTGGGGTTGGAAGCTGAGATACCCTGCTGACCCCTCCCTCTCGCTTTGTGCTCACAGGACCATTGGGAGCTCGGCCGCTGACGTGAGGTCTGGTCCGGACTGGTGGCAGGAGGGACCCTGATGAGTGCCCTGCGTCCCCACACCGATGCTGCCCAAAGGGAAGAGCCAGGGACCCACTTCACGGGCGCCCGTGGTCCGCGCCCAGGGCGGGCTGCCCCGCCTGCCGTCGCCGGCGCTGTGCTGCGCCTGCGGTTTGTGTGTGCTGCTGGCAGGCGTGAACGTAACACTGGTGGGCACCTTCGCCTCCTTCCTGCCCGGGCACAACGTGCCTCTGGTCGTGGGACCGGCGCTGCTGGTGGTGGCGTTCGGCCTCTTCGCGGCCTGCTGCGCGTGTAGCCGCCGGGTCCCCGCGTCCCGCCCGCGCTGGGCGGCAGCCAAGGGCCCGGGCCAGGGCGGCGGCGGCACCGGCCCGGTGGCGCTAGAGATGGAGAGCAGCGAGCGCACGGCGCAGGACACCACGGCGGTGCAGCTCAGCCCCGCCGCCTCAGCCGCGTCCTCCGGCCGCTCCAGCCCAGGCCCCGGCCCCTTCGCCCTGGATGCCCCAGCGCCCGCTGCCGCCTACGCGCCCCGCACCAACGGGGTCCGGCTCAACCTGCCCCGGGAGCGCGCTGCCCCCTAGCGGCGCGGGCCCTCCCGGCCTCCCCGGGCCCGAGTCCTTCCTTTCAGTGCCATGTAACAAAAAAAGAGGAGGAGGAGGAGGGGGAGGAGGAGGGGCAAAAGGAAATTTTCATAAGGGTCGGGGGCACAGGTGGCCTCACCTGTCCCATCTCTGGAACTTCTGGAGGGGAGAATGTGTCCAGGCATGTCCCCACCGCCGGGCGGGGGTGGGGTAGGGGGCGCTGGGGCGGGGAGGGAAGCAGCTCCTTGGCCCTTCAGGTGGGGTCTGCTGGGCTTTACATTATTTCACTCCCCAGGTTTGATGAGACAGGCCCCTGGACCTTGAGTCACTAACACCACCACCACCCATGGCATTGGGGCACTGTGAATGGAGCCACCCTGAGAGAGACCAACTACCAGCAAAGCCCACAAACCCCGAGGAGTAGGATGAAGCGGGGAGAAGGGGAGGAGTATCAGCCCGGGGTGTCTGCTGTCCTTGCACGCTGTGGAAGGTCACCAGCTCCCTCTTCTGCTCCTCTCCACCCTCCTTGTCTCCACCCCTATACTTTTTGGGATTAGCTGGCCAAGGAGTCGGGGTGGGAGTGTTCTGATTTGAGGGCCAGGACAGTCCCTAAGGTACCACAGGCTTCAGCGCACTCCTCCGCCCTTTCTGCCTGAGTAGATTCAGCAGGGGAGCTGAGGCTGGGCGCCCCCAGGGGTGAGTGGTGAAGGCCTCCACACTGCGCGTCCCCTCTGTGCCTCCATCCTCAATAAAGCACCTTTGCAGTCAAGTCCTCTGTGCTGTGCGGCCCCGAACAGAGGGCCTGACTGCAGGGCCCTGGATTCTGGGGCCCTCCCATCCTCTTGGAGACCTAGAATGGGGCCTCAGGGGAGAGGAGTGTGTGACTGTGAACAGAAGACTGAATCTGGGGGTGTCTGTGAATATCTGTGGGAACAGGTGTGTCAGGCTGGGGGGCTGGATGTCTATATGAGTGTCTGTGGGTGAGATCAGCTGGCTATGTGTATGAGATGGGGAGCATGAGTGACACTAACATCACACATGCATGTGGAAGTGTGTGTGCGTGTGTGTGTGTGTGTGTGTGTGGTGGTGGTGGTGGTGGTGGTGGCAGTGGCGGTGGTGATGATTAAGGGCTGGATCACCCAGCAGGGATGGTGAGGAAAGAAGGGCTCCCCAGAGCTATGCGAATCCTAAACCTTTCTCCTGGCCTGGCTGGACTTGCAGAATCTGGGCTTAGCCTGTGTTCCACCCAGGTGGGTGAGGGCATCCGGTGGAGGAATGGAGGCTGCCTTGCAAAAAGAAGCAAAGGGAGCTGGGGACTAGGGCGAAGACGCTGCAACCCTGAGCTCATTGCAGGGACCGGGGCCAGCAATGCCCAGTGATGGTGGCCCACACTGGACCACCACCCCTTGTTGACCATGACTACCTGCCCATCCGCCCTTGGCTTCATCAGCCTCCCTTTCTCTTTCCAGAGTAGGCTTTGCTGCTCTTCTGCTTGGGCCCAGGCTCTTCCCATCAGCCTTGCGGCTCTGTCTTCCTTCGTCTGACCCCCTCCCTGCCCCTGCTTCTCCTGCCGTCTCTGCTTCTCCTGCCGTCTTCCCCTCTCATTGACCTGGAGAAGGATAAATCTGTCTCAGTAAGTGCTGAGCAGGTCATCTCTATTAATTCACGCGGGTCGATGGGCCCTAACCTTTGAAGCCTCCAGCCCCTGGAGCTGATGACCTCTTCTCAGAGAACTTCCCCCACCCCACCCCTGCCACCCCGCGCGCGTGCGCGCGCGCGTGTGTGTGTGTGTGTGTGTGTGTGTGTGTGTATGTCTAAGGAGGGCTGCCTCCCCAGGCTCCAGTCCTGTCTCTTCTGGTTCACTGGTCTGCAGCCTCAGACACCACCTACTGCCTTGGTAGGGTAGGAGGTGAGGGGGGCCACTGCTGATGCTGCCTTGGGGTGTGGTCTGGCTCACCCTCCCCCTACCTTCTTAGGAGGAGACACCCCAGGTTCTAGCCCTGGAATGCTAGGCCCAGCCTAAACCTCTCTCCCACCTGCTGGCAGGGGCCCAGAATTATACACCATCTTCTTCTCCCCCCACAAGAAGACTTCCAGATCCTGCCTGGACTGCTGAGGAGGAAGAGTAAACAGGCGATAAGAGCTCAAGGCAGTGGGCCCCACAGAGGTGGTGTGAGTGAATAGAATGGGACTGGGGTTGGGGTAGATATTGGCTCCATGGAGTCTCCCTTCCACTGCCATCCCCAGCTGAAGGCCATTTGTCCCATCTGTGCTCCCTCCCTCTGCATAGGCACACCAGGAGATACTCTCTGTACCCAAGGGCCCACTTGCCAATCAGCCACCCTAGCAACCCCCACCCCAGTCTCCCCAGGTCTGTTCCACCCGGGGACTCCTCCCCTCACACTCCTTCAGGCCCCTCTAGGGCAGCACAGCCAGTGCAAAAGTCCCAAGGTGAAAATGAACTTGACCTCCATGTGTCAGGCCAAGAAAAAAGGGCTGTGGAGACAAGAGTGGGAGGTGAAGTTGGTGAGTGTGGGAAAGGAGCATATTGCTCAGCTCAGTGAAGCTGAGTAAGCCAGGGTGAGGAGTTGGGCTTTTATTCTTGGCAAGATGGGAGCCACTGGAGGGTTTTAAGCGGGGAAGTGACATGATCTGATTTATGATTGTAAAGATCATTCTGCCTGCTGTGTGGAAAATAGAGTATTGAGGGGCAAGAGGAATACAGGTTGGGTTAGTAGGTTATTGCAGTGAGATATGCTGGGGGCTGGGACTGGAGGGGTGGCTATGAAGGGGACAGGTTCTACATCCATCCTTCGAGGTCTCCCTGTTGGGGAGTTTAAGGAGAGTGAAAGAGAAGAACCTGAGAAGAAGTTCTAGAATTTTTGGTTTGAGCAGCTGGGCATATGGTGAAAGAAAAGGAAGGGCTGTTGTAAGAGAAAAGGTCTGTTAGCCCAGTGGAACTTCTCCTAGGAGCTGGAGCCATACCCTGCATTCTGGAAAGAGAGCAGAGCGGATGCAGATTTAGAAGCCATTGGCACTGGGGGGGTAGCTACGCCATGAGTGAGGATAAGGCGCATGGGGAGAGATGAAGAGAGAACCCAGAATCTAGACTAATCTAATCACTGAGTCTAGGGGAATGAAGGCACCCTAAGTTGCCCGGTTCTGGATCTCACCCACCTTCCTGCTGGTGCTCGTGCCTTGCTGTGAAGGTCTGTAGACTAGCAGTTGGGGGTGAGGGAGAGGTGTGCAGCATATGAGCTCCAAGATGTTGGGACTTCTGTCTTGTTCACTGCTATGCACTCAGTGCCTACCTGGCACAAGGTAGGTGCTCAATAAATATTTGTCAAATGAGTGAAAGATGTGAATCTTATCCCGTGACTGAGACTTGTTCCCCCGTAATTGAAAATTATCAGGATACCCGGTTTTGGGCAGGAAAGAACAGGTCCTTGTGTGTGAGGGCTCCCCGGAGATTTCTGCTTTCTACTTCTTGGTGAGGAGGGTGGTGGACGCCGGAATGTAGAGCTGTCTAGATGGGCATTGACTGCCACGCCTGAGAGCCAGGCTTCCAAAGAGTTGAGCCAAGCCTGAGGAAATCGGCACTGCTAGGAAGTGCCACTAGAGGGCAGCCTGGGTATGTGACAAAGGATAGAGACCAATCAGCCCAGGCAGCCTGCACAACTTTGCCTCTTCCTCAAGTGAGGGTCAAGGCCTTGCAGGGTGGGAGGAGCTGGGAGTTAGATATGCTTGCAGAGGGGGAGGGGGGTTTAAGTCACCCAGATTTACTAAATGACACCTCCAGCCCTGTAACCTGACCTTATCACAGAGGGAGCCCTGACCCTAGACATAGTCTTAGCCTTTATCAAGGTCACAGGTAAGTTCTGGGTCAGGTCACAGGCTGAACCCTCTCCCAAGTCCACACTAAACCCCAGCCTGAGCTTGATCCTGGTCACACTCTGAACCCAGACCCTGCCTGGTCCATACATTGAGCCCTGATCCTGATCTTAGACTGAGTTCGGACTCAGCCCAGAACCCTGACCTTTATCCAAGACTGAACTCTGAACTGGACACAGACTGAGACTTTATGTTGGATACATAATAAGCACTTATTTTGGTCACAAAGTGGACTCTGACCCTGAGCCATACATTGAGCCCTGGCCCTGGACAAAGACGGAAGTTTCATCACGGTCGCGGGCTGAGTGTTGATACCTAAGACTTGCTCCCCCGCCACCCCGTTGACTGAAGGCCCTTTTCAGACGGGCTCCTGTGCCAGGCCAGGCTTTAGCCCCAAATGGAAGGAACTCTTAGAGCCACTTTTGAGGGAGAGATAAGGAACTCTGGGTCTTTGAATGGTCCGGAAACCCCTGGACATTGAACACCTAAGAAGCCAGGCAGAGAAAGGCTGGTTCTAGGCTGTCCAGGACGTGAGGGAGGAAGGACAGCTAGGCCTTCTCCAGGTACTCCTGGGACTCCGGACTGGGGCCTTCCTGCCCGCCCGTGTGTCGGGGACCCCCAGCCTGGGACACTCTTCCATCTGTACTTCTGACTCCTGCGAAACCTTGAGCAAGTCCCTCCTGCTCACTGGGCTGTGCTCCACCCCTTGTTACCTTTCAGGGAAAGTGTGAGGAGAAGGTGACCTTCTGTGAAGGGAGTGGGGCCAGGCCACCACTGTGTCCCCGTGTCCCCACCCTATGCCCTGACAGGAGGAAAAGTCCCCTTGCTCTGGGAGCTTACTCTGGCCGCTGACTGCAAGCAGGCAAGTGCGAGTGAATCATGCTCAAGGTGGCACCAGCCAGGCCTCAGCCACAGGTTGGCAGCAGCCCACGAGACAGGAACACTGAGGTGGCGTGGGTCAGGATGCAGAAGTCCTAGAGGACTCTGTACATTCCTGGGAGCTGGTGTGTGTGAGGAGGGGGAGGACCCCGGGACCATATAGCGCCTCCCCAGCTCACCACCCAGGGTGCAGCCCGGGTGCCAAGTGCCTGCAGAGCCAAGCTGGCCTCTGCGGCACCCACGGGCCCACTGGCCTCAGGCTCACCTTGGGAGACACCCAGGGTGGGAGTGAGGGCTGAGCCAGGCGGGAGCCAGGCGGGGGAGGGGGCGGCTCGAGTCAAAAACGCTGACGCGGAAGACAATGAGCTCTCCGAGGCTGAGGCAACTCATTTGGTCCCGGCCACGCTTTATTAAATTCTCATAAACCTGTCAGGGGGGACAGGGCTCGCTTCAGTTTACCTCATTAGCCCGACACAATGACAGTGGGGGGGGCGAGCAGAGGGAGGGGGCAACAAGGGGAGGCCAGGGCTCAGTGCTGAGAACGGAGCCAGGGAGCCAGCCGAGGCAGCCAGGAAGGTAATTGAATTAAGTGGCTTTTGTTAATGGTTTTTAAGACTCCGAAGTGTAAATAACATTTAGGGGCTTTCTTTTAATGGGGCTGGAGTTTTAGGGAGCCAGGGAGCTTCGAGGAGGTCCAGCCAGGTCCCTGCCCCCTTCCCCATCCCTGGGAAGCTTGGCAGCAGAGAGGCAGCGGGAGCCAAGCTGGAGGCACGGAAGTTAGGCCAGGAGGAAGGAGGACGGGGGCCAGAGAAGGGAAGACAAATTTTGGGAGGGTCTTTGAACAGAAACAGAGAGGACATGAGCAAGAGAGGGCATGGAGGCAGGGGCTGAGTGTGATGGTCCAGCCACCATTAGACAAAATGACCAGGAATGTCTCTGGGGTGTTACCGGGGGCTTGTGAGTATTTAGGGGACCTGGCCTTCTGGGACAGCCAATGTTCATTCCTCACTGAGAGGTCAGCGGGTATAAGAGGTTATAGCTTTACTGTTTATTGCCTGTGGGAGGGGCTCCCCTGGGACACAGTGAGCACCTCATCGCAGGACATGTGGGAGGCTGTGGTTATGGATTAGACTCAACCCCAGGCTTCCTGAAGGAAACTGGGCTTGAACTGAGCTATAAGAGTAACTGCAGATCGGCTGGGGAGCTCATCTCTCTGGGAGCACAAGGGCTTGGGGGAGCTGGAAACAGGGGTGTGGGCAAGTTGTCTTCGAATCCATCCCCTGGCTTTCCTCAGTTACAGCTTCTTCCTTCCTGCAGACATGGAATGGTCCAGTAGTTGGCTGGGCTGGAGGCAAAGGGCTCTGGGCAGGTCCCAAGATGCAGGAGGTGAGGCAGGGCAGGGCTGGCCCTGGGCAACCCACAAAGGGTTAAGACGTTAATCGCCCTGCATTCGACAAAGGGAAGTGGGTTTTCTGATCCAGAAAGGATCAGTCCCTGGGACGCCCCATCAGGCCCTTCAGCGTGAAATTACACCCCAGCAGGGGTGCTCCCCTCCCCCCACACGTACTGCCCGCCTGGGCCTGGCACAGGATTAGGGCCTGGAGTCCTCAGCTTATTAGTTGCTCTCCTCCTGCCCCCTCTCCCCCGGGAGGCTTCGGTCCTGCCTCCAGGCCTGCGCCAACCTCTTTCCTCATCTCCTGTCCACCTGTCTGTCAATCTGTCTGGTCACCTCTGTCCTAACTCTTGGTCTGGTCATTCCATGTCTCTTCGGCTGAACCCCGACCCTTAAGCCCAGTTCCTATTTTAGGTTTTTTATAACCTTTAATCAGCACTCCAAACGTGCTTGTTTCATCGCTTATCTATTTATTGTTTATTTCTGCAACAGCCCTCAGTGCCTTGGGCACAGGGACTGTCTTCCTGAGCACTGTATCCCCAGGGCCCGGTCTGCGGTCTGCGTCTGGCAGATACATGGTGCCCAATTACCATTAGTTGACTGAAGCCCCTCCCACCCACCTCACAAAGACTGGATGTGGTCCCTAAACTCTGGACATTGGTACTCAAGACTGAGAAGAGGGATCTTAAGGCCCTACCAGGACAGAGCCACGTCTTCAGGAAAAGGCAGGGGGCTGTGCCATGGCCTCTGCCCCAGCCCCAGCCTCAGCTCTAAAGGATGCCAGGAATGAGACAGACCAGAAAAGGAAGAGAGGCCCTTCATGGCCAGCGGACGCTCACTCTTCCTTGAGTGCCATCCCTGAGGCCCTTTCATCCCACTTCTTTGGGCCACTGCTGATCCTTTGACACACAAATGACTCTAAGCCACATCTGCACCTACAGCTGTGTGTACCCGGCATGGGAAGAGGCCCTGGATGGAACATTCAGAAATCAAGGCCGTCCAAGGTGGGCGGGTGGCCTATGTCAACTACCCTCCAACCTCTGCACAGGAGACAGAGGCCCAGAAAAAGTCAGGGCCACACAACAAGGCCAGACAGGAGCCAGGCTGCAGGGGTCATAGCCAGAGCTTGGTCCTTACGCCGCTCGTCCAATTCAATTCAACAAGAATGATATTGGTTCACCAACTCCAAGCCAGGCTCCAGGTCACATCAGGTCCTGCACAGGGACCTCATAGTATGGATAAGAACTGTACGTGGTGGCCAAGAGGGGTCAAGAGAGAAAGGGGGCTTGCCCTCCCCTAGAGTAATCAAGCAAGGCTCCCTGGAGAAGGTATCCTATGGAGGGGCTCTGAAGAATGAATAGGCTTTTCCCAGAATGAGGGGCCAGCAAGAGCAATGACAGATGGGAAAAGGCACAGTGAGGGTCCAGTTTGGCTGGACACCTCAGAACAATGTGAAAAGAAAGTGCCCCCTCCCGGCTGGCTGCCCAGCACGTCCGTGTGGAGGCCAGAGGAAGGACAGGTGACCTATGAAGGACCCAGGCTCCCAGGTCTGCCAGCCTGCTCAGGTGGGGATGGCAACAAAGGGCGGCTTTGTGCGCACACGCTCACACTCACACACACCCGCACACGCCCCACACAAGCTCTTTCCAAGAATGGCTCTTCCAGCCCGGTTGCCAAGATAAAGGAGCCACTGGGCGGTCAGCCCCTGGAGGAAATATCACTCCTGTGGCCTTTGTTGTTCAAAAGGGTTTCAAAATCACCAGACTCCTCTTGGAGAGGATCCCGGGCTGAGGTGGCGGTTTCCCACAGCTGGAGATGTGGGTAATGATGGCACAGCCTCCATTACTGGCCTGGCAGGGGGAGGAGAGCCCCAGGGGCCAGGTTTGGGGCATTAGCAGTAGTGGCAGCAGCCTAATCCTTCACTTTCATGCTGTACTCACTCTATTCCCACAAGCCTGGGGGTAGGCAAAGATCTCCCCATTTTGCAGATGACACATGGAGGCTCACGGAACCTTAGCAGCCTATTAAATAACCCCACAGTGAGTTAATGCTAGAAAGGAAACTGACTTAGCACCGGTCACAGACTTAGCTCGGCCCTGGCCCCATTCTGGGCCCCAACTCTGACCGTTAACTGAGCTATGACTTGCCCTTTGCTGAGCCGTACCCCTGGACCCAACTGATCCCCGATCCCAGCCATACACAAAGCTTGGATCCTGGCCCCATTCTGAGCCCCTCGCAGAGCTGTGGCCTGCCCTAGACTGATCCCTGATCCCACCTTCAGATCGCCTCTCCTGTTAGCTTTAAGCCCCGTGAGGTTAGAGACATGTGCTTCTCACCCACCCCTGCTACTTTACATTTATGTATGTGCAATTATTCCAGTAATACTTATCTACTGGGCCAGGGGCTGAGTATGTCATCGTTTACCACCACTAATAATAGCGTAACTATAGCAATAACAAGCATTTTATTGAGCATTTTACTAAATACCAGGCTTTGTGTTAAGTGTTGCCCTGATATTATCTCATTTAATCCTCAGGAAGAGCCCTGAAGTACTTGTTGTCATGAGTCCATTTTACAGACCAGGATGCTGAGCCCCAAGGTCATGCTAGGAGGAGGTGTGCAAAAGTTTAGCATGTTCTTAGTAGTTCCCTCCACCCATCACACGCAGCTGCCTACTGAGGGATGGGGGCGAACGGGAAAGTCTCAGCTATGAGGGGAAGAGGGAGCATTTGGACAGGTGGGAGAAGGCGAGGGCTTTCTGACAACGCTGAGTTTCTGAAGCAACAGAAAACCCAGGTGAGTTGAAGGGGATTCTAATGAAGGAGCAAGACCAGCTACACAATTTGTAGAGTCCAGTGCAAAATGAAAATGCAGCCCACCTGGTTAAAAAATTAAGGATTTTTGAGATGGAGACATCGGAATATTATGGGGCTTGAGCCCAGGGTCATATGTGACTGCACAGGTCACATGCCCATGAAGGTGGCCCCAAGGAGGAGAACAGTGAGGATGGATGTGTGGATCAGGGAACACAGCTGTTAAAGTGGCAGTTAGGACCAGGTCTGACTCGCTTGTGGGTATTTGGGCAGTGTCTTCAGCAGGCACAGGGCAGCCATCATGAAGTATCCCTGGGCACCGAGCTGGCAGTGTGGCTGGAGAGGCCCATATGTAGAGGGGAATTGGTGCCACTATCTAATTGCTGGGCGTGGGAGGTGCTTTATGGGGTGTGAGTAAGCTGGGAAGAACGCACATCTTGGGGATGGGACGAATGTATGTGGAGCATCCAGGCAACAGACCGTGGGCTGTGTGTCTGAGGGCTTGTATGGGGGTGTGTATATGAGTAGGAGAGGCAGACAGAAAGACACCCTGAGCTTGTGTGGTCCAATGCAGAAGTCAGCATGTCTCACGTGTCCAAGAGAGAGGATATGTAAGTGTGTGTGGTGGTGAGGGGCAGGAGGGTATGTGTGTAACTGGGAGTGTGTGGAAGTGTGTAGGAGAATGTAAGCCTATCTCCACCCATGCTCCTGGCTGCTGGCCTGTGCTGAGGCGCTGCCAGGTGAAGACGTCCCCTGGCCTGCCCTGGCCCAGCCCCAGGCCTTAGTGGGGTCAGGTCCCCTCTCAGAGATGTTCCTGCCTGTCTAGGGTGGTCAGAGCCAGAGAGCTGCTTCCTAGGCTGCTGGGGTGACCCTGGGCCAGTGGTGTCAGGTTCCCCTCCCAGGGCCCGCCCCCCACAGCCCTCTGAGGGCCTTTGTTGGAAGTTCAGACAAACTTGTCAGGGAGGCGGGCTGGAGGCCGCCTCCTAATCGGCTTTGCCAGAAGGGAGAGGAGAATGAGAGATTGCAGGGGTGGGAGAGGCTTCCAGCCCCCTACAGCTCTGTGGGAAAGATAGGGGGAGGGAGGGTGGGCCTAGCTCTCTGGCCTTAAAAGGGTCCATCCCCCAGGACCCTTTCAGCAGGTGCACCCTGCTGAACCAGACCCCTGGACTGAAAGGACACTAAGGCCAAGGACTAAAGAACAACAGGAGAATTTGGGGAGAGGTTTCAGGGAGCCCCCAGCTTTCCTCGTCTCATCAACCGTGCGCTGACTGAGCACACGCAGCATGCCAGGCGCAGAGCCGCTCAGCCCCTCAGCTTCCTCTAGGCCCTTCACACTAGCTCTCCCGAGCCTCTCAGGAAACGAGCCGGACATGGTTAATGATTCCCATTCAAAAGAAGAGGAAACTGAGGACCAGAGAGGGCAGTTATTCGCACATAGTAACTTCTCCCAACTCCGTAATAGAATCTTCTTAGCGCCATAGTCAGTGTTTCCCTGAGGTCCCGTCCTCAGCATTTCCCAATGTGACCTCACTCGGTAATACGGCTTCATTTGCCATATCTCTGCAGACAAGCCCCAAGGTTAAGAACATGGATTCTGAGGTTAGCCGAGTTCATACCCTGGGCCACCCATTACGAGCTGTGTGGTGTTGGGCATGTTACTTAACTTCGCTGTGCCACCACTTCCTCATCTATAAAATGGGGCTAATAGTACCTACCACATAGAGTTGTGTGAGGGTTAAGTGACTTAATATTTGTAAAGTGCAAGGCCCAGAGAAAGTGCTACGTAAGTATTTGTTAAATAAATTAAAGTCTAAGTCAGCAGCGCTGATCCAGTGCATCCCAACATCTTCCCTTGAATAAACTGCAGTCTCCTCAAATGCAGCAGACAAGACCAGCCTGCGTTCAGGCTCATCCCCCGGCACTCGCCCCAGCCCAGGCATCCCCATCTACCTGTTGCCAAGCCAGGGACTAAGGAGCACTCGTGACCCCTCCCATACCTGCAGTCACCAGAGTAGTTCCACTTCCTAAATCTCTCATCAGTATAACCTCTTCCCCACACTCCTCTTCCCCCAGTCCACCTTGAGGCCGCCTTCCTCTCACCCGGACATGCCAATGGCCTCCTCTCTGGCCTCTGCCTCCATGAACCACCATGCCACAAGTATATGGGATGCGGGTGGGATTTACTAAAATGCAAGTCTGACCACCCCATTCCCCTCTGGAAATAGCTTCCAACCTGCCCACCTCAGTCCTCGAGCTTAAATCTAAGCTCCCAGCTTCCCTTTCCTTCCCTGACACTACCCCTCACTGTAATCACACTTCAACCAGGCAGGGCCCTGGTTTTTCAGGGTTCTGGGGCTCACCCAGCCGACTCGGTGCTGTAGTGCTGATGTACTATGCCTCTCCCAGGACGCCCTTTTTTCTTACCCTCCTGGTAAACACCGGACCTATGGGATTCAGCTTTAAATTTTCCCTCCCTGCCCTGGCCGGGTAGCTCAGTTGGTTAGAGTGTCACCCTCATACACCAAGGTTGCAGGTTCGATCCCTGGTCAAGGCACATACAAGAATCAACCAATGAGTGCATTAATAAGTAGAACAATAAATGGATGGTTCTCTCTCTCTCAATCAATCAATCAATCAATAATTTTTTAAAAAGTTTTAAAGCCTCCCTCCCCGAGGATCTTCCCAGGCTGAGCTAGGGACCCCTCTTCTGTACTCCCATAGTTATCTATTTCTGAACCCCAAATTTCCCTGTGTTGCAACTGTCTTGAGAGCGGGGACCATGTTTTCCTTACTGGTTTCTATGAACACAGCACAGGGCCAGGCATACAGCAGGTGCTCAATAAGTGCTGAGTATGTATAAGTAATTGGAACTGCAGGGTTACCTGGCTCCCTCCACACCAGGAAAGGTGTGTACCATGGTACTGAGATATGCGGGAGGCCTGCAGTGGCTCAGGTCCCTGAGGGAGCAGTGGGAGATTTGGGGCAGACATTTGATCTGCCAGCCCCTGACAGGGAGGTGGGACAACAAGGTGAAGGGGGTTGCTCCCTGCACTAATCCTCAGCCCCACTGGGCAGAGAGGAATGCGTCTCCTGGGGTCTGCCACCGCCCTTGGGAAGTCCAGCAGGCAGCTCCCTGCACACTCTTCGGGCTGCTGGGGTTCTTCTACCAGGAAATCCCCAGGAGTGACAGTCACCCCTCCCAAATCCCAGCCTCCAGCTGACACAGAGGCCCTGTGCAGATACTCTGGAACCCTGGGGGAAGGGTGGTAAAGGCTTAGCAGAAGAGGTTGCCTGTCATCTTTTTCTTGCAATGCAGAAGGGACTGAGATTTCACAAGAAGAACTTCTTAGTTGCACCCTTTTTCTGCAGTTATTGCCTGTCTCTTCAGTCTCGCAGTCTCTCAGTCTCCCTCTCTCTCTTGCTCACGGCACAATCACACATATATGCCCACAAATGCAAGCGGACACAGGTTCTCATGTGTACATATAGATCTACAAGCTCTCATTGCACACGCACACATGCACACACCCTGACTTGGAAGGACCCTCATAAATCTCGAATCCATGTTGCCACCCGCAGCAGAAACCCCTTCTTCATCCTCTGCTGGCTCATCCTTGAGGACAAAGCGCTCCCCGCAGAGACCGCCCGTCCCACTGGAGAGCAGCTCTGCCTTCGGATCCAGTTGTGCCTTCCTGTCATGCCCCTTTGACCCTGGCTTTCTTGCTGTTTCCCACAGAATCCCCTGCCCTCTCCATCCTACAGACCCACCCCCCAGGATGCCCTGAACCCCCCCAGGCACCCCTGCCCCTGACCACCGTGCCACACATGCTTGGGTGAGTTCCACGCAGCCCGGAGTAGATGGAACCCTTCACCACCCTTCCCCTCTGCTCCCACGACCGCTCCAGCGCCAGCTGCAGGTTGGTAAGGGCCATGGAAAGAGCTCCAAAGCCGATGCAGGAGTGGCCAATCATGCGGCAGGCCTGCCTCCGCCCCGCCAGCCGACCCCCCCCCCCCCCACACACACACACTGGCCACCGCGTGAGGCGGGCGGGCAGCGAGCAGGCCTTGACGCAGCGACTGCTCAGCCCACTGCAGGCATCTCTGGGAAGGAACCTGGACCAAAGGCTGTGTTGCCAGATTCTCTTTTATTAGCCAAGTAGGACAAAGAATAGGTCACAATGCCACAGGAAGTCAGACAGACGGACCGATACACGGGACAGAGCGTCATGCTGCACTACGCAGGGGGCGGGGTTGGGGAGTGGGGAATCCGAGTCTTGTTTTTTCAACTAACAGAATAAATAAATACGGTACACAGTGTTTTTGCCACAGGTTGGCACAACCTCTAAGCACAAATGGTCACAAAACAGCTCGTTTGGAAAGCGGCCTGTACAGCCCGCAGGCCACGGAGTTGGGGTGGGGGCCCAGGGCCCTCTGGACCATGCTCTGGGGAAGTGAGGAAGCAGGGACATGGGGACCTCAAACAGAAGGGAGAGATGAGGAATGAGGCTTTCCTGGAAGGGACAGTGAGAGCTCGAGCCTCAGGGTGACCCAGCCGACCAGGGAGAGGCTTCCGCTTCAGTTCCTGGCGGCAATGGGCCACCCGAACGAAGCCCATACCCTCTGATCCTCTGGGAGGCGCTTGGTGCTCTCTCCTCTCGCTCTCTAGCTGCTTTCAGTAACTGAGGCTGGTCCCCTAAACTAGGTGGAGATCTGCCCAGGCTCGAGGACCACATACACATCCCTGCCTTCTCTGGGCTGACAGAATTGGGTCAGTTGCATGAGGAAGTGTTGACAAAGATCTGAGGGAAGCTGGGCTGAACCTTGGGTGGGCCTGGCTCCAGCCATGACAGAACATGACTCTGGGATGGACTTGCCCCTTAGGAGGTCAGGGGAGGCTGCCTGGAGGAGGTGATGTTTAGAGTTATTGGATTTCAAGGCCTAGTGAGTCATCTGTATCTAGGGAAAGCCAAAGAGCTTCTGTCCCCATGCCGGGTCCGGATGAGATTTTGCTGGATTCAGAAACAGAACTTTCTAGAGCTGATCCCAGAGTCTGAACCAAAAATTCCTTCTGTCTCCTAGAGTCTCCGCCACCCTCCTGTGCACCTGCCTCCTCCTCGGCTGTTCCTGTGGCTGCTGGATTCACCTTCTAAATCTCAGATCCGAGATCCTGCTTCATCTGGTCCCCGTTCAGAAACTCTCAGCTGCTATGGCGGGCAGACCTTTAGCTTCGCTCCAAGGCCCTGAGCCCCACCGCTCATGAAGCCAGTCACACCTTCCCCATTGTCTACTTAGTCCCCCGCCATTGCTTTGTTCAAACAGCTTTCCTGCCCCAGGCTACCATCCCCCTCACTTTTTTCCCCTGTTCAAAGCCTTCTCCATGTGCCTTGGCCAGACCCCCGAGGATGATGTGCATCAAGAGTTCTGCAGACCAATCCTTCTCAGATACCAATAGACACTCCCCTCCTCCTTCCACTGGGAGAAGAGACAAGCCTTAGGAATTTCCGATGAAACTTCTCTAAGCTGGGTGTGGAAAGTTCCATGGCGAACTACGGAGGGAATCTGTGCAGTCCAGCCCCTCCCCCTGCCCTGAGCCCCTGAGACACGGGAAGGCACGGGGATGGGCAGCCACAGGGGCTGGCACTGGAACTCAAGGAAAGCAGGATCCGATCCAGACTGTCTGAACTGGAAGGGACCCATAATCCTTATGGGGAAACTGAGACCCAGAGACTGCGGCGGTGCCCACAGAGAGGCTTGTGTGTACAACGCCCATTGCTCCACAGCAAAGCAACGGTATTTTTCTAATCCATACATTGTGCTTTTGAGAGCCGTTTTGTGGTTGTTATGAGTTTAACTAAAAACTTCTGAGCATAGACATGCAGAGTATTAGAGCAGCACGGGACGGCAAGAGGCCATCTCAGCCAGATGAGGACATGGATCCAGAGATGCTATGGGCTGGCTCAAGATTGCTCTGCTTTGACAGGGAGTTTGCTGAGCTGGGTTCCCGGACATAAACAGGAGCACGTCAAGGACTAGCTGCACGGGGGCCCTTCCTTCAACAGTCAGCTCTGGGGGCAGATGCCAATAGGAGCCTGGGACTCTGCGCTGCTGTGTGGGCTGCACTCACTGGGACCGGGAGCGAGAGCCCAGCCTTCCTTCCTGGTTCAGGTGCGCCCCTGCAGTGGACGCTGACTGCGGAACCTGGAGGCCAGGAGTGCCACCTCTCTCTGAGGGCACCCCTGCCCCCTTCACCTCCTCCCAACCGGGGAAGTCTCACCAGGGAGGTCCGGGGCCTTGTGAGCAGTCCTAGGAGAGCAGGGGCTGCAGGCCTCTGTGCTGGGGGTCCCAGTGCCTGCCCCCACTCCCCTCTTCCTTAATCTTAGGGGCAGGGCCTCAAAGCTGAGGAAAGAGAATGTGACTCATCACCGCTTCTAGATTCCAGGCCCAGGGAAGGGTGGGTGTGGGGACCAGTGCCACCTCCTGCCTGCAGCTCCCGTGGCTGCAGCAGCTCCAGTGGCTGCAGTGTCTCCAGAGGTAGGGCCTGACCACCTCTGCCGGGGACAGAAAGCAGCAGCTGCCCAGAGAGGGTGGCCACGGGAGAGGAGACTGGCGGGCGGGGAAGGAACAGGAGGAGCAACATTACTAAAACAAAAAGCCACAACCCCAAACAAAACTGCCTGGGAATTGATGGCACCAATACAGCCAGCATCAAAGAAAGAGGGGATGGGGATGGGAGCCATGGGGAGACAGAGGCTGAAGGCAGAGGCCATGGGGAACAGGACAGAGGCAGGGAGAGGAGGTCGGGGAAGGAGAGAGAACGAGAGAGAAGGAAAAGCCGGAGTGAGATGAGGGAGCTGTAGGAGGAAGCAAGGGTGGCAGAGGAGAAGAGATGGGGCGGACAGGGGGCCTGGGGCAGGCAAGTGCCTGAAAATATAGTTTTATATATTTATATTTATATCTCACATTCTGCACACCAACTTACTAGGGGGAAGAAGGGGTGGGAGGGAGGGAAGGAAGGAGGCAACGCTGAGGTAAGGATCTAGCGAGTGAGAGCCTTTCACTCCCCCAGCCTCTCACCTCCTGCCACTTAGCCTCCATGGGATCCAAGCAGGGCCATGCAGAGAGTGTGTAGGTGTGGGCCTCACCTAGGCTAGGATGCTGGGGGCGGGGAACAGGGAGCGGGACTCCAGGCCCAGGGTCCCTGGGCTCATTGAGTTAACTCCTTGAGAGCCATCTGGGGATAACCATGGGACTGGGAGGGGGGTACCCAAGACCCCTGGCTAGGCTGGAGGCCAGCAGTCAGTTGGGCAGCGTATCGAGTCCCAGGGAGGCCGCATGCTGCTTGGCCCGAAGCCGGAGGTTCTCAATGCTCGTGGTTTTACTGTTCAGGGCAGCGGAGGCAGGTGCCAGGCCTGCTGGGGGTGCGGGCAGCAGTGGGGACCCCCACACACCCTGATGGGCAGCCGCAGCTGCTGACAGGGACTGGTAGTATGACTGGCAATGCAGTGAGCCCAGGGGGGCCATGTTGACACCCAGGTAGGGCACAGCAGCGGCAGCAGCTGCAGCGGCAGCAGGGGCCGGACCCCCTACTTCAAAGGAGGAGTAGTGTACCAGGTTGTTGGTGGCCGCCATGTGCTGGCGGAATTGCTCCTGCAGACGGAAGAGGCTCAGCGGGGATGAGGAGTAGGAGTGGGAGGGGCCCAGGAGGCTGCCCCCGGGAGCTGCAGGAGCCAGAGCCAGGCTGCCTGGGGAATCTGCAAGCAGAGAACCGAGGACTCAGGACAGGGCACTGGCCTGCCACGAGGGGATCCCTAGCCTTCCCAACCCCTTGACACTGATAACAAAGCAGGCTTTGGCTGAAACCATATTCACCCTTGTCAGCCAGGGCACCCCATGAAGCATCCCTCAAAATCCTGGGAGGGAGATGCCCAGGCTTCCTGGGGGAGCCCAGGGGACCCTGCCAAGTCCCCCATGTGTGACTTCTTGAGCAGAGTCCTTTTCTTTTCGAGGGCCATCACCTCCCCTTCCTCTTACTTGTCTGTGGCTCCCATCCCACTCTAGCTCTCAGCTCACAGCCCCATCTCTCCCTGCCTGGACTCAGGGTCTGTGTCTGAGATATGCCTCATGCAGCTCTGTTCCTTCAAAAACCACGGCTCCAATTCTCAGCTGCATGTGGGAATCTCTGTTACCAATGTGGTATATTCACCCAATATGCACAGGCACATCTACACTGGCTGTTAAAATACCAGAGTATTTCCAGAGTGGTTGATAAATAGCTTTTGCCCTGAGCACTCTTCCCCGGCCACCCAGCCCCACCCCCAGAACACCCAAGACCTCCCCAGGATTCAGCAACTAAAGTGTGACCACCTGGGAAAGGCCTGTCATGGCCAAGTGCTTTCAAATGGGTCATGCCCAAGCACCTTGTGTTAAAGGATGACTCTACCCCTGCTCTGACCCACCTCTTAAACCCAGACCCCTGCTGGCTGGACCCAGCTGTTCTCCCTGGGGTGGGCCTCCAGCCACTCACAGCACCTGCCCAGCCTCACCTGCCTTGGGGCTGCCCCTCTTGCAGCCCAGCCCCTTGCCGTCCGCCCCAGGGCTCTTCTCAGCCTTGGGATCCTCAGCCCCTGCGCGGGAATCCTCCTCCCGGTCTGGCTGGTCCTCAGGGGCTGACTCACTGGCCGACTGCTCAGACAGGCTCAGGTGCATCTCAGCAGGAGGGTCACCGTTGGGCAGGCTGGGGGGCTGGTCGGTCTCCAGCTGGCTGTCTGGGGTTGGGGCCTCGATTTTGCCTTCCGCATGGGAGCCCTCGGCGTCCTTCTGCTTCTGGAGCTGTTCTTTCTGCAGACTGCGCTGCTTCTTCCGGAACTTGGCCCTGCGGTTCTTGAACCACACCTGGGGACAGGGAGCGGAGCGGTAGGAGGGGGAAGGAAAGAAGGGCAGCTGCGGAGCTGGGTGCTGTGGGAGGAGATGGGCATCATGACATTGGCCCTGACCCTGTAGGAAACACACCTTCGGTCCCTTCTAAAACTCCCCTGCTGTCCCTGAAGGTGTTCATGGAGACAGCAGTTACACTTTGGCAGAGGGCTGAACTGCTGCCTCCTAGACACTGGGAAGCCAGACTGATGGCTGGGTGCTTGTCTGCAAGAGTCTAGTTAGAGGAGCGGGGCCCTACCTGCACCCGAGCTTCAGGTAGGTTGGTGCACATGGCCAGTCTCTCGCGCATCACCACATCCGGGTAGTGAGTCTTCTGGAAGGTCTTTTCCAGGGCCTCGAGCTGCTGAGCAGTGAAAGCCGTGCGGCTGCGGCGCTGTTTGCGGTGCTGGGAGCCATAACGGGCCTCCAAGATGATGTCTTGAAATGTACAGCCGTTGGAGGGCAAGGAGAGGGGGCCCATTTAATTATGGGAAATAGTATTTAAATTTTACCCTGCTCTGACCCACTGTGGACACCCAGGCTCCTGCCAGAGCGGGCCCCTGGCCCCTTCCCCTTGCGCTGGGTTGTCAAGATTGTACCACCCCATCATTCACTAGCAGGTCCACAGAGGTCTAATTCATCTCCATGAACAGCTATCAGGAATGTGATTGGGGGGAGTCTTTCTTATTTGGTTTTGGGGGTGGGTGGGCATTGCCCTAAGATTCTTTCAGTCCTGGGATACTTTGGGCATAATATTCTGAGTCTACATGATGCTAATAATCTATAAGTCCGTGTCACAAAGATTCTAATATGCTATGGCCCTGAGAGTCTGGCTACTAACAGAATACTGGCCTCTGACCAGGAGAAGTCAGGCTGTGAGCTGGGACTTTTCTGCAAGGTCTAGCTGGGGGAGGTCTGCTGCGCAGACAGTTCCCTGGTACTTGACCCTATCTCTGTTGGGCATGAATCTCATCACCCCGCTTGGCCTCTGAGTCTCTCAGGTGGTAGGACCCGAGGTTCCCGCTCATCAACAGAAAGCCTGACCTCTGGCAGGGCCCTGAGAGCACAGGAAAGTCGTATTGCATCCAGTCTTGACCCGTCTGGCTGTTTCCTCAAGGATGAAAGGACAGAGACCAAGTTCTAACCAGTGCAGGCTTGGAGAGGAGACAGGGTTGGCGCACTATTGATTTAAGAGATGACCCAGGACAGATGTCTGCCTAGGGCTGATGTCTGTCCTCCGGCCCTTCTGCAAAGATGGACAGTAACCTCAGTCCCCCTGTTTCCCATCACCTGCGAGTGGATCCTCAGCTGCCTTTGCTGGAGGGAACCTGAGCTGGGTCAGTCCCTGCACTCCAGGAACTGGAGGGTCATCACAGCGCTCCAGATGAGGGAGAAGGAGGCAACTGGATGTCCAGGAAGTCTCAGACTTCGGGCTGCTCCTTCTTCAGTTTAAAAAGTAAGCCCTGAACCCCTCACAAAGTGACACTCATACCAGACTGGACTGAACCCTGAGCTCATGCTGGTCACCCTGGGGCAGGGGAGGGAGTGGGGACCTTTCAGTAAGCCAAGCCCTGGTTGGCTCCAGGGACTACAAGGGATGGGTGTGTCTGTGCCAGACACAGCCTCCTGCTGGAAGGTGAGGCTCCATACAAAGGCCCATCTGGAGCTCATGTCCCTCCCGCTTAAGAATTAGAGATCTGGCCCAGTCAGGTAGCTTAGGTGGTTAGAACATCGTCCCAAAATGCCAAGGTTTCAGGTTAGATCCCCGTCAGGGCACACACAAGAATCAACCAACGAATGCATAAATAAGTGGAACAATAGATTGATCTCTCTCTCAAGTCAATAAATAAAAATTTTTTTAAAGGATTAAAGAATTGCGGGGAGTGCTGAATCCTCCAGTCCCTCAGCGCCCCCGCCCCCAGTGGAGGTGAGCCTCTGTCCCTGACTCTTCCTTTCTGGGTCCCGGAACACAGTCAGGAGCTAATGTCATCACCAGGTTGGTCACGGAGAATTCACCCCAAACCAGAGAAGCATCCGCAGCCAGGACTGAACAGTACCCGCACTCCCACGCTGGAAGCTAGTGCCCCTACACCTATCTGCAGGAGGCGACCAGGGGCACAGTTTTACCCAGTGATCCTGGCAGGGTATAAAGGAGTAGGAGTGGCTGCTCGACCCTCCCTCCCAAGACCATACCTCCACCCAGGCAGCGTCCTCATAGTGCCACCTCTTTAATCTTTTAAGTCCTGTTCCATGGCCTGCAGGAAGCCCTCCCTGACTACACCAGCTGACCACCTTGCTCTGAGTGGCCCCGCCATTTGATCCTGGCCACACTCCTCTTGCCGTGCCCTCTCATGGATCAGTAGGCACCTGGTCTCCTTAGTGGCGACCAAAAATCCTCTGAGGACTGCCTGGCACAGGGCTGGGCCCACATGTTGTCAACAGCTCCTTAAGGTTTGGCCTAGGATGGGAGGGAGGGCTGACATCACCTCCCAGTAAATCACACTCCTCACCCATGCCACCTAATCCTTCCCATGCCCACTGAGAGGCCGTCAGGTCCGAGCAACAATCAGTTTAACCAGGAATTGGGGGGACCAGCCTGCAGCTCCTTTGTGGGCACTTACCTTGGGATTTGGGTAATAATGACCTCTGAGCACCCACCAGTCCCTGCTGAATATTTTGCCTACGTTATCTCATATAACTTCCCAAACACCCTACGGCAGATCACTGCCATTGCCCCGTTTATAAAGCAGAAACCGAGGCTATAAAATGAGGCGACTGGGCAGACCCTGCAATGACTACAAGTCTGTGACTTCAAAGCTCATATTTTTAGCTATAATGCTATGTTCCAACCCGCCCCCACCCCACCCCATACCTGTCTAAATGTAACCTCTATGAGCCTTAGTTTCCTCATCCATGAAATGGAGTAATAAGCTCTCCTTACTGGGGATAAGGAATTAGAATCTCTATCGGGGTGAACAGTCTGATGCAGAAAGACGGCCGCACACAGTGCCTGGCACAGGGGTGTAGGCAACATGAGAGCCCTCATTATTCTTATGACCCCTATACCTGAAATATCCCCCTGGGCACTTCCAGCAGCTTCCTAGCTATAAAATTCGGGGCTAGTCCCTTACTCACCTACCTAAGTCTCTTCATCGGTAAAATAGGCTAATGAATCCCTCACAAGGCTGTTAAGCGAATCTGAAGTCATAGGGCAGCTCCAGTGCCCAGCACAGTGCTGGCAACAAGGGGTGCTCTGGATGGTCACACCTCCGATTTTGAATTGACAACCCTCTGTGTTGCTAAGTGACCTGGATCTTCTGGTACCTCCCAGAGGAAACTTTCCTGGGGCTCGCTTCCTCCCATCTCTGCATTTCAGAGCCACCACCCTCAACCCTCCTAGTCCTGGCCCCAAGGTCCCATCCCCACAGCCCTTACCAGCCAGGCGCTCAGCCAGCGTAAGCGCATGCACTGATGGCCGGTAGTCAGGGGCGTGCTGGGCTTGCTGGGCCGCCTGCTGGTGCAGGTTGTACATGGCACTGAGTGAGTTCATGGCGTGCAGCGAGTAGCCGTTCACCCCGTAGTGCTGCATCTCGGCATGCGCCTGCAGACAGGGAAAAGGGAAGGGACATAAGGCAGGGTGGCACACACTACCCGGAGGGGAGATGCCACCCCCAGCCCAGACCTTGAATGCCTACCTCACCCCTAAGAGCTTCTACCTCCCCGTCGGAAAGTGCCTGTCTTGCCCACAGCTAATAGCGTGAGGGTTCCTGCATTTATTTCTTCATTCACCCACTCATTCGTTGATTCACTAAGCAGGGCTTGTGCAGGGTTTAATGCTCTGGGCTCTGGAGTCAGGCTGCCTGGGCTGGAATCTCACTTAAGTCACTTAACTTCGCTGACCCTCAGTTCCTCCATCTGCAAAATGGGGCTAATAATAGCACTTATCGCATTGGGTTGTTGCAAGGATGAAGAAAAGCCTTTACAATAGGGCCTGGAATGAACATGTGCTCAGAAATGTGACTCACTGTGATTTATCAGTCCACTTGCTGTTTTATGCAGTCACCTCCCCATTTACCCACCCAGGCACTACTCATCTGAACATTCATTGATTCATTCAACAAACATCCATTGAGGCCCATATGGGGCCAAGCCCGAGCTGTACTGGGGACATTGAGGCATTTGTTCTAAGATAGTGGATTAAAACCCAAATGTGCTGCACAGACAAAACAACACTACTGTTATGACCTTTACACATTCCCTACCATTACGCCCTTCCGTTTTCACTGTATTCCCAAGGAGCAAGCACGAGAACAATGAACCCCATTTACAGATGAGTCTACTGAGGCTTAAAAAAAGAGCAGTGACACGTCAAAACAGCCAGTCCGGGAACTGCCTCACCCTGCATTGTTTCAGTCTCATTTTTCAGTGGTCAGTTCATCATCCCTCCCACTGAGGTGGTTCAGGTCAGCATGAGGCTGCCTCGGTCCCATCAGGCCCAGGTCTCCTCCAGACCCTCACAGTCCTCATCTGAGCACCCACCCTGTGTCGACCTAAAATGTCATTTTTGGAATATCGTCCGATGTCCATAGGCTCCCAAAGACATAAAGGTGTTTCCTGTTCCCTGGGTGTGGTGAGGAAAGGAAAGGTTGAGGCAATGGCAGATCCATTTGACAAGAGGAAGAACATATCCAGGTCTCCCAGCTCCCCACCTTCACTGAAATAGACACAGGCTATCCAGAAGCAAACATCTGCAGTGCGTGTACACATACACATGCAGACGAGCACATACACGTTTCATGCGCACACGCAGATATTCCTGGCAAGGCATTCACAGAAGCAGTCATAGTCACACACAAACTCAGCAAGTCACAAATTCAATATCATTTTCCCACGGCTCCTCACACAGACATTCTCACAGATATCTGTCCAAGCCACAGATACATAGCCACACGAACATTACACACACACATTCACATAGTACACATATTCATTCAACAGATATTTATTAAGCAAAATTGATTTTAAAATAATAGCACAAATAAAAATAAAAGAGACTAAGCACCAAAGTCCCTGCCTTTGTGGCATTTACATTCCAAGGGAGGAAGGCTATATAACAACAAATAAACATATGCAATAATGTCAGACAGGAACAGTGCTCTGAAGAAAACGAAGGCAAAGGAGAATAACAGAAAGAAAAGGCGAGATTATTTTAGAGCATGTGGTCAGGAAAGAGCTCCCTGATATGTGAAGTAAACCATGAGCAGCTCTGGGGGAGCAGCTTTCCCAGTAGAAGGGGCAGCAGGGACAAAGGCCCTGAGGCACAGACAGATCGGCCAGTCGGGGGGACGGTAAGGAGACCGGGGGCTGGAGCAGAGGGCCGAGGGAGCTAGTGGGGCGGGGGGAGGCTGCAGGGAGAGGAGAGGGTCAGATCCCCGAGAGCTCATGGCCCATTGTAGGGAGTTTGAACTTTATTCTGAGTGTGATGGGGGCTCCTGGAAGGTGTTAAATAGGGAGTAACACGATCCAATTTGTTGTTAGGAGCTCACTGTGGCTGCTCTATGGAGAACAGACTACAGAGGTTCAAGAAGAAGAGCAAAGAGACCAGGCGCCTGCCCCGTTCCAAGCCAGCGACCCATGTTGGTGCCCAGGGCGATGGTGGTGGAGGTGGTGAGAAGTGGTCAGATTCACAACATATTTTGAAGGCAGAATCGACATGACTGCTGGTAGGCTAGTTATAAGATGTGAGGAAAAGAGGGTGGGGGGGGAAGGATGACAAGTTTTTGTCCTGAGCTACTGAGTAAAGATGGGTCATTTCCTGAATCCAGACTATTGAGGGAGAAGCGGGTCCGAGAGGGGGAATGGAAATCAGGGTTTTGAGGGAATAGGGTAAGTGTGAAATATGGATCCAGCTTCCAAGTAAGAACATTGAATTGGCAATTGGACATTCGAGTCGGGAGCTGAGAGATACATTTACAGATTTCTGAGTCAACACTTACATAATGGCTACCAAAACATTTACTAACAGAAGCCCACTCCACGTACCACAAATATGACCCCCAAAGGCAGAGACCTAAGAGAAAAGAATGAGAGATAGGGCAACGCAAGGTGTTTAAACACTGTATAATAGAATATACCATAAGCAATAAACCTGGGAAAATATTTACTATATAAATTACATAGCAAAATTCATTTTAAAATAATAGCACAAATAAAAATAAAAGAGACCATCTATAATATATAAAGAGCCCTCATACAGAATCAAAAACATGATCACCTTAAATAAAAGAAGGCTAAGTAAATGAAGAGACAACTTATTAAGCAAGGAACACAAAGAGCTACCAGACATATCACCAAAAGCACAACCTTACGTGTAACGAAAGAAAGAAATATTTTTTAAAATAAGATATTTTTCACCAATCAGATTAGCAAATATGAAGAAAAAGTATTACCCAGAGTCATCTGGGGAGTAGGGAACAGTCTTTCCCCTACCTTGCTGACAAAAGAGCTCTTTAGTTCCTGCATCAAAAGCCTTTAGAGAGAGCATCATTTCATTCAACAATTCCATTTCCAGAAATTTCTCCTTCAAGTATGCAGAGATATGTGTACAGGAATATTTATCACGGCTCTGCTTATGATGGCAAACAATTGGAAACCTCACTGTCCACTGAGAGAGGATTAGTTCAGTGCTTAGGGAAGAGTCGTGACAACAATGGAATACAGTGCCACAGTTTAAAACAATGATGTGTATCTGTATGTGCTGATGCTCACAATATATTGTTGAGTGGAAGAAATAGGTAACAGTCTGCATGATGTGTTCCCATTTTTGTAATGTATGTATAAAAATGCATAGGGGAACAAAAGCCTGGGAGGTTATATCCTGAAATGTTAACAGAGGTTATCTCAGGGAGATGGCAGATAGGATTACAGGTAATTTTCACATTCACATCCTTTCTTTCCTTTTTTGAGGGTGCTGATGAGTAGGCTTATCCGTGTGCTCCAATGGATGTGGGGATAGAGCCAGGCTCCAAAACACGTCACAAGCTCCAGGTGGGGAAGAAGGAACAGAGTTTAGAAGTAATTTTATCCGTCCCTTCCCCCAATCCTACTGAACTGGAATGTCCCTCCCCCACCAAACTCTGAGGCTTTGTTGCTTTAAAACTCACTGCTGTTAATGTGGTGACATTTTAATTGACTTAATTATTGCTGATCCCACAGTTTTTGATGCATGACAAGTCTTTATTAACTGAAGCCAATAGAGGTACCTCTCTGGGCCCCACAACCCCCCCAGTCCACTGGCCCTCTGAAAGTCTCCGAGACCTTCCCAGTCTGGCCTCTGCGCAGCCCTCCAGCTTGATGCCCTCTGCCTCCCCAGATCCCAGCAATACCATATGCCTGCCACTCCCTCTTGTCACCTCCATGCCTTTGCTCCTGCAATCACCATTTCCCTAAATCCCCCTTCACCTGATCAGTTCCTCCCTCTCCATTGAAGCCTTGTCAGCTGACACCTCCTATGAAACGGGGCATCTCTCCCTTCTCCAGACTCCAGATAACGAAGCTCAGATCACAGAAATGAAGGTGACAACAACCACAGCTACCATTTACTGAACACAAAGCACCTTCCATGGGTTTTCTTAATTCTAACACCTGAGTTAGAGTAATGTGATGACACTTCTTCCTCCCTCACAAGACCAAGCTCCTTGAGAAAGTGTGTCTGACATCTTCCTGAACTCCCCACCCTAGCCCGGATCACAGGGTCTGCCACAGAGGCAGGCTCAGGAGATGACAGTCAGATGAATTAATTAAGAATAGCAACTATTTATTAAGATAGAGCAGTCATCCCTGTCAACCCTCCCAATGCCCTGGGAGATAAGGACTATTACCCCCATCTTACAGATGCAAGAATGGAAAGTGAGAGAAGTTAGATAACTTGCTAAAGCCCACACTGCTAGGAAGTGGTGGAACAGGTTTCCACAGGTGAGGTTCTTCCCACTAGCTAGTGTTTCCTAACCCCAGTCACTCAGGCTCTTACTACAACATGTGTCGTTCCCTGACATCTAACATTTCTGACTTGACCCAAGGCGATAAAACCACAGCAAAGAAAAGCACGTTTCCCCTGGTGTGTATGCTTGTGGGTACGTGTGTGTGTGTGTGTGTGTGTGTGTGTGTGTTGTGAGATGACGCTGTGTGTGAGCCCAAATCTTCCCTGCTGAGCTCCTCTCCCTCCGGCCTCGCACTCCTCTTCCTCACTCCAGGTGGACATCAGAGCCCCAGGTCTCCTCTGAGGTCCCAGAGAGGCCCTTGTCTGTGTCTACTTACCACTTGAGTGGGACACATGTCATACTACAGGGTCACTTGTCTGCAGCTCATCTCGCTGTTTATTTGTGGTCATGTCTGTACACGGCCTGACTATGATCGACCACAACGTGTGTGTGTCTATGTTTATGTAGGTATCTGTGGTTATTTATAACTCTGTAGGCGTGCACATCTGTGGGCCTCGGTGTGTGTGTGTGTGTGTCCACAGGAATGCACACTAAATGGTGCCCCTCAGAAGTCATGTGGCCCGGAAAAGGGCCTGAGAGAGAACAAGTAAGAAATACAAAGAGAAAGAAAAAAAGCAAGGAGATGGAGTAGATGCAGCAAGATAGAAAGACTGATCGACAGAGAGAAGATAGATTTACCCTATCCATTTTTTTGTTTCCGCAACAGTAGCACGGAGCCTGGTACGCAGCCAGTGCTTAGTCAATAATAAACGTTGAATGGATGAGAAAGAACCACAGGCTAAGAGGCGTCATTGGGGCAGAATGGACACTCAGAATCCCGGTCCCAATGCCTCCTCTGTCCCCAGGACTATAAACCTGGTTGTGGGTGGAACCCTGCCCAGGGGGCTCTTTTCCAGAAACAGAGGCAGCCCAGACCTGCTCCTGGGGTCCTCAGCCAGGCCCAGCAGCTGGAGCCCCAACCACATCCAGCTCTGAGTGCCGTGGGTCCTACAGGGAGGTCAAGAGTTGCCCGGGCTGGAGTCCCGCGGGGCCTGAGGGAGGCTCTAAACAAGGCCCTGCACTCCTGGCCCCAGGCCGGGCCCTGCGTGGGTTCAGCCCACTGCACACTCCAAACAGAATCAATTATATATTTAAAAGGTGCCGCCCCGCAATTCCTGGCAAGCCAGGAGAGCCATCCATCATGGGGCGGCCGCGTTTCACAAGCTGTCGAATTGTGCTTACATTGGTTAAAAGAATCTTTATATTTCATTAAGCAAGCAGATCGGCGGATCTCCCGCCACAGGCGCCATATAGATGGCTTTAATTTTCCAAATCTGCAAATGCATCCGTTATGTCCCTGCGTCGCTGCTGGCTGCGGCCTAATGCCCAGCCAATCGAAGAATCAAGCAGAATTTTATTAGGGGGCATTTTTTATAAATTAACAGCAGCACTGCTAGGAAACCACACACAAGGAGTTTTTGATTAAAAGGAAAGTGGACCCTTCCTTTGTCACACAGGGCTCAGCCACCCCACAAGGCTACCCCATCTTTCTTCACCTCTTCCTCTCCTTTTCTGAACTTTTAATCCCACCCTCCCCCAGTTTCTTCCATTCCAACACACAGTGGAGAGCAAGGCAAAACGGCTATGTTTAAAGGAAAGGACAGGAAGCAGGAGGGGATAGAACCAACATTGTCTGAGCCACTTACCTCCTCTGCGCCAAGCACGGTCAGACACATTATCTCATTAACAATGACAGCTGCCTCTTATGAACATTTGCCATGAGCATGAGCCAAGCTGCCTTCTATTCACTCAACACAATCCGACTAGATAGGAATTATTATCCCCATTACATGAGTGCAAAAACTGAGGCTCGGGGAGCTAAAGTCACCTCGCCAAGGTCCCACAGTGAGTCAATGGTAGAGGCACAACAGGAACCCCAGGTCCCTGAGGATCTCTGTTACTCACTTCCAGAATGCAGCCAAGAGGTGGGTCCTGGTAAGGACCAGCCATGGGTGTCAAAAGCAGCAGTAGGGACTAAAGGTAGACCTTGCAATTCCTTCCCTAAGAAATGCTGCTACCCCTTCAGCCCTGGGTGTTCCCCCAGCATCCCTCCGGGGGAAGAGGCTCCCGCCGCTGTCCTTCTTACCCAGCATTTTAGAGACCAAAAGGACTTTTGCTCAGCAGGCAGAACAAGAATACATGAAGCTGGAAGCACCAGGCCAGCAATTCTGTCCCAGCTCCAAACTGTTATGTGGCATTGGCAAGGGTCCTACCATCTGTGATTTCTTCTGCTTTCACACCGACCCAATGGCTGCCCCAGAAGAGGAAGAAAGCTCTGTTGTGCAAACAGTGTCACCCAGGGCTGGCCAGACACACCTGAGAGAGGCTGAGGAGGAGAGATTCCTTCGTGTGTGTGTGTGTGTGTGTGTGTGTGTGTGTGTGTGTGTGTGTGTGATGGGGGTGGTAGCTGAACAAGATGACCTTAAATTCTTCCAGCTCTGAGCTAGCGGGCCCAAAGATTTTGAGAGAAGCCTATTACCGGCACATGCCAGACACTCAACTATAGTAACCACAATAATTTCATATCCCAACTCTATGAGGGAGGCAGTATTATCATCTCCTCTTTACAGATGAGGAATTGAGGCTTAAGGAAAATGAGTCACCCTGGGCTGTTTGGGAATAGGGGAAGCTGAGCCTCCATCCCAATAAGTACCCCTATTCCCACATCAGTCCTTAGTGCTAAGTTGCCAAGAATCAGCAATGCGAGGATATGATGTAAGGGGGTACCCAGGCCCCTGCCTTACCTTGACCAAGGATGCTACAGGCACAAGGTGTGCGGGCAGACTAAAGATTAGGGTATCGTAGCTGTACCCTCTCAGATGCTATTTATTTTACAGGAGCTCCAAAAAGCCCCAGATCCATTCTCAAGTCACTGCTGAACCCTCCAACCTCTCTGAAACTCCACTGTCAGTATCAGGCTCTCAAAAGTGCAGAAAGCCTCTTCCTCCCCTTGCCAGGGACCAGGTGGCTCTCAGCCACGCCCCCAAGCAGGGGTGGGTGAGGGCACCAACAATTCAGTGATTCAGTGTAGCCGGCAAGGCCACAGAGAGTTACCAAAGACACATTCTAGACACACATAAGGGCTAGTGGTTGCAAATGTGGCTTCACTTACTTCCAGTTGTCTAAGAGCTGGGGAGTCTGACGCACATCCACCTTCCTCAGATCCTCATTCCGCTGGGTGGCAAACCTCTGTCCCACTGCTCCATCAGTGAACATTGAGTCCTGTTTCCATCTCTCCCATTTAAAACAAATGAGCCCATCTCTCAGAGGAGTTATCTCTGGTCCCTTCAAATCCATATTTCTTAAAAGGAATCTCCAAATTAATCATCTCCACTTCCTCCCCTCCTGCTCATTCCTCACGCACTACACCACCATCCTCCCCACCACGACTGAGACACAGCTCTCCTAAGTCACCGCGTTATTTATTAACTACTCCTCTGGGAACACTGTCCCTCCACCAGCATTATCTGGAGAACCGCTGAGCCCTCACACGGCGTGTAAACACCCTCTTCTCCAGGAAGCTTCCCGTGATAACCCAGGATGCCAGGTGACTTCTCTGAACTCCTGTCATAGCTTTACCTCACCAACTTCTAGTTGCCCATTTGCGTGCCCTCCGCCTAAAATATAATAACTAGTTTTGCCAGCCATCCTGAGAGAGACCCGATAGGCAGTACCTAATTTAAGCCTCACAACAATCTCATTATTCCCATTTGATTGATAGGATAGCTGAGACCCAGAGAGGGAAAGTCACTGCTCAGCGGCGTAGCCAAGGTGGGACCCAGGGAGTCTAACTCCAGAAGTGTGAGCTCAGTGCTCACCTGGCCTCACCTTCTGCAGGGCAGGGTCTGGCTCCAGAGCCGGTACTTCATACCCAGCACAGCGAACATTAGACATTCATTCCAGAAGTAAACATAAAGCCACTGTTCTTGTCAGGCAATGGACTCTGGGGTAGTATAATGAGTTCCAGCTCCAGGGCTCCGATTCTAGGGAAATGCAGAGAGTCATGCCGTGGATGAGGGGAGACTAGCTCTGGGAGATGGAAAAATGTCAGCAGAGCCCAGAGCAGAGTATGCCAGTCTCCTCCTCACCCTGCCTGCCCTGCCCTAGCCCCAGCAGAGAAGACCCCATGTCCCCACAAAAAGCCAAGCCCCCTCCTGGCCATAGCTGCAGCCCTGAGCTTGACACACACTGGGCTCTGACCCTGGCCACTGCTCTCACCTAGGCCATACCCCATTGATTCCCCAGTGGCATTTGATACAGGCACAGTGACCCCCACAGTGCGGCCATTAACCCCACACTGCCTGATTCACGTGAGGAGGGAAGGAGCTGTGGTTGAGGTACAGAATCTCTAGCATTCCCCTCAGCTGAGGGCTCCCAAAGTGGTCCTGAAGATGGAGCCCAGGACCTCAGACAGGTGGGCTTCAGGGTGAGTGGCTTTACAAGGGTCAGATCAGATGGGGGTGCTAGGCTTTGGGCATCTAGAGCTCAGTTCCTCAAAGGACATTCTCATCTCCCTTCTTATCTCAGGGATAAAGGAGAGAGGAAGGGGAAGCCAGCGGGGAGAGTGCCAGGGTCCCTGGTGGGTCTCAGGGCAGACCGCGCCCCGACGACCCTCTTGAGGGGCCCAGGCGCTTAGTTACCTACACAAACTGTTATCCATTAACATCCAATTATCCCTCAGTCCGAGCCATTAATTATAAATCAGCCGCTAATTGGGGTAATTAGCCCCCCGCAGGCTAATGGGCCGAGACTGAGGGAGGCCCCATCCGCCTCCGTCCTCGGTTTTCGAGGTCCTTAATTTGGGGGCTGGGAGGTGCAAAGAAATCAGGCGGCTGGAGTTAATTTTTTTCCCCAGGCAATGAAAAAAGGCAGGAGGAGAGAGAGAAGATGAGGCCAGTTTTTGTTGTTTTTTTCTAGAATCCTGTCTCGCATGGACTCTTGAAGGAAGCTTGACCACAGGCCCAGGGAGGAGAATTGTCAGAGTAATTGCTTGGTTCTCCTCTTCCTTTCCAGCATTAGATGCAGCTAGAGCACCAAGGACGAAGACGAAGGAGATTTGGATGGAGCGCAGGTGGAGCAGGGGACAGGGTGAGCCACCAGCATATCCCTGGCTTCTCACGGACATGGAGGAGGCAACCTGGCTCACCTGGTTCGTCCCAGCCGGGGATACCCGCAGGAACGAGCTGAGTCACTCCAGGCTCATCCAGACCCGGGCCAGGCAGGGCTGGCAAACAGGGACTGCGGAGTCCCTGTGGAGCCGATGCTTCAGGCCCAGGTTCGGACCTCCGACGGCTGGAAGAACTAGGGGCGGGGCGTGTGGTGCAGTACAGAGACCTGTTCCCGCCATGCGCGCAGACAGACATAGGAATAGATAAGATACTGGGCCCCGCGGCAGCCTGGATGCAAACAAACCCTGCCAGGTAGAGCTACGGAGACTGGAAGGGACCACGGGACCCGGTGGGCTCCACTGACCTTGGGGCGCACTGAAGCGGCACCCGCGGCGGCTGTAGAATAGCCACAAGGAGTGACCCCGTTTGGGAAAGGCACTCCGGCCTGGTAACTGAGGATCCAGGAGACTCTGTCCTTTGCCGCTGCCGAAAAGCTGGCTAAAGTCAGAGGAATATTTGGGGCCAGAAGTGGAATCCCGGGTCTTTGAAAGCTGGAATGTTCGCCCATCCGGCAGCACTGCGGCTGAGTCAAATAGGTTGTTCGAGAAAGGAAGGGTAACTAAACGAAAAAGAGAGCTCTCTGGATGGTGTGAGAACCCAGGATAACGGAGAACCCCGCTCCGTGCCCTCCTTACCAAAGGGGAAACTGAGGCGAGGGAAGAGCATTGACTTACCCAAGGTCAGAGACGAGGGGTACTTAGTGCAAGACGAACGTCCAGACCTGACCACAAGCTCCACTGGAAGCTCGAGCGTCCTCTCAGCACCCCTCCTTACCCCACCCGCCCACTTGGTAATGGGCTTTGGCGGGCGGCGGCAGCGGCGGCGTCGCCCCGGGCCTTGATTAGATATTTATTGCTGTCATTTACATGGGCACCGCGGGGCGGCCGTGCGGGACCGTGGGGAGGGGCGGGGGATCTGGGAGAGAAATGGGAATGTTGTGGGGTGGGGGGGAGGCTGGCCCCTGGAAGACCGGGAACCTGGCAGGGGGAGCGAGCAGCGAGGCCGGGAGAGAACGCCAGAGTGAGGAGTGCAGAGACCAGGCTGGAGTTGTAGCAGCGCCGGTTTTTGGGCTGTGTTGGGCCAGTGCAAGAAGAGGGGCTGTTCACCTGCCAGCATTGTCCTGGGGGGTGCCTCCGTGTGATGCCTGTGAGTGTCCGTGTGCATTTAACCTATGTCTAGCAGAAGGATTTGTGAGTGTGTCCAGCAGCTCTACCTGTGTGCCCCTACTTGTGCGTGTAGTTTTCACCTGTGTGACTTTTCACCTGGGTGTGCCTGAGTGAGCTACCCATACATCTGACTCTGTGTGGGGTTCAGCATGTGTTCATCAATCTAAACTGCCTAAAAATGTATGTGTGTCCATTTCTCCACTCAAAGATGGGGGCTGTGCCCCTCCAGGTTCTCCGGTTGCTCCAAAACCTATAGGGCATTTCAGGTTCCCCAACTGCCAAACCCCATCTGCTGGCAGAGGGCTGGGGGGGATTCCCTGTTCTTGGCCTGACTTGGCCAGTGTACTGTCAGCCCCAGGGTCCTCTAGAAACTTTGTCTTCTGCTCAAGATCCACTAAGCAGAGTGTGAGTGGGAGTGTGAGGATGAAGACCCACTGCAAGTTATGTTTATATGGGAGCACAGAAACGGCATAATTTCTCCACCAAACAGGTTTCCACACATGACAGTGGCAGGGAAGCAGGTTTCGGTGTCCCCCAGACACTCCCCCATTGCCCCTGAGCTGGTCTGAAAGCCTGCCATTAGACAGAGCCCATCCCAAAGCCAGAGTGCTCCTCTTCGAGGCCACCTTCGCCCCGGGCGGGTTTCCACTCCTCTGCACCTTTGCCTTTCTGTTCCAACTTCTAAGCAGGGTCTCTGTGGCCACAGGCAGTTTCATGAGTCCTTGTTGGAATTCGCCCCTAAGGTCTGCAGGGTTGGGGGAAGGTGTTTACCCCCTCCTGAGTAGAGATTCCCTGCTTCTTGTCCAAAGACTGTGTCTATGCCAGCCACGGAGGAAAGGAGTTTGAGCCAATTATCCGGATAATTTGCTCTCACTAGGCAGCAAATCCGATTTTTTGTCTGACCGCCTACACACACATTAGCCCAGCTGGTTCGCGGAGAGAGGAAGTAGGAACTAAATTCACGGATCCTTAGGTGTGAGTGCCTTCCCTTTGGGGGACGACTGGCAAAGCGGAGAAATGAAACGCGAATTCCCAAAAAACTGAAAACAAGTCTCACGCCACCCCACCTAAAACTTCCTAGGAAGATGCCGGCCTGGCCAACCCGCCTGCAGCGCACAGAACACAGAGCTCGAGCGAGAGGAAGAGACATCCACCGCTGGCCATCGCGGTGGTGAACTGAGAACCTGCACAGTTTTCGCGGGAGCGGCGTGAACCTCTTCCGCAGTGCGAACAGCCTCTGGGTCCCCATGGCCCATCGAGTCAGTAAAGCCCTCCTCTCTCTCTCCCCGACGTCCTGAAACCCGAGCCACCCGGAAAACCAGCACCCGCCCGGCTGCTCCAAGGCCACTGCAAACTTTTCGAAAACGAAAAAGACCAGCCCGTGCCACGGGCAGACCCGGCCCTGAGGCCACACTGGAGGTTTCGCGGATTTCCCTGCTAGGGGGATTCCAAACAAGGAAAGAGGGCGAAAAGGCCGGGGATCAAGCCTTCTTCCATCCCCAATCCGGACTTCCACGTCAGTCGATCACAACACTGAGGAGCCTGCCTTCCCCACCAGAATCCAGGAAAGTTCGGGCCCCTGATTCAGGGAGAATTTGGAGAAGTTCTGGGAAGGCCCCCTGTGCGCACCACCAGGGCGGCTGCTGTCCCTGCGCAGAGTCCGGGAACTTGTGACCGGAGAGAAAGTTCAGCCGGTGGTGTCCGGGACACTGCCTGTTCTCGTCCAGGAGCGGGTCACAACCATCTGGAGTGGGAGGCCCAGATACGGGACCCCGCAGTTCCCCCAGCCCTTCGACCTCTCCACCAGGTGCACCGCGAAAGCAGCTCCAGGGCTAGCCCCAGCCTGCAGGTTCCCACCAGAGAGCTCCTCCGACCCACGCCAGCCAAGGCCGCGGGACGCAAAACGAATTCCACGGGACTAGGTCGACTGGGGTCCAAACACCCACCTGGGGGACCCTAGCCCGAGGCCGTATTTACGAGGACAGAGGCTGGCTGAGCGCTGAACCTCCCCTACCTAGAGAATTCGTGCGGAATCACAAACCGAGAGGAAAGACGCATTCGTCAGCGGTAGAGTTTGAGTGGGAGCCGTTCGGGTGGGACCCGAGCCGGATCCCGCGCAATGCTCTGGGCAACGCGAGGTTCGCTTGGCGGTGCGGACGCGGAAGCTGGGCAGGCATGGGCGGCCCCTGGGCTCCCGGGTGGAGACCTGGGCGGCGGGCGCAACCCCTCCCCAGCCCCGGACCCGGGCTCCGCGACGCCCTGGGCCGCATCTGCTCCGCATTACCCCGACCACCGCCTCCTCCGACCCCCTCCAAATCGAGAAGGATTTGTCTCCGCTCAATATCCAAACCTTTTTTGTATTTATTTTTTTTCAGGGGCGAAGTAATATCTTCCAAATGAGGCAAAACCGTGACGGATCCGAAGCGTCCTCTGCAGTGCCTGCGTCTCCGCGGGCCGAGGCTTCCGTCTCTGCTTCGGAACGTTTCTGCCCATGGCTCGCTCTTCTATCTCTCTCCCCCGGAATTTCGAATTATGCGCTCTTTCTGACTCTGTTTGCTCGCTCTCTCTGACTCCGTTTATAGCCCTCGGTGTCGTTCCCTCTGCCTCTCCTTGTTTGTATCCCTCTGAGTCTCCCTGACTCTGTCTCTAGCCTTCCTCTCCGTTTCCTCTGTCTCTGCGCAGCTTGTCTGTGTCTGTCTCCAAGTCCCTGGCCTCGAGCAAACTTTCCAATACTCCTAGCTAGCACGGGACTGCAAGACTACAAGAGAGGAGGCGGTCCCCTGAGCTCTCGGCCCGAGACCACCCCGTCCCGGTGCCCCTCCCGGTTCGGCCCCGCCGGCCCAGCCCGCTCGCACCTGGTCTTCCCGGCCCGCGCCGCCGCCGTCGCTGCCATCTACGCGCGCCGAGGCCGGGGCTGGAGTTTTAAACGGCGTTTCCCGGGCACCCGGCACGGACCCACTTGCTCCCTAATGGCCCTAGTGGCTGCCAATCACGCGCCGCTCCCGCCCCCGGCCCGCCCCGCGGATGCTGCGGGGCCGCTCTCGGCCTAGGCGACCGGGGTCCAACTGTCTGTGGGTCTGTGGGCCCGGCCACCGTCTGTCACCTCCTCCGAATCTCCGTCTCTCGTTCTCCGGGCCCGAATCTCTGCCTCTCTCGGGTCTGCAGAAGCCGCGGGCCGATCCCTGGGGCCAGGAGGGGGTCTCGAGAAACCTTCCCTTTCCAAGGCCTCACCCGCTGCTGGGGGCTGAGGGTTTAGCATTAGGGTCCGTAGAGACTACGTGGGACGCCCTGACTCCCACCCCACGGTGCCTCCAAGATTGGTCCAGGGCTGCGCGCAGGCACGCACGCACACACACACACACTCCTTCGCTATCAGCCCCACACCACCCGCAGCCTGCCACCCCTGCATCACTACACTATCCCACAACCCGAAATCAGAGCTCACAGTCCACACACTCAGTTCATACCTAGGATGGGGTTCCTAGCAGCTGGTCACCTGTCTGACAGCTGGAGGCCTCTGGAAAGGCTGCAGGTGTGACACTCAGCTTCATGGGCAGCACATGCACCTGTCTCAAGGAACACAGACACACGGTGCCTGGCCCATAAGGGGAAAATCCCAGGACTGGAGACCTCGAGTTCCTGCCCAGTGCCTCACTCCCTCCAGGCAGGACCGGTTCACAGGTTCAAAGGAAGACAACGTCCTGAAGCTGGCTTCAGGGCCACGCATTGATGGAACTCACCTCCTGAGAGGTGTCTAAGTTGTGTACCAGAGGAGCAGATTAATGCCCATGCTGCGGGGGTGGGAGTGGAATGTAGAGTGGCAGGTGACAGTATTGAGGCTGTGTGTGTGTGTGGCTGTGTGAAGGAGACTGGAGTGGCGCGTAGCCAGGTGTATTGCAGTGCATATGGTGTGTGTCTTTTGTATGGCTGGGATTTTGCGCTGCCTGCCTTTGACCACCGTGGCAGCGACTGTGAGTTATATGTGGAGTGTGTCCTCGTGACCAGTGCTCCCATGACTACAAGTTTATGTGTACCTGTGCAGCCTCATATGACCATAAGTCCTTTTGGGGTGTATAACCAATCCTTGTTCAATTGTAAAGTCAAGTGTGGTTGTGAATCCAGGTGACTGGGTACAGCACGGACTCTGAACAGGCACATTGTATTACATTTTAGGCTGGGGCAGCTGGACCCTGGTTCTGGCATTTCCTCTGGTCTTACAAAGCAAAGGTCCTAGGTCTAGCTCCTGGGAGCTGGGCTGTTTGCTTGGTGGCAAAGGCATGGAGAGGTGGGAGGTGTTGGCTGGCAGATGCTGCCAGTAGGTTTTAGAGTCCTAGCCTGGGTTAAGGAGGTCAGGAATTTTGGCCTGGGTGGAGCAGAAGGGGCCATGGACAGGTTTGAGGGTGATCCCCAGGCAGAGTTAGGGGCTGAGTGCCTCAGGGCTGGTGGGGAGCTGTGGGCCTCAGAAGGGAGGGGAGAGGTGGGGGCGGTAAGAGGATTAGGCTGCTTAGACCCTTCTCTCCCACCAGGATCCCCCACCCCCACCCCAAAGCTCCAGAAAAGATTTCTTCTGCCAAAGCAAAACCGTATAGGCTCCATTTAAAGGGACAAGAAGGTGGG
>PVJD01002286.1:0-210388 GCA_004026545.1 Mormoops blainvillei
GACTTCTTAGACCCTCAGTTTCCTCCCCGGTAAAATGGGGATAATACTTAGTAACTCTCTATACTGTCGTTCAGCATTTAGCATGGTGTCTGTGGCTGCTAAGTGAAATAATGGCAGCTGTTACTGTTAGAAACGATCAGCAATTGGTTGTTATTGTAGAATATATTTTATGTTCTGTCTACATTGTTCAGTCAAACTGAAAAATACTGTAGATTTGCTTTTTGGGATAATTGTTAAGTGCTGACTATAGTACAATGGATGGGATTACTGCATAAATAATGCAATTTGGTTATTAGGCACTTAGGTTCTTGTTAAAATAAATTGTGGAAAAAAACCTGAAAGCACTGTTTCAGCTGTTTAATGATACGTTTAGTAGAGATACACTAATGACTGAATTGGATTAATTATGGGTCCTTCAATGGATTGTTTAGTAGTAAATTTTCAGATATCTTTTCGGATAAGTACACGTGTTAGATGAATGGTTTGAGTTTCAAATTTACCTGTAAGCAGCATGAGGGATGGAACAGGTCATTTCTGTAAAAAGACTTGTAAAAACAAATATCTTGGGGTCTTCCAGGGAGTGGAAGTTGATATTATTAAAACTGCAAAGAAAGAAGAAGGGAGGGGTTGTGCATTACTGATTTACATTTATTTCTGTGTTTACAAAACTCACACAGGGCCCGTGTGAAACTCTTCTCCAGAATCATAAAAACCAACATGTATTTAATGCTTACTGGTTTCTAGGCACCATGCTAAGTATTTTCCTTCTTTTTTTAAAAATTAATTTCTTATATTAAACCTATGCCAATAGGTACCATTCATTTACCCATTTCTACACACAGGGAAACTGAGGCTCAGAGAGACTAAGAAACTTGTTCAGAGACAGACAAAGTGATAGAATGGATGTCGACCCAGGCAACCTGACTGCGGAGCCCTCGCTCTTAGCCGAACCAAAATTTATGAATGAAAGCCCCTGTTGGCAAGGAGAATCCTGTTGGCTCTGGAACTGGGAAAGGTATTCAGTGTGTATCAATCATAGTTTAATGTCTGTGCTTAAAAGTGGCCCCTTGCTTCCTTGCTCTTAAGAGGCCAGACTCTCCTGCTGGCTAAGAACAAGGAGGCATGGAGCCTGATTGCTGTTGGCAGCCGTCCCGCAACGTGGAGGAGAGCTGGCCTTAGACTGAAGCCAATGCTGTGAGTAGCAGAGTGGAGAGATGGGAAATTCCTGGCTCTTTGACGACATCGCTGGATTGACCCAGCAGTCCGCTCTGCTTCTGGACTCAGGCTAATGTAATGGATTTCCTTATTGACTGTGGCAGAAACAGCTAGTTGCTTCTCCAGGATCATGCTTTCCTCTTTCTGCATTGACCAAACCTCCGTTTTGCTCAGGGTTGTTCTATTGCCAGTTAAAAATCTATACTTCCGGGTCTGCCTTGTGTGGGGTGGCCAAGCAGCATAATTCCAGCCAGTGAGATAGGAACAGAAATCCCTGCTGGGGAGTTCTAGGAAAGTTTTGCTTTCTGAGAAAGGAACCATCCCTTTTTCCTTCCCGATGCCCGGAATGCTTGCTGGTGGCTGGAGCAGGAACAGACACCCCGGCTGCATGAGGGAAAGACCAAGAGATTTCCTGAGACCTGACTCTGAGCTGCCAAAGTAATGCTTAGAGGCCTTACCTTCTTGTTGTGCAGGAGAAAATAAGACCCTAATATGCTTAAACCACTGCCTCCCAGTTTTTGTTATTTGCATATGAATGCAATTTCTAACTCAGAAATTGAAATCTTTCACTGACATGGATTTCTTTCTTTGTGTTCTGGTTATCTTTGGCCGCACAACAAACCTTCCCGAAACTTAGTGGTTTACAACAATTTTTATTATTTTTTATGTGTCTGCGTGTCAGAGGTTCAGGCAGGGCACTTACTGCTGCCCTGCCAACCACTGAGCTGCAAAGGGTAACCTGTGCTTCCGAGAGGCGTGTCCTGCCATCAGGCCCTAAATCCTTTTGTCATTCGGGCATTTTGCTCATTTTGAGGCGTGAGACAGACAGACAGACAGCTTCAAACCAAAACGGGGGCGGCAGCTGCTGATGTTCGTGGCATGAAGAGATGGTGCCGAGGCAGCCGAGGCCAGCTTTTGCCTTTGCCCCTGGCCACAGAGAGGCTCAGGGAACATAGGAAGGTAGTCCAGTGGAGGGCTCCTTGCTTCCCCTGCATGAGGGAGGGCAACTCATTGCTTATCTCTCCTGAGCTTGAAAGAGGAAAATAGATTCAATTTTAGAAAGATAGTCTAGGACCAGAGTTGGCTCAGGGACCACATCATTGTGGGAGGTGGAGAGGAATGGACAGAGGACACTTTCTCTCCAAAGGTATCAACCCCACTGCCTGTCTTCCCACCGTTAGAGTGCAACCCTTTCCGTTTTTCCAGCTTTAAGAACCTTCTGTGGAAATGCAGCTGCCTTGGGAAAAGTTGATATTTTAAGTCTGTGCTCCTCCGATTTCCATGTGCGGTGATATCAACAGGGAAAGAGAAGCCTACAGGATAAACGTGATGCACAGAACCTGCCCCAGAAAAGATCGCCTTTTACTGGGTAAGGAATGCACAGTATTCTTTTCATATTAAAATTAGTGCAGGTGTAGTATGACAGGGCGCACAAAATTTGCAAGTCCTTAAGCTCCATCTCTGAAGCAATCAGAGTGCCAGGGATCAGGGGCAGCGCCCTCTATGGTGAGGGGTATGTGTTGTTAGGCTTATGTCATGATGAGCTCTTACATTTGAAAGCAGTGCTCTCCTGACAGCTAGGCTTCGCGCAGCCTCCACAGAGCCCACGGCAGCAGGGGCCGTGTCAGGCTGAGAGTGGACGAAGTAGGAGGAGTTGAGGGAACCAGCCTTCCTTTTCCTTTCTTTTGTCATCTGTGGTAAATTTCACTGGCTTTCTTAGCGCTGGTCCAGACTAGGAACACATGTTGGTCTTTGAAAACCCAGCTACCCAGTAGTCACTATTTGAATACATGTACGTACAATTTGCCTTTTCATTGGCTCATTCATTACCTTACTGTCTGTCTTCTCCCTTAAAATTTCAGAACCCATTGTCTGGCCATGGCCTCCCCTTTGTGAGTTCCTTTTTGTGCACTTGGGCTCTGTGGCCATTACCTGGGTGGCTGACCTGGGCTCATTAATTCTGATATTTTGACACCGCATTGATGCTGATAATGCTAATTGCAGGTGCTGCTATAGCCTTGATTCTGTCTGTTCCAGTTCGCTTTTTTGGCTGAAATCTCAGGGAGACTCGTTTTCTCCTGTTGTTCATTTCCATTTTTCATTGCTTTTCATTACTTTTGTGGTAGACAGTGGCAGGCTGGAAACACATTACTATTTTTAGCGCAATGTAGAAAAATTCAGAAGAGAAGACGTAAGCATAATTTTTACCGAAACCTCTATTTTTCTTTACTTTCCCTATGGTATTTATATATATATATTTATTTATTCAAAAACAAGACCTTTGGAGAATCTTTAAAAATGTAAAAGCAAAACATAACAACACCAAATAAAAATGCCACAACTGCTCCTGCATTCTCAAGCAAATGGTGTGCAAACAAAGTAAAAAAAAACAACAACAACCCACAGAATCACTCACTCCAAACAGATTTTTATGCCTTCCTAGATACCATAGCTACTTGGTTATAAATATGATTATAGGGAGACAGGGGCCTGGGTGGAAATCTTGGATTAAAAAAACAACAGTAATAAACAATCTGAAACGACTGGTTGACAAGATGGAAGATAGATGGTTCTAGAATGGAGTTGGGGGCTATGAAGCAATAGGGCAGAGTGGTAATGGGCAGTGGCTCCCTGACTGTATGGGTTTTCAAGTTCCTCTTCTGTTCTTGTTAAGTGATGCGAATAGGGCACTCTGGGCTGCCCACACCAGAGTAACCAGAGGTGATGGCATGAAGGTGCCGAGGGTGTACAGCAGGGGGCAGGGCAGAATGGCTAAGGATTTTGCGTGTGGGCTCTCACGTGTCTTTGGAGCAAATGGACATGGTGGAAAATGATACTGAAAAGGGAGGCTGGAGTTAAAGGAAAGCCCCGAATGCCACGCCAACTTGGCAAAGACTCCCACAATCTGGCAATACTGCATCAGCCCTGGTCCCAACATACTCATATTAGGATTAATCGAGGGGAGTTTAATAAGAGGATTGTTTATGAATGGGTCAGAAGTGTGGAGAAGCAATTGGGATGAGTGTGGTCCCCTGGGCTTAGTAAGAGAGGGCTTGGTTTTCATCTGCAAGCCTGACAGTGAGAGGGGAGGGTGTGGTTGTCCTACCCAAAGATGGCTAGGGCTGTGTGGTGACAGTACCTGTGTCAGGAGTGAAGTAAAGGCCCATTTTCCCTCTGATTTCCTACCATTGCTCCCTGTAATAGTCAGGGTTCTCCAGAGAGAAACAACCAACAAGATACACACACACACACAAACACACACGCACACACACACATGCACATGGGGGTGGAGAGAGAGAGAGAGAGAGAGAGAGAGAGAGATTCACATGGTTGGTAGAGGCTTGGCAAGTCCAAAATCTGCACGGTAGGCCAGCAAGCATGAGACCCAGGGCAGAGTTGCAGTTCAAGTCCAAAGGCAGTCTAGTCTGTTGGCAGATTACCTTTTTGCTCGGAGGAGGTGAATCTGTTTTATTTAGGCCTTCAACTGGTTGGATGAGGCCCACCCAAATTATTATTAGTAAACTACTGTGTTGTGCTGTATATAATGTGTTCCTGTGTATAATATGTGCCTATGTTTTGTATGCATTATACATGGGATTATTATACCCATTATCATACTCATGGTATGTAATCATTATACCCATGTATAAGGCACATTCTTATTTTTCCTTCCAAAATTGGGGCAAAGAAGTGAGCATTATACATGGCAAAATATGGTACTTCCCTCAAATTTCACCAATTTAAATGTTAATCTCATTTTAAAAATCTCTTCATGGAAGCATCTAGAATATTGTTTGACCAAATATCTGGATACCATGGCCAGCTAAACTGACATAGAAAATTCACCACCGCACTGCCCATTGGTGGATCTCAGTCAGGAGCCTGAGGGAGTGAGAGCCTCTTGATGCTGTGTGGGCGGGCTGGCCTCCCAGGCATGGGGGCTGGCGCAGGCTGGACTGGGGGTGCAAACCTTTTGTCCCGATGTGACTGGGAAGAAAATAAGGTCGGCATTTTGCTTTTACCCCCTCCCTACTCTGTCTATAAGCTTGGGTTGAGGTGTCAGGTCTTTCGGAGCTTTAAGCATTACGGGAGACCCTGTAAAATATAATACCTTCTTCTGTTCTGCCCCCTACCCCGGCAAATCGATACAGGCATTAAGGAGAAATGTTGCTGGTTTTTCTTTATGATTTTGTTTATTATTTTTCTTAAACTACAAGTGTAAGCCATGTGTGATTTCAGAAGCAAGCACAGGGACAGCCTGGAGCGCTGTGTACCTGTTTCACTAGAAGGGCCCCTCACCCCCTGCCGGCTGTCTACATTTCCAGGGGGCGGCACAGAGGACTTAAACTATCTCAAGAGAGATTTAAGTTAGCTCTAATAAGGGGCTTCATTACTACGGTTGTGAAATACCAGGAGGGTTTCTCTGTTAGTCGTTTTGAATTTTGGGCTTTATTAAAAAGTAAATGAACCCGGGCCAAATTTACATCAAAACAACATATGTAAAATGGAGACAGTGAATTATTTAGTTATTGAAGTCAAAAATGGACTTTTGAAGCCCGATAATTGCCTCAATTCTTCACTTCCTTTTCCATGATGTGGTGTGTCTGCTGAGTTCTAAAATGGGGTTCTGCAGGAAGTGACAAGAATCTGAAAACTGATATCACAAATAAACAGAAGACACAGTGCTATACTGGAACTGCCATCAGGTCTAAATTCAGATGACTTAAGGGATGGCTTCTAGAAGCAGAGAAGCAATGACCACAGGTGCTGACTGTGTGGGGGTGGGGGATACAGACCAGCACAGTTCTGGTTGTGGGGAAAGAAAACCACTGCTTTACTTGGGTGAGTGTCTTTCCCTTTCTGGGGCCTTTCTCCCTAAAACCAGAGACCAGCCATGTCTCAGTACTTGAGGGGCAGCCATGAGCACATGTCACCCTGGCAGATAACAGAGCGCCACCACTTCTTTCCCACATCTCTTCTGTAGCTAGGTCACGGTCTGAGGGGAACAAACTTTTCTTCTGGCTACAGCTGATGGGCCGGGCAGACATGCTGAGCCACAGGCAGCCGTGTCTGGATTGGACACAAGGGACGTTAAAGGACGCTGAGGTGCCTGGTGGAGAGCCTGCTTAATCAAGGATTTCAGTTGACTGGTGGAAATCTGACCAAATCAAATTGCCTTCAAAGTGAATGCTAAGCGACCTGGCAGGTCCCTTGAGCCTGGTACCACCCAGAGGTGTTGAGTGATGGGCCTGTGTCTCCACGGGGTTGCTGTATGTCTCAGAATTCAGACGCCACGTCAATGGGCAACTTCCTGTGACCCCACTTTCCCATGGAGCCTTCCAATAAATCCCCATCACCCCAATCGATCTGAGTGCCTTTTCGCTGTCTGCTTAACTAGTTAGACTGGCTTAACTAGGACAATCCCGTCTAGCTCTAATAGTATCGGACTCCACTTCTATTATGATGCCATGTATTGCCAGGGGGTCGGGGGGTGCAAGGGCCAAACGAATGGGCCCTGGGGTCAGGTGCCTGGATCCAGGTTGAGCTCTGCCACTGTTAGGTAAGGTGTGCTTTCGGGTCCTGTAACACAGACACAAAATAACAGAGCTTTCAACAAGCAAGATGGAAGTTTATTTCATATTCCTATAAAAGTTCAGGACTGTAAGGCAACCCTGTAATTTCAGGGATCCAGTCTCCCCTTATCTTGCTGCTCCCACCAAGAGTAAGTAATACAACTCTGACTTCTGTGGTGTTAAAATGAGAGAAGAATGAGAAACGAGGTATTGGGGTTAACTAGGGGTTTCTGCCTCAATAACTCACCAGCCATGCTATCTCGGTAAGTAGTTAAATTTCTCTGTGCTTCAGGTTCTCTTATAAAACAGGGGCAGTAAGAGTACCTCCCTCCCAGGGTTGTTGTGAGGCTTAAATTAGGTTGCATGTACAACAGTGCCCAGCACATAATAAAAGGCTCATTAATGGTTAGCAATTTTTCTTCCTATTATTAATACTTATTATTCAAAATCAGGGATGAAAGACAGAAAAAAAGCATGGGAAAAACTCAAGCGCTGTCAGAAAACGTAGTCATATCTTTGATGACTAATGAGGACTAAAGGGCTTATTGAAGCCTTTCCAGTTTTGACCTTTTTAGGCAACTGCCAGGACAAAGAGAAACCTGCAGAATATTCCCAGCACCTCATGCTCACCGTTGCAAAACAGATGACATCATGAGGTACAGATGCCCCTAGGTGACATCACCTCCTGTAAGGAGGAGCTTCGATGGCGAAACCTGGGAACCTGCTGTGCGTTTTCCAGGTGAGCTGCAGTTGCACGATTTCTGTGAACTCGAAAGTTAATTGTGCCCCGTATGGATATGAAGTGGGTGCGTGCATGTGTGTGTGGGGTGCCTGTGTGTGAAAGTAGCCACACATTGATTAAACTTTCCTCTATGCCGAAGGGATGGGATGGCTTTGAGAGCCATGTGAGGAAACACAACAATGAACTTATCATGTTGCTTGACTCAATGAGCTCTGGGATTTAGAAACTAACTCTGAGCCATTAGTGTGGGGCTTTACTATTTTAATAGGAAAACGTTCCTCATAGGTCGAGCAAGGTTCGTGCCAGGGTGGCTTAACACTTTCATGTGCTTTGGAGATACCTTAACTTGGAGTGTTCCTTGAGTAACACACAATGCAAACAATTATTTCAGACATTTCAAAAATGAAGTGCTACCAGCTTCATTGTGTTCCTCTGCTCTGGTGAGTAATGAAAGACATATTCTTAATGTGAAACAAAAGAGGATTGTGAATATTAAAAAAGCAGCCCAGCCAGCTAGAGTTAAACCATCGGGATAAGACATTAACTTAAACCACATGTGAAGTGCAGCTGTTTCTGTTGAAGCTTTCATCAGGCTCAAGTGGAAAGATTGGTGGGTTTTAATATGTGGTTTCCAGCCAAGCCAATAGGAATCTGGGGAAAATGTGTGTGAAATCAGGGCTCTGCCGGGGGGTCCGGGGCTCTGGGCTGGCTTTTCTTTCTGTTAACATAAACAAGGGTAACCCAACACTGAGGGCAAGCCTGCTCCATCTAAAGGTTTAGTGAAAGGCTCTGGAGTGACCAGCATCTCTGGAGTTTGGAGACTCTTTCTACTGTCTTTCAAGAGAAATGCATAGGTTCTTTGGTGTCAGGAGTGGGGACAAAGGAGTTGAGAGATGCCAACTCTATGCAGTCTTCCTTATATGCCCATTGAGTCCAACCTCTGAGGATTAAAACTTGCAAAGAAAAGTGGTGATGTATATGATGAGGGGCTTACTGGTTACACGAACATGAAAACATTAGAAATTAATAAAAGAATATCAAAGGCATGAGATGAGTGCAAAAATAAGGATTAATTGCACACTGTTTCTTTATAAGGGTGGAATGAGTTACATGGCTTCCAGGTTGGTTGGGGTGCTGTCTGATTTTGTCCGGTCTGCTCCGTTAGTTCAGACATCTTAGATGATTGCTTCTGGACTGACGACTACCGGGCGAGGTTGGCCTTCCACCATGTGCCTCCAGCATCACAATATTGCTTTCAGCTTTAGAAGCGTCACATGTAACGGAAAGAATCTTTATGAGACAACAAGTTCAGGAGCTGAGGGACAAAAATAAACATGTCCAAATTGTACTAGTGATCATCCTTGAAATACTACCATTTATCTGCATTGATTCATGTGCTTGACAAACATTTATCAGGCAGCTACAAGAGTCAAAGGACTTTGCAAGGTGCTCTGGGAGATACAAAGAGGGAAAGGAATGGGTGTTTGTCGAACACATTCTATGTGCTAGGGTGTAGGCCTTTTAGTTACATTTTCTCATTTAATTCTTAAAACTTATTTAAAAGGCAGAAATCGTAAGACATGATCTTTGCTCTCAAGAGCCTTCAAGCCTGGGGTTAAGTAGTAAATAAAAGACATATCCAAATGCTCATAAAATAAGGCCATTATAATCACATGCCAAAAGAGAGGTCTCAACGGGAGCTAGGAGACTGGAGCGATTACCTGAGGAATGGAAGCAAGCTTACCGGAGCTGACCACATTAATTAGAACATTGAACGCTGGGGAGGGTTTAGATTCACAGCAAGGTGGGATGAGAGGTGATGACCCAGGTAAAGACAAGGATGAGCAGGGAGGGAAGAGGGGAAATAGTACCTATGAAACATGCACTGCTGAGGCGTGACACCATAATTACTTATAATCAAATTTCCCTTATTATTGAGTCTTGGGTCCAGCACAAGGTACGTTAGAGGGCTTGACTTTAGGGCCACGTTGCATAAAGAATACGCATGTTTAAATGCTCATCCAGTGCGGTGAGATGCTAGTGCCCTCAGAAGCCTGCTCAAATTAAACCCTGAAGAGGAAGTGTAGGCCCCCCTTTCTGATTTAGCGCCCAAGCACACAGAGTGCGATGGCTAGTGGCATGGCCAGCACTTTTGAACTTGGGGTCATCTCTCTGCCTAGTTAGGCTGGGGCTGTGCCATTGGATTTCAGAGATTAACTCCACATAGCCTTTGACTGAGAGGGACCAAGTGAGTCAAGCGCAATTTAATTACATTGTAGGTGCGTATGTGTGGATGTGCGTGTGTGTGTATGTGCGTGTGTGTGTGTGTGTGGTTGTGGTGGAAGGTAAGGGTAGGAGGTCAGCCTGGCAGAGACAGAGACCCCGCGGCATGGGCTTGGACTGCATTTGGTGGAGGTCTTGTGGCACTAGAGTGTAAGAAAAGATTCAGGTTAGTATGTTTTACTAAGTTGGAGCTATTGAATTGCAGGGTGGTATTCTCTGAAACAGTCACCCAGATTCAACTTTGTCACATTGCTAGCACTTACTGAACTGAGTAGAAAGCGAATGCCCTTTCTAATGCAGTCCCTGTTCCTGATGGAATGTTGAGTCACCATGCTTGAGGTTAAGTCAATTAAGCCCCTAGGCACAGGGTGCTAGGAAGACTGCAAAGATATTTGGGAGACGCTTCCTATCCTCAGACAGTTCACAGGCCGATGAAATGTCCATGAGAAGGAGACCCGTAGTCCATGGGGAGGCAGGTCTGTACAAGCCCAGTGAATAGCCTGAGAAATTGCATTAGTTTCCTAGGGCTGATAACAAAGTACCACAGACTGGGTGGTTTACAGCAACAGAAATTTATTTTCTCCCAGTTCTGCAGGGGAGAAGACCTCCAGAATCAAGGAGTCAGTGGGGCCATGCTTCCACTGAAGATTCTAGGAAAGTCTCCTTCCTTGTCTCCCCTAGCTTCTGGTGTCTACTGGCAGTCCTTGATGTTCTTGGTTTCAACCAGCATAACTCCAGTCTCTGCATCTGTCCTCTCATGGACTTCTTCCCTGTTGTCTCCTCTGTGTCTTCAAGTCTCTCTCCACATTAAGGACACCTGTGATCAAGTTTAGGGCCTACCCTAATCCAGTATGACCTCATTTTAACTTGATTTATCTGTAAAGAGCTTATTCCCAAATCAGGTCCCCTTCACAGGTATTGGGGGTTAGGACTTTAGCTTTTTTTTTTTTTTTTTGGTGTCGGGGACAGAGTTCAGCTCACAACAGATATCAGGGTGTGGGCTGGCTGGAGGAACAAGAGAAAGATTGTGGATCGGGGAAGCCAGGGTTGGCCTCTTGGTGATGAAGGGACTGGAGCTCTTTCTCAAGTGTGTATGGTATTTGGATGAAGAAGTGCAGGGCTGGGCTTCAAGGTTGGTGGAGGGGAAATAGGGAAGAATGATGTGGCTGGACTCATAGAGGTTGGCACGTGTGAAGCATATCAGAATGGCAAGGAGACCAGCCTGACAGAGACAGAGGGGCCCCTTGCGGAGTGGTGGGGATTGAAACTGGAGAGCGGACCTGGGGCCAGATTGTAGAGCCACCCATGCACCACTGAACCGATGATGGCTAGGCTTGGACCACATTTTCTTATTCTGAAGAAGTGCTCAACAGCCCCAAATATCTTCAGAAGACAGAGATAGTTAGGCAGGAGGGATATTATGTTCCAATCTTCTTCTGAAGTGAATCTCAGAATACCTGCCCCGTGAAGTGAGCACTGTGGGTTTACACTGACGACCATCTTCCAATTCCTGCAAGGGCCCCACGACCTGAGCCGACAACTCGTCAAAAAGGCAAAGCAGGAAGCAAAGCCCTGGGTTCCTGACCCTTCTTCTCTTTGGGATGCAGTTTTCCCATCTGTAAAGCAATGGCGTGGCTGTGACATACTGTAATTCCTTGACTCCATATAATACAGTGGTGTAACTTATACTCAAATAGGTTTAAACTAAGTTCATCTGCAGATATTGCTTCATTCGATATGGCTTCTCCATAACATGGATACAGTAGAGGTATTTTTACCCCATTTTGAATTTGACTCAGACAAAGTTCATTGACTTGGAATGACACTCACTTGGTTAATGTCAGAGCCAGATCTTGAACATGGGTCTTCAGATCCCTAGTCTAGTGTTTTCCATTCCATATCAATACTTCCTATAGAATCAGAATCTCTGTTTGTCCATCCATCCGTCCATCCATCTATCCATCCATCCATCCGGTATGTATTGAGGGCCCACTATGTGTCAGGTACTCTGCTAGGTACTGGAGATGCATGGATAATTTAGGAAGGATCTTTCCCTCAAGAAATTCATGGTCTTCTGGTTACACTTGAGTTTTTTCTTTCTTTTTTTAAAATTTATTTTTTTAAAGCTTTTATTTATTTTTAGACAGAGGGGAAGGTAGGGAGAAAGAGAGGGAGAGAAACATCAATGGGTGGTTGCCTCTCATGCACCCCCCCACTGGGAACTTGGCCAGCAACCCAGGCATGTGGTCTGACTGGGGAATCGAACTGGCGACCCTTTGGTTTGGAGGCCAGCGCTCAATCCACTGAGCGAACCAGCCAGGGCTCTTTTTTGATATTTAATCTTTATTGTATTTTTCTTTTCATTACCATTTTGAGTCTTTTCATAATGGTGGGGCAGAACCTAGAACCCAGGCTGGGTGTCCTCCTTCCACCACGCCAATCTCACCATGGGATCAAGGGCCTACTGGACAAAGTTCTTCGACCAGTTGTTTTTTTTTTTTTGCCCTTTATAAACATAGAACTATTATGGAAACACATCTAACATCTTGTGCAGTTTAGTCAGTATGTATTATCAGCTACACAATGTTAAATAGAGGATTGTCGAAAAAGGAGTTCTGATACTACGTTAGCTGTACTACTGAAGTAGGGACTATTATAAAAACAAAAACAAAAACAAAAACAAAAACAAAACCAACAATAAGACCCACCGACAACTCCAAAATGAAAACCCTCTCAGGCCATGACCTCTTGAATTGCATTATATTGCATTTTTCAGTTGATGAAGCCCTTTACTATGTGATTGGCACTTTACCAGGAATCACAATCTGAAGAAGCACCTGCTTTAGGTAGATCTTAGAACTGAACTCCTCTAAGCGAGTGAACTTCACAATTCCTCAGCACAGCTACACCTCTGTTTCATTTGCACAATAAGGAGGGTGGATAAAGGCCCCAGCTTCATAGAGCTGCTGTGTAAGAAGATATGCATGAGGTGCCTGGAGCTCAGCAGGACCTCAGGAAATGCGTACCCTTTCCCACGCATTCCACCAAAGCAGCCCAGCGCCCATGGGTGGCAGGCCTTACTGTGCGCGTGTTTTAGACTCAATGCTGGCCTATGAAAGAAGAAGATGTGGGTTTCCCCACTCCCAGCTCTTCTAGGAGTTTCACGTCTTCTTCCATATAGTAACCATACAGTGGATAAATTAGTGAAGTGGAACTTGGGGGACCTCTGATGGAGTCTACTGTTTTTAGTTAAGTTTAATTTGGTTAAGTAAGTGTCAGAATGCCTAGCGTGATACGCCCAAGGACCCAGCTGCCCACCATCCAGAGGTCTTCCCATTAAGCTGCTATTCCAGGACTCAGGCCTCAGAGGCGGGAACACCCTCCCTGCATGTGAGAAAGGAGGTGATTGGGTACACAGCCTCAGGTGCTACCCTCTCTCAAAGGTCAGCCTGGGGGCATGGAAAGAAACATGGCTTCGTGTTACTGCGGCTCTTTTAACTTTCTTTATTCTATTCAGCTTGTCTGGATTTCAGGTTGCTGATGAATAAGGAGGCTCGCTCACAGGGCGGTCCCACCTACCGGTGACACAAGTGGTCCAGAAATCTGCGGAAACCCCGGGAGCATTTAAGTAGATTCCTCAAAATAAGATTCTCCACCACATTGCCTTGCAAGGGATGGAGTGCCATGAGCACAGAAATAAAAGGTAGGGCCATGAATAGTTAAAATCTAAGAAATCGTAAGCAACAGAAGCAGAAGTTATTCATTGTCACCAATTCCGACACTGTGTCCAGTGTTTGTTCGCCATCTCATATGTCTCTTCAGAAAAGAAACAACTAGAATTTGCCACTGGGATGCAGGCATTCTTGTCTGCGTTGGAGCCAATGGAGCTGTTGGAAACACTCTATAAATCTCGCCTCCTGTACCATGACCTTGGGCTCTTTGGGGACAGCATGCACTTTATGTTCATCCTGCAAACCACTGTAGAGGAAACTTGCTCCAAGACCTAAGGGTTTGCCAGGTGAACAAAGGCAAAGGAGCTGCTGAGGGCTGAGCTGTTGTTGGGAGCTGAGCCCGGTTTTCCCAGCCAGAGATCAAGCTCCCACCCCAGCCGCCAGAAAACAGCAAAGTTCTAAATGAGGTCACCGTGTTCAGAAGGGGGAAACAATTAAGTGTCTTTCCTCCTGCACTTTTTAGTCTCGGTACTTCATAGGGAGGCCGGTAGCATCCCTTTTTTCTGCCCTGTTAAGAAACTTTGCCCATGACACAATAAAATTGAGTGTAGAAAGAAGCTGAATTGGGGAGAGGGCACCTCACATTTTATTGGCGATAAGGTAAATACCTTTTGATTTTATTTTCAATTTAATACAAGGCATGTTTAGAGAAATGCTTATGTTAATTTAAAACAGGAGTGAAAACAGCGCCAGGCCCTTGCATGGCAAGGTCCAGCGTATCTGATTACCTCAGGCACCTGGCCTATAAATCCACTCCAGGGCTTAGACCTGATACTGGCTCAAGGAGCCAGAGCGGATGCTGGGAGTGGTCTGCGTTCATGGGCTGGCCTCCCTTGCTCCCCCACCAGGCAGTGTCTGAGAATCTGGGACAGGAGATACGGAGGGAGACATCGCAAAGCTATTTGTGGCAGGAGCAACAGCCGTCTTGTCATCAGATGAAGAGTGGTGCTGAGGAGCTCAGAGGGTGCTCTGTTTAAAATTCTGGGCTGCACTGTACAATTCTGGGCACAGCTCAGTCCCCATCTTGTTCATGATAGCTTCCCCGCGGTCACTGTGGGGCTTCCTCTTAGCTCAGAACCGTTGACATGCTCAGGGTCACTCATCTTTTCACTGCACTATCTTTAGCTGTTGCCTGTTAGTTTTATTGTTTCCTCAGGGAAATTGCAGCTTCCTTGTGGGCCCCTTGGAAGGTTCTTGCTCATCATTCTGACTTGAGCAGAGCCAGACAAAGCAATTAGGCCCCCCACCTCTCTCCTCCATAGCGGCTTATCCTGATGTCCCCAAGTTCTCAAGGCTAAGAGGACCCAACCAAGTGTGGTCCAAGACACAGAGGGGGAAGCGTAACCTTGCTGAGCATCATGCCCTCAGGCAGGAGAGTGGAATGGCTGAAACAGACAAGCTTTGTGCCTCTGACTTCACGGGGGACTGGCAGGGCTCTGAGGGGAGAGTGTGTCAGCAGTGGCTGCCCACCTCTCAGCGGGGGTCTTTATAGCTCTATCCTTGCCTGCCAGGGGTTACCTTCCTGCCTCAGGGCACCGTTGTCAGGGGAGACCCAGGCTGTAGTGGTAGGCATGGCAAACACACTCTCTGACCTTGAGCTTGGCTCAGTGGCTTCTCTGTCCAAATCAAGTGATAGCGCCTATCCTCCAAGCCTCTCATGATCGATAAGAGGATCAGGAGATAGGAAGACATGTGGAGCATGACAGTGCATTGCATGTATGGGAGATAGTACTGCATAATGGTTAGCGTACCACATGCACAGGGTCAGGGCTCTTAGTCGGGCATCCTGGCTCTGCCGTTTATTGACTGTGTAACCCAGCAAGTGAGTACCATCTCTGAGCCTGGGTTTTCTGAAGCATCAGCCACGTCTAATCCCGGTGCCTGCTTCATGGGGTTGTGGTGGGAATGAAGTGAGGGGAGGTCTTGATGTACTGTAAGCACACTGATGTTAGGTCCTCCATAAGAAAGGTGCTAGGGTCCTGGGATGGAGCATTGCCTTTCTTCCCACCATTGCTGTATAGCACATGTCACATTTTATCAAGGCCACCTGCCTTCTTTACCCTTTCCTTTGTGAAGCTCTGACTCCCTCTGGGAAGAATCCATATCTTGTTTGTTTTTGTGTCCCTCAGTGTCCCAAGGATGATGCCTAGCATAGAGATGATGCCTGGTGTGGGAAATGTTAGTGGGGAGCATGGGTATCTACAGTGGGAGTGGCACAGATGAAGCGGGTCGGACAGCAGCCGTATTTGTATCCTGGCTGTTGAGAACACTGGCTCTGGAGCCGGACTGCCTGGCTGGCCGTGTTCTCCCTTCGAGCTGGTTATTTAGCTGCCTTTCCCCTCAGTCTCCTTATCTGTAAAAATGGGGGAAATAATGGAATCAAGGCGTGGGGCTGCTGTAAGGATTAAATAAAATGGTGCATATAAAGCATTTAGTGTGTAGCCTGGCTTGTGGTAAGCTTTCAATGAATGGTAACTATTATTATCATTATTATGACAGGTCCTGTGCTAAGCACGATGTGTTTTAATGCACCTAATTCTCATGACAGTCCCAGTGGTAGATACTGTTAGCCCGTTTCACAGATGAAGAGACTGAGGGCAAGTGGAATAGAGCTGCACGTCTAGTATACAGCTGAGCCTGCATCCAATACCAGATCTGCTAGTTCTGAGGCCGAGTTCTCCCACTACCCTGAACCAGGAGGGACTGAGAGTGCAACTTCTACCATCTGCTTCTCCTGGGGGAGTGGTGTAGACTCCCGAAACCAACTACAGATCCACTTACCCCTGGCTTATCCCGGCTGTCTTTGTTCTAGCTCACTGGGGAGTAGCCAGTGTGGGGCAGGACAGGAGCCAACACCACTAAGGACAGATGGGCAGGTCTTAAAGCTCACTTCACCTCAGTGTCCAGCTCCCAGGCCTGCCCCAGCCTCCGAGGAGCCTCGGGTTTCCAGAAGCCTTCAGCGGGCCTCATACTGTTCTGCAATGCTGTGCTTTTGGGCATCGAACAGTTGTTTGAGAGAAGGTTTGCCCAGCGCTTTCCTAACTGTACCCAGCAGGCTCTGTTTCCTGCAGTTTGTAGGCTACATGTGTGCATGAGCACACGCATGTGAGTGTGCACGCGTGCGCACACACACACACACGCAACCACAAAATAAAAATCAAAAGCAAACGCAGGCCCTGTGCTGGCTGTTTCTCAGCTTTGCCTTCTTTATTACTGCTGTCCTGAATCTTGACAGCCAGTGACTCTTAGTATTCTAGAAGCTTCTGAAACATCATAGAGTGTAGCTTTAGTAGATATGGTAGATTTGTCTAGCTTTTATTCTAGCTTGATTCGCCCCTTTTATTCCAGTTGGCTGTTCTGATTTCTAATTTAATGACTTTCGGGTGGAGTGGGGGCGGCTAGGGGCCAGTGAGTTTGCATAAACGGCGTTCAAATGCGTGTCCTTGGGGTCACCTGCTATTTGCTCTTTCTAGGCAATTGATAAAAGAGCAATGATTTTCTTTGGATAGTTTCCTCTTTCTGGTATATTTGGTGAGGGTGACATAGTGGAAGGAATGGGTTTCAGAGTGCGTGAGATTGGGGTTTGAATCCCTTCTCTGCCACCCCTGGCTCTTCACCCCTGGACAAGCTCTTCCTGCTCTGAGCCTGCCTGTGTCATCTTAAGGTGGGGTGGCAGTGTCCTTCTTTCATGGTTGTGAGAACAGAGAGGCTCTTCGGAGTCCTGCAGTGAATGCAAGTTCCCCTGACTTTAAGTTTTTAGTAAAGTGAACCCAGATTTCCCTCTTAGCTTTTCTAAACTTACCACTATGTCATTACTATTTTTCAGGATGTAACCTTCACTTTCTGTGGGTTTTCTAATAACTGGAGATTCTGTAAGAGAAGGAAAGGATATTTCATGACAAAAGTGGGTTGTAGGACATTGTCAACAACCCTCAGGCTAGCTGGGTTGCTCATTGTATGAAGAATAGATTGCTCAATAATAATAATAATAACAACAACAGCAATATTCTAGTGAATCAGAGAGTAATAGGTACCATCGAGTGCTTTGCTTATTGGGTACTCCAAATCATCTAATCACTGCTCTGATCTTCATAGGTACTATTATCTCCATTCTATAAAGAAGGAAAGTATGGCTCAGAGAAGATAAGTAACTTGCCCAAGGTAACTCAACCCATAATGGTGAAGCCAGGATTTGAGCCCTGATAGATTTACTTCTTAGTTAGGAGTCTTTCCTTTGAACTCTTCTACTGTTTTAACTCTTCTAATATTAAGTTCTACTTTCACCTGTGGAAAGGATAGTGTTAACAGTGAAGGACTGGGTACCCACTGATTAGAAAAAAATTAAACAAAACCAAAGAAGCAGAGACCCACCCCCTTCAGAAAGGCAGCATGATATGGACGTTTGTGGAGTGGGTCTCAGCAATGGCAGATGGGGAAGGGAGGGCAGAGTTGAAGGGATCCAAGACCATTCTCTGCGGTAACCCACTGAGTCTCATCCTGAGCCTTACCATGAATTAAGGGACTTTTCTGAGTCTTAGGGCTTCGGCTCTCAAAGCTCTACCTTTGACCACTGGAGGTAAACTTGAGTTCTCTCTCTTTGTTATTCATCATGGAGACCAGCTCAGTCTTGGTTGAGTTCCTTCAGCTACTGATCCAGAAAAACAGAAACTAAGTTGGTTCTCTGTTCAGTGGCTGCATATTAAGCACCAGAGGGCTTGTTCCAAAGTCATGGTGACAGTACCGTGTGAAGGTCAAAGGAGAATTTGTATATGAAGCCTCTCTGGAAGCTATACATGAATAAGTGAATATACAGGTTTATTATTACAAGTGTAGTGGGTGTTGGAAGTTGAAGTGTTGGAGATTTAAGACAAAGGGAGACTGTTTGTGCTCTCCATTAGAAAGATATATTAGGGAACTGGGTAGAAATCACTGTAAGTGAGCGATGTTCCGAGGCATTGCTCCAAACTGGAAATCATGCATCTGTGAGGCCAACTCTAGGCGGGTGGGTGCGATGCTTGGGAAGGAAAGAAAGGCTTGAATTATTGAAGGAACATAGGAAAAGGAGGGTAGAAAAGCACCTGAACATTGTGTTAAAGTAGAAATACAGTAAGAAAGCACGAGGCGAGATCAAGGAGAAGGGAGTTCTTGGCAGGGATCGCTTCTGTAATTTATCCCAGACCCTTTAATTCCTGACCACGACCCTGGGGAGGAGATTATCACCTTCCCCAGCCAGCACAATTGGCTGGTATGGAGGTTGTTAACTTGAGAAAATCACCAAAGATAGCATTGGGCAACTTCAAAAGTCCACTGTCTTTTTCAATGAGCTTGTTGTGAAAGGGCTTAAACAGAATACTAATAACAGCTAAAGATCTAGCTGCAGGTGGCTGTCTAATTCCAATCAAAATAATTTCCCCCCAGTCTTAGTGGATAAAGGAGGGCAGAATTAAAAAAGGAACCGAGAGTGATTTTTGGCACGGGCACCGAGTCCGCTGTGGAGGAAGACTATTGGTGTTGGCAGTGTGCACTGAGGGTTTCCCCAGCAACAAATTTCCCTCTCCCCTTGATGGCTTGCAAGGTCTGTACACAGATGCCTTGTGTCAGCCGTACACAGCTGCACACGCCATGTGGTATTTGCTTTAGTTAATGGTACAGTGGAGGGAGCGTTGGTCGTTGGTTTTTGAAAAATCGGAATTCTTATAAACACACATGTTGCCCCCTTTCCTAGAAGCGTCCATGCTGAGTTGAAAATATTCTGTTTGAAGGTTACAGACTTGAGGTCATCAGAACTTTGCAGAAGTTTGTGTTTAACCAATGTTTGTCCAAGTTTCCAAGACTGAGTTCCTTGAGAATGAATGTGACTTGAATAGAAGTTTTGGTAGTTAAACAAGATCGCCAAATGCCAGGTTAAACCAAACTTAACAAGTGTCTTTACTGCAGAACTTTACACAACCTTTAATATGTAAATTTGTTTTGAATCACCTGGCAAGGGGTAGACATTTACTCCCCAAATGACCTGACCCTTTGCATCTTGGGAAATACATATCACCTTCTTTAAAAGGGCAGCTGTGGCCCCCATTAGAAGCAAGCATCTCTCCAGCCATCTCTGGAGAAGATACTGAAGCCAGGTGTCATACACAGCACCTGGCAGCACCTGGCATTTGTATGTGTGTCTGGATGGTGGTTGGAATAGGGACAGTAGAAAGGAGAAGGTGGAAGAGGACAGGGGAGTCTGCTCTCTCCCTTTGGAAGCACCTGGGCTGATGGGTCTCCTCAAGAACTCGTTCTCCCTAAGTGCCGTAGTCATGGGTGGAATTCTAAAAGCTATTCCCCGTGGATGAGTATTTGTAGCTTGTCACTGATGTAAGCAGATTTCTGCAGCTGAAAATAGTGACATCCAGTCATGGGGGTCAATCTCCTCAGGGATGTGGGTTCAGGGACATAATTTTATGGCAAGAACAGAGTCGCTGGAAATGGGGTTTTCCTCAGAAGCCCTGTCCTCCTATTTAGCCTTAAAAAGGAGACAGGCCCTTTGAGGTGGCTCCAGTCCAGGCGCCTCTCCTACGACGGGTGAATAATCCTCCCCGGCTTCATGAATTCTCATGGGGTTGATCATTTCGCCAGTCCTCTTTCTTTGTTGTTTAAAAGGATTTGAACTCTAGAGGGTTTGGGGTCTGTAAAGTCTTCCACATTTTCCGTCTAAGTCATTTTTGTCTCCCTGGACTGCAGGGGAAAACCACACCAAAAGGCCTCTCTATTCCTCTCGGACGCTGTGGGCAAACCCGGAGAATGCGAACAATGGCAGAGCCAGAAAAGCCACGCAAATACACGTTTTGAAAAACAATCTGGAAACAGGGCTTAAAGAGGTTTTCTTTTTTTCTTTCTTCTTCTGTTTTTTTTTTTTTTCCCTCCCTAAACCCTGACCATGCCAACTGGATTCTCTTTTAGTAATTTAGTAATTAAAGAAGGGAACCAACCTCCCCAAGAACTGAAGTCAGCAGCTATATCGAGTCAAATGACCTTAAAGAGAACAGGCTTGTTTGTTAATCTCGTAGTATCTCTTTCCCAATAAACCCCCAATTGTCTGCCTTGTACATTCAAACCAGGTCTGTTGGTTATTTATTTATTTAAGATGTTTGGCCTGTTTGGAAATTAAACACTTTCTTGGATTTCATTTCCTTGGGCCAATGGCAGACCTGCTGGGGGTGATCCTGAGAGGATACATTGATAAAAGCCTTAATAGGGGAGCGCAATGGGAAAACGCCAGAATGAATTAGCTCGCTGTGACATGGCTAACATCATTGCATTTATATATGTTTCATTAAGCGGGGGCTTGACAGCTTTATGAGGAAACAGAGGGTTTGCGACGGAGGAAGGCCCTGCAACCCTGCCATGGCTGATCCCGGCCTGTGCCATGCGTGCTCTTTAATAGAATAATATTTGCGCAGTGAAAATGTCACTTTAAATGACTGGTTTGATAATCCCTTAAGCTTTTAAATGATCTGCAAAGTCTGGAAACTCTACCCCAGTGTTTAAAATTGACGGGAACATTAATGAATGCCAACATTAAAGGATGGTCCCCAGCTTTGCTTCCTGAGTCAGACATCGCTCGCTGGGTTTCCTTTCCTTTTGTCTCTTGCACCCTTTCTGCAGCGCAAGTGTGTTCGCCAAGGATGATCGCTGAGCAGCTGCAGCAGGCCTTCGCTGCAGGAATATTTTGAGGGAGGAGGAGCTCAGCTTGTGGTGGGGACTGGAGCTACCAGGGTTGAAGCTAACAGAAGTTCCTTCATGCCGAGAAGAAAAGGCACTCCCTCTGGGAGGGAGCTTGCAGAAAGGGCCCCTCTGGGCAGAGCAATTAGCAACGGGCTTGCATCTCACCAGCTGGTGCATCCTGAGCCAGGGTCTTAGCGGGAAGGCAGAGCAGGAGGGATTTAGGCCCCTGGAGCCCGCTCAGGGCACGTCCTACACAGCCACGTGTAGCATCCCTGGCGAGGTCTGCCTTCCTTGTTTCGTTCAAGCCCCCTCTTGGACCAGGATGAAAGTGTCCCTTTCCCCAAATATCCTGTGCTGTATGAGATTCTAAGAGGGGCTTTCCTGGGGGGAGGAAGCCCCACTCACTCCTTCCTCCCTTCAGTGACTCTGGGCTCGCACACAGGAAGGCTGATGGAGAGATCGCCTTCTCATGGACTGAGGAACAGAATGCAGACTACAGCCCTGCGGGTCCGAGTCGGGGCTGCTGCTTGTGTTCATCAGGTTGTATTAGAGCACAGTCCTGCTCATTTGTTTATTATCCGTTACTACTTCCCTGCTCCAAAGGCAGAGTTGTGTAGTGGTGATGGGGACTGTGGTCCACAAAGCTTAAAATATCTGCTACTTAGCCCTTTACAGAAAAAAGTCTGTGGACCCCTGCCCTAGAACACGGGGCCAAACGAGATAGAATTTCTGGCTTGAATCCTGGCTCTGCCAATTCTTGTGTGTTCTGGGATAACTTACTTGATATCTCTGTTCTCAGTTTCCTCATAAGTAAAATGGGAATAAGAATTCTGGTTGACCCACTTTCTGCAGCTGTCGTGAGGATTAAATGCTCAAGAATAAGGGAAAATGCTGTACACGCGTGAGATATCAGCCATCGGCAGTCTGCCAGGGTCTAGCTATGGGGCTTAGGGGGAAGCCCCTTGACCTCGCTAGAGCTGTTTCCTCATCAGTAAAGCAAGAGATGTGCCCCAGATCAGCACTTCTCAAACATGAACGTACATATGGTCACCTGGGGAGTCTGGTAAAATGCCGGTTCTGATTCTGTGGGTCTGGGAAGGGGTTGAGAGCTTGCCTTTCTAACTAGTTCCCAGGTGCTGCTGCTGCTTGCACTGGGGACCCCACACTGAGTAGCAAGGGGCAAGATTTTGCTGACCTTCCCTGGTAGTGTGATCAATGAGCGGTCGCATGAATGCTTTTGTAACCGTACCAGGGAGGCCCTTTCCAGGCACCCCCCTCCCACCGTGTGCCTTGGCAGAGGGATTCTACACTTGCTTCAGCGTGTGGCCTAACCACATAGCTGCAGGGCACTGGTGAGATAAGATAGGTACTCTTCCACTCCTTGAGACCTCTGGCCAAACCCTTCGGGCAGCCAGTTGGTTTGCCAGGAGTAGGTGGTGGCAGGTTGGACAGTCCTGGCTGGCCTGAGAGAGGCTGAACCCTGGGAGGATGCAGTAGCTGGAGGGTACCCTGCCTCCCTGCTCTCTGTCCCCAACAAGGAAACTATAATAGTTCCCATCATGTGTTGTTTCACTTTCGGTGGTTTCAGTGACCTGTGGTCAACCATGGTCCAAAAATATTAAATGGAAAGTTCCAGAAACAAACAATTCATAAGCTTTTAATTAAAGCTGTTCTGAATAGTGTGACGAAAGCTCACTCTGTCTCGCCGTGGGTATGAATCACCCCTTTGTCCAGTGTCTTCACACTGGACACACTCCCCGACCATTAGTCACTTAGCAGTCATCTTGATTATCAGATTTACTGTCATGTCACAGTATGCAGTTCTTGTGGTCAAGTCACCCTTATTTTACTAGATAATGGCCCCAAAGCACAAGAGTAGTGATGCTGGCACAGAGGCTATAAAGTGCTTCCTTGACAAGGAAATAAAAAAAATGTATGCTGAGGTTGCTAAGAGTGAAAACGAATCTTCTATCCATGACACTGAGAAGAAAAAATAATAAATTTTTGATAGCTTTGCCATTGCTCCTCAACCTGCAAAATGTATGGCCTCCGTGTGTGATGAGTGCTGAGTTAATATTGGAAAAGCATCCTTTGTGGGTGGAAGACATGAGCAGAAAACGTGTTCTCACTGATAGCAGCAAGTTGCGCCAAGGAGCATTGAACTTATCTGAAGACTTCAGTAAGGGATCCCCTGAACTGAGTGACGCCAAGACATTTACTACACATAAAGGGTGGTTACACAAATTCAGGGATAGGCTTGGACTGAAACATCAGAAAACTACTGGAGTGGCTGCGATGGCCCGTGAAGAGCCTGCCACCACACTTCTGGCGGAGTGGAAGAAGTTGCTTAGGATTTGGTCCTATCTGCGGTTTCGGGCATCCACTGGGGGTCTTAGAACATATCCCGCGAATAAGGTGGGGACTAGAGTAGTGAGCTGTGCCTTGGTATCTGGACGTTCAGAAGGCTGACCCTTCTTTACGGAAGTGAAATGCCTTCTGTGCTCTCAGGGACTGCCAGCGCTGTGGAGGAATTCTCTTGGGTTTTTGTTTCTAACCACATTTTCCACAGGCCTGGGGAGGCCTCAGGCTGTTCACCCCAATTGCCACCTGGAGCCACTTACTGGCCTTTTTAGGAGGGGCTTGTCCTGAAGCTGGAGCCAGAGACAGTGGTCCCACCCGTGTAGGGTGGGCTAGGTGGCAGAGGAAGGAGCAGGGGTACGGGTCTTAACATCAAGGGGGTTGTTTATTGACAATTGCCCATCAGGTGAGGGCCCTCGGTTAGACCCAGATACACTGGGACAGTAGCAGAATATCATGTAACAGCATGTGTTTTTAGATTCAGACAACCCTGGGTTCAAATCCCACCTTCATCTCATTTTCCAATGTGCTTGGGCAAGGCTCTTAACCTCGTTGAACTTATGTTTTTTCATGGACTTGTAAAAATTAAACAAAATTATACACGTTTTCCCCCTTCAGATCCTCAGGGGCTCCCTGTTAGCATCTCATCAGCTCCAAACGCCCTCTGACAGGATCTTGGATGTTACTTAGCTCAGTCTCTGGCACTAAGAGAAATTCAGCAAAAATTCAGTCAACAAAAATTGGTCCATGAAGACTTGACGCATAATAGAAGTTTTACAAAGGAAAACAGAGAGACTAAAACAGCCGTTTGATCAATTCTCCACAATTTAGTCCTTCTACCCCTAAGATGTGGAACCTCTGGCGAGTTCCTTGTCTGTGATAGGGGGATAGAAATTGGGCTTTGTGGCGGGATTGTGTGCAGGATGAGATGACAGAGCCAAAATTTCTGTACAGCCCCGGCATATACTATAAACACTCACTAGCTTGTAGGCCTTCTTGCAGCTATTATTTCAAAAGCCCCAGGCATGTGTGATTGTGGTTAAAAAAAAAAAATGCTGCAAAGCAGTGGCTGTGGATTCCCTGTACAAAAGGGCCTTTAAGGTACTTTAAAAACTAGCTGGGGCATCAGGACGAACGCTCTACAGCACGAGTGTCCAACCTGCTGCCTGTGGGCCTCACGGAGCCCAGGATGGCTGTGAATGCGGCCTGACACAGAATCGTAAATTCACTGAAAACGTTGTGAGATATTGTTGTGATTACTTGTCGCCATGTGTTTAACGTGTGGCCCAAGACAACTCTTCTTCTCCCAGTGTGGCCCAGAGACGCCAAAAGTTTGGACACCCTTGCAGCCTGCAGTGTGCGGCTCCCCAGGGCGTTGGTAGAGGGAGACTCAAGGTAACCCGATACATGGCGTTCAGCTCTAATGGGCTCTGGGCTCTTCTTAACTGTTCCCTTTCTGCCCGGCACACTCTCCATGATGGCAGCTGGAGGCTTGATGGCCTGTGTTTTCAGGTCATCTTTGAGGCTCCTTTTCACCCCATGTCGCTGCCTCTCATCAGGATCCTTGATTCTTCCTCCACTGCGGTCGCAGGTCTAGGTAGTCCTCCCAGTTTCTATCCTGTCCAGCTTGCCTCGGCCTCCCCCCCCCCCCCACATCTGGCCTGCTGCAAAGCTTGAGGCCAGCAGCTTTCAAAACTGACCATACCAAAGTCACCTGGAGAAGCTTTAAAAAGAAAATATGATCCTAAGACCCTAAGCCCCAGATTCTGATTCAGCGAGTCAGGGATGGAGCCTCAGACATCTGTGCTGTAAAATCTCCCCAGGTGATTCCAATTTGCAGTCTGGGTTAAGAACGCTGTTAGAGGCTTTCCTGCATTCAGCTGCAAAATCAGGAGCCCAGCAGCTTTTGTAACTGCACTGTGCTCACCTGCAGAGAGGAAAGCCCTCCTATCCAGCCAGGCCCAATGCAGTTGGATGAGATGCTTCGCCTCCAGCCCAAATGCCTCTACCTCTGTTAAAAAATAAACAACTATTTCCTTCTATGATCATATGTTGCCTTTCATTGTATTTACTGGAGCTCTTATCTTATATTCTTCATTCAACAGGAATCTTCTTGGGAAAGGATCAAGAGCTTGTTTAACTTTGCACTTCCCATAATATTTAGTACAGGGCTTCTCACATGGTAAAATATTCAATATACCATACTGGGTTGATTTATAGTTGTTTTGTGTGCGCTACAGGGTTTAGAATAGTTCTGAGAGCATAATAAACACTCAATAAACATTTCTTGATTGATTGATGAATGTATCTACTCAAAACCTATGGAGGAAAGGGAGGACGCAGAATGGTTCTTCACCCTTCATTGGTTGAATGGACTTAGGTGGAGCGGTGTGCCTTTGCCTCTGGGGTGGGTGCCTGCAAGAGCCCTTGGAAACACACACACACACACACACACAGTCCTTGGAAATGTAGAAACCAATCACCTGCCTAGATGATCCTGTCACTGACACTGTCACCTGGTGAAAACTGCAATGCTAAATGAAAACAATGTTAGATTTCGTTTCGTCATACTCAATGTACTAAGATAATTTCATGTAAAATTACTCTGAAAAACTACCACTCACATGCAAGTTAGAACAAACTGATTGGGAGTGCAGATACCCAGGGCCTGGTCTCAAAGTTGCCACTTACCTGTTGCCTTAACTCCCCTGAACCTCAGGTTCCTGTTCTGGAAAACGAAGCTTTGGATTAAATCTGTAATTCTTATTTCCAGAAGTGCACTCCAAAGAACATTGGTTTCTTGAAATATGAGAGATGTTAATAGGTGTTCTAAACCAAGCAACCAACCAACCAACAGTTTGAAGAAGAAACAGAAGTTGTTTGGGAAATTCTGGTCAAGCCAAATGAAATAATTTTCAAGACTTCTTATAGCCTTTATTTTTTGTTAACTGTGACTCACCGACAGGAAGGAGACAGGTTTCCCCTAAATCGCTAGCCTCAGAAACATATTTTTCTCCCATGGAATACTTACTAACAAGCTCAGGAATTTGCACACTGATCCTCAGTACTGGTGACTGAGTGGGCCCTGGTGTCTTGCCAGGACACCCACCCCACAGGCTCCCTTCAGTCATCAACTCACTGTGAAGGACACTTGCTTGAGGGGATTTTACCTAGGTTCCCCTGGCATCTAACTCTTACTCACCTCCTCCGGAAAGGTTTCCCATCCAGCTCCATCCCATAGTTATACCCCCTGGCTTTGAACCTTTTAAGGCAACAGAGTAAGAAGAGGGGGGATTTTGCTGTCAGATGGTAGGGTCTGAATCCTGGCTCCGCCGGTTGTATGGGTAGCTGGGCAAGTAACTTAGCCACTCTGAGCCTCATTGCACTTCTCCGAAATATCTGGAGAATAGTCTGTGGATGTTTGTGGTTTGTCCTGCACAGCATGCATTCATCCTTTTTCCCGTAAAACATTAAACAAAATTTCCCCTGGGGTTTATGCCAGGCACACTCAGCCCTGGGGTGGGTAGGTGTCCAGACCCAAGACAATCAGAACCTCACATTCCCTGGCCACAAAGATGGGTATGCAACTCAATCAGGATGAATGGGACACAAGTATAGCTTTGTCGATGTTCCTAGAAAAGAGGTTCTTGCTCTTTTCCACTGGATTTGAAGCTTAGCGACCATAAGGCCTGAGGATGAGGTAACCGTCTTACATTGTGAGTCAAGAGGCTTCCTGAGTACAGAATTAACAAAGTGGACTGTGGATAGACTTAACGGCTGGAATTTCAGCAGCCAGACCTCGGGAATGGAAGCTATAGAAGATGTGTGGGTCCCTGCCGCCGTGGAGCACCATTCCAATTTTGGACTATTTCTTATTTTTTTGAAAGTGAGAAATAAGCTATTTATTATATTTAAGCCATTGTTATTTTTTTCTGTTATTCGCAACTGAACTTAATCCTAATTTATTGTTTGAGTCAGATTTTTCTATTTCTTTTTGTTTCTTTGCTTTTTAAACAGATAGAGTCCTGTCTGACATACTCTCCTGTCTTCGTGGTAGGATTATGTTATAGATTGGAATGTGCTTCCCCCCATTCATGTATTGAAGCCCTAACCATACATAGGTCTTTTAAATTAAAGTGACATCTTCAGCATGGGCCCTAATCCAATAGGACTGGTATTGTTGTAATAAGAGGAAATTTGGACACAGGTATGAGTGTGCACAGAGGAAAGATCATATGAAAACAGGCAAAAGATGGCCACCTACAAGCCAAGGAGAGAGGCCTCAGAATAAAATCAACCCTCAACACCTTGATCTTAGACTTCTAGCCCCAAGAACCATGAAGAAATAAATTTCTGTTAAGCCACCTAGTTTGTGGTACCTTGTGATGGTAGCCCGGGCAAGTGAATGTAGATGAACTGAAATAATAATGTGTGTGCATGTATATATATATGTATAGGGCGTCTAGCCCAGTATTTGTACCCAGGAGGTCCTCAGCCATGTTGCACCCTCTTCCCTGTGCACAGTGCAAACTCACACCATCAGGAAACCCTCTAGGAGGCCGTGTGCTCCATGTTCCTAACTAGATCCGCGGAGGCCCCACAGCACCTGACTCGGGACTATTACGCATATCGGAACACTCCATAAATGCTTATTGATTAACGAGGACTCCCTGGGCCATGCTCGGCAGGCAGAGATGGATTAAGTTGTTTAATAAAGCCTGTCCTAATGCACCAAAATCCTCTGGCAGGCTTTTCCTTTAAAGGGAGGAAAGGAGAAGGCAGATTTTACAGCTGGCTGAAATAGGCTGGAAGAAGCTGTCAGGGGAAATAGTGGTGGAGATGAAATTGACAGAGCGATGGTCAGACAGCCCTTTGTTATTAGTTTCAAACTACCAGTTATGTCTGTTTTAATCTGGAGGATGCTTTGGTAATGAATTGAGTGTGTGAATCTCAATAATGCAAAGTTATTGTTGTTATTAGCATTTGTGGCCATCATTACTTTACTTTTGTCTAACAGGGAGGTTTGCTTTTCTCCTTTTCTCCTTCAGTAATAGGGTGGAAATATTCTCACTCACTGTCATTTTTGAGAACTCTCCGTGAATGTTGGCCCTTCTGCCCCTTAAATCCATAGCAACAAACCTTTCCTTTAAAGACCTAATTTCAAAACGGTGGCTAGACCTAGAAATCTATCCTTTTCAGCTCATATGTGACATGGCAGAGGTTATATCTTCACTCCTGTAATTTTCCTCTGGGGAATGACTAGACCTTCGCTAACAAAGTATTGGTTAAATTTCACCTACTGGGGAAAAGAAAACTGACAAAAACGTGTCACATAGCCTGGGTGCAGGGCTGCAGAATTCTTTTTTCCAGCAGCAGGTCAAGATAGGAAGTTGTTACTTGACCCTTTGCTCTGAGTAAAGTGGTGGAGCAGATATCATCTGAATATTTAAGAAAATGTAAAAAATAAAAGTGAAACCAAACAATTCTTCTGGGCTCTCTCAAGCTTTTCTTGCGATGAGAAGTAGGAGAAAGGGTGAGACGGCGCATCATTCAGAAAATCGCCTCGATTCTCTAGTTCACTTTGTGCAGGAAGATGGTCTCACCCCCAGAGGCCTAGCCTTTCTTTGGAACTGGCTCTTTGCACGCTGTTATCAGAAGAAGATTTTGGAGACTGTCACCGATAAAACCGTGCAGTTGTCTTCCAAGTGGTGCCATGGAGGGTCCCTTAGATGAGCAAATTCTAGTAGGTGCATTACAGAAATGATCCTGCGTCATCGGGGTTCCTGGCCGACCTGACGCTCCCTGTTTATTTATTTATTTATTTTAAATATCCTTGCATCTGATTCTGTCAGAAGAAATATTCTTTTACAAATACAGGGGTAGGCAAAAGTAGGTTTACAGTTGTGAGTTCACAGAACAGAGTCTATTCTTGTATTATTATTTATTAATTATTATTTATTTGTGTTACTTATTGTCTTATTATGATTGTTATTGTTTCGCATCCTTACTTATGGTTTATCTTTTAGGTAACGATGCCTGGTCACTTAACCTACTTTTGTTCCCCCCTGGATGTTGATTTTTCTGTATCCCATGAAATGTTTTATGGCCGAAGGATTTTTCCTTACAAATTAGGTAGCATCAGGTGGCATCAAATGTAAAGGTCCTATTTCAAAAGAGACTTTTGGAAAAATGTACCATTTCTTTCCTACATTTTGATCTTGACTATTGTAAGGAGATAACTGCTAGTTTTCAGATGTTTAGCTTACTTTTTAGTCTATAGTTTACAAAGAGAGTCTGCATACAGATACGGGTGTGTGGGTGCATAGAAACAGGGGAGGAAAAGTCAATTTTTGACTCTTAGAGATACCTGTAGGTCCATTCATTTGCCTGTTGTCCACAAACCCTGAGGGTCAGAGACATGTAGAGATTCCTGTCCTCTCTGCCCAGGACATACAGGCAGCCTTGGGCTCGTGTGCAGCAGGTCCACTGCTGTTGTCAGCTTTCAGGCTCAGGGTCTGCCCGAATCCCTTCTTCTCTCAGAATCCCCCTTTCTCCCAGTGGCTGAAAGTCATATTGGGCAGTGTGGGTGTGGAAGGGATTAGCATGGAGGCAGCAACCAAGGGTGGGTGATGGGGATCTCTTCCAAGGAAGAGGATGGGCGCCCCCATACTGAGTAGATAAGGATGTGTTATGTAAATGGGCCAAAATGTCTCTTTGTGTATTGGCCTCTCGGTTGTTTATTTGTTCACTGAAGACTGAGACCCATTAGCTCGAAAGCCTGCCTGTGCCAAACTCAAAATTTTATATATCCAATTGTTTAAAAAATAGTAAGCATATTTTTAGTTATTTAGGGCCTGTCTGTTTCACGTACCATGCAAAACCTCCCCCAGCATCTTCTGGCCATTCATGGATAGGACAGAGCCCAGCCTGCTGGGCCCTTTGGAGCGAGAGACTCCCTACCATCCTGCTGAACCCAGACACCACCTAGACATCGAGGACCCCTCTCCCCCAGGAGATCCCATGCCCTCCTTTCCTTCTGAGCAGCAGCCCCCTTTGGACAGCTTTATGCTGTGAGGGTATCCCTTCTCATGCAACCCTGTCCAAGTACCCGCCAATAGAGCCGTCACCCCCATGGTCTTACTTTTTCTTTAATCAGCTCCCAAATTTCTTGAATCCTCTAGTAAGCTGCAGTCAAGGCCCTGTAGCTCTTGGCTATCAGAACATTCTCTATCTCTTAACCAAAGCACTGCCCATAGAAAGCATTTGTTTGCATTGTTTTTTTCCCACCTCTTTTTCTTCAATTGGAGTGATGCTATGCTAAGTCCTCAAAAACTTACCCATTCTGTCATGTTTTTATTGCTTAAGCAAAATGAATCTGCACAGATATTTTTTTTTATTAGCGCTCTGCAGTTGTAATTCAGCCTTTGGGTATGATGTATATAATAAAATGTTAAAAAAAAGGGCCAACTATCTGTGTGTGTGTATGTGTAACAGAAAAGACAAGGGAAAGAGTGGGATACGTGGGGGAGAAAAAAAGAGAAGTAGGGATAAAATTAGTATCTGATTGTTTTATGTCTTTTCCAATCTTCTTTCTATAACTAGATTACAAACTTTTAGAGAGCATGAATTACTGTCCTAGTACAATATTGAATTAATAGTTCTCAATGAATATTGTTGATGAATAAAAAGATAGAGAAGGAGAGAGAAGGGATACAGGGAAATAAGAAGACAAGGACTTGGACAGGAAGAGAGACGATAAAAGAAAGCATAGTCATGTGACCTTAGGCCTGTCTTTGAGCTTCAAATTCCTAACCTGTAGGATGGGGACAAGATGGCAGTGCGATAGAATATGGATAGCCCTGTGGAAATGGAAAGACTTTTAAGGGAGTAAAGGTACATTTGTGTGTTTTATCTTCTCCTCTGCCAAAAACTATGAAGGTAGTCTTCAGAAGAGTGGGTAGTACACAGGCATCTGGAATTACTTTGAGTCTCAGAAATTTAGGAGGAAAGTCTGAGAACCCACTTTAGAAGATCAAAGAGCAGTTGGTGGGAGATATTGTCTACTTAGGTTCTTTGTATTTTTAGGGTTTGGAAGGCGAAGTCCAGACCTCTGGTCATGAATCCTAGGGGAGGAAAGGGGCCTGAGGACTCTGCGTTGGCAGGTCCTGGTCCAAACTTTACCTGCTCTCTGGGCCCAAGCGACCAAATTAAATAAAGCAAAACATTGAGAGCTAAACCTTGGATGCCCAACTTGGGTGCTCCCTCAAGGATGCTGAGCAGTGAGGGTCTGGGTGATGCTCCTAGGAAAAGCTGTGAGCCCTTGTGTAGGAATCTCCATCACAGAAGGACGTTCTCTGCCAGTTCGGATTATCAAAGTGTGAGAGGAGTCTCAAAAGTGAGACTTCCTACTAATAAGGCATGGGGGGGTGGTGGTTGAGGAACTGGTTAGAAAAACAACAGACAATGAAATTTGCACTCAATATTTGAGTGAGACCATTCTTTTTTTTTTTTTATGATTGAACATGCCTCCTGTGGATGATGAACCGAATATATATTCCAGGGCAAGATGAGAACCAGTTAAAAAATGGTTTAGGAGATGCCAAGGATATTGGTTGGAAACATTCAATGTTCTGAATTATGTGGCACTGCTTGGGTGTTTACCCCTGGTGAAATTACATCACAGACTATCACTTTCATACTGGTTTCTACCGCATGTGGGCAAAGCCAGCGGGTTAAAAAAGTCTTTAGAGTTGCCAATCCTGGATAGAACCCCATGCAACTGGTTTCAAAGAGTCAGGAGGGGGCGGAAAAAAAAGGAAACCTGAAAACTTCTCACAACTGTTCTAGATTTCAATGCTCCTACCATTTGCTGCACATTGTAAGAGGTGGAAGATTCTGGAACATTGTGGAGATACTTTCAAGGTAATTATGTCACTTTGGCCTAGATGAAGGGTACCTCTACCTGTGGACCTCCTTCAGCAGTATTTAATCAGAGCTCTTTGCCTCAGGCACCAACATACATTTTATCTTTTGCTAAGTCCCTTTCCTTAAAGAAAAAAAAACTCTTCTAATATTGGTATAAGAAACCTGGACAAATTGTTTATTATTATTTTTTTAAGCAAAGTTCCCTCCCCCATTACAGAAAATTGGAAAAAGTGGTGAAAAGTAGAAAGAATAAAAAAGTCACCCATAATTCTACCATTCTGAGACAATCAAGCTACATTTGGCATACATACATATCTGTATATGCATTTATAACATATATACTTGTTAAATTGTTTACATAATTGAGATCATGTGGAACTGGACAGATGAATACTCTTTCTGCTTTTTGGCTTAATATTTGACATAAGCATTTCCCCATATTACCAAAAACTCTTCATTGACATTTAAAATAAGTGAATAACATTTTCTTTTCAATGCACCATAATTTGCTTATCCAATCTCCCATTCTGAAGTATTTCAGTGGTTTCCAACTTCTTTGTTATTATTATAAATAGTACTGCACTTAGCATCTTTGTGCACAACTCCTTTTCCCCTGTTTTTATGCTGGGTGGCTTGCTGATGTGAATATTTTTGAGCTCTTCACGTGCACTGCCAAAACACCTTTCAAAAAGATCATACCACTTAACAGTCCACCAGCCGTGTTTCCTTTTCACTCGACCTCGTCAGCACTGGGCAATCCTGTTTTTAAGAAAATGAGTCATTTTAGAGCTAAAAAAGCTGCGTCTTATTACTTGAATTGTTGCCTGTTTTCCTTTGCCTGCCGTTCTGTTTTTGTCTGTGGCTTTTCCATGCAGTTTTCCTCACTTACCTGTTGATCTATTTACCACACCAATATATATACTATTCATAATTGTTACATATTGTTTACTGTAAATATTTTCTGGCCTTTTGGTCCAGTTTTGAATGCATAAATTGTAAATTTATTGGTTATTTTACCTCTTAAAATTCCTTTTAGATAGTTAGAGATTAGATAAAATTCACCTATATGTTCTTATAGTTTTGTTTGAATCATTTAACTTCTTATATTTAACTTTTTAATTTATCTAGAATTTACTACTTTGAAATATTTCTGATATGAAGTGCAGTTACTGAAAAGAGACCCTCCTTTTTCATCACCCCTAAAAGACTTGAGGGATGGAAGCCCCTGAGAGGGGAATGAGACAGGATAGTAAGAAGTTAGGAAGAATTCCTTGACAAGTGGTACAGGGAAACTGAGACAGAGTTGAACACAGTAGCCAAGCAATTTACAACCAGATGCAAAAGGCCATCTCCCTAGAGACATAACATCTAGGCCTCAGTTGTGTTCCTGCTCTGGGCCCAGAAAAGTGGCAAAACCAGGTGGGTGACCATGAGTACCAACTGCCGTGACGAATGACCCCCTGCCCTGGCACTGACCAGTCAGTGGAGATCATGACCCTGAAAGGACACACCTGGAGAATTGATGAATATTGTACTGCAATCCTCCCCTAAGCTTCCTGACTGCAAGACAGAGATAAAAACCTCAAGACAAAGGACCCAGTGTGTGTTCTCTCCCTGGGGAGCAACCCGGGCCATTTCCTTTCCCTTCTCTGTTCCGCACTTCTTTCCTCACAAGCAGGTGTCTCCTAACCTCTAGGGCAATGGGCAGCTAGCAGCTTGTCCTGGGCTAATCCCCTGAACCTGTCCCCAAAGCCCCCTTTTCTCTGACTTCCCAGTGAGCCAAGGCAGCCCAGCTTGGGTTCTCCTGTTGCATCTTCTATGCTAAGTTCTTCCTTGTTTCACTGTCCCCAGCTTTAACAAATGTATCTGCACTGGGGGTGGGGGGAGAGGGACAGAGAGAGACAGAAAGAGAGAGAAAGAAAGAGAGAAAGGACAATTTTCCCTTAAACCGCTGTTTGTTACAGTTTTTTGACTGAAAAAATCTCCATTTCTCTACTGATCTGTGATGACTCTTTTATTAGGTACTGAAATTTTACATATGTTAGTAGTTGGCTTAAGGCTAAATATGTGTGATATTTTATTAATTACTTTAAAACATGACAGAGCTAGGCCCTCTTCTTACGTTTGTGTTTAAACAAAAAGTTTTGATAATTCTCAGATGTTTATTAATGATAAACTTAACGATAACTTCAGAATTAAAAGGTTAAAATAAAATGTCTTGGCAGAATTTTTGTTGATATCATTTTGGAAATCAAAAACCCAGCCAATGAGAACAAGCAAAGGCTATTTATTCCGAGTATGTCATGGCCAGGGAGTTGGCCGCCGTCACTTGCAGGCTGGTAGAGGCTCAAAGGCTGGCAGAGGAGTGGGGGAGCTTTGCCATGGGACAATGGAACAGCTTCAGGGGCTCAGAACGGAAGCTGCTGGCCTGGGGAAGCCGGGAGTGGGTGAAGGAGAAGTGTGGCATCTTGCGTGATTGGTTTAGTGTTCCATATTTGACTTCCTCTGGGTGGCCCGAAGTTGTAAGTGGGGACAAAAATTAGGGAAGCTGTTATTAGTTATTAGTCAGACCGTGGCTATTTTGGGCTGGTGGTTGCCGAAGTTATCATTTAACTTCCTGGGTTGTTAATAATAATGGCAGGAGTATAGCTTTCTACGAGTCTGCCTTGCAGCAGGCTGGCTTCCTGGGCAGTTTACTGTGGATAAGGGTGGGTTTCCTAGGCAGGTGGCTGTAGGTTGTTGGTCAGGGTTCCGTTTTTATATAAGGCCTGGCTATTTTCCATTTGCATATTCAGTCTTTCATATTAAAACCATAAACTAATGCAAGAATTGGTAGCTTAATAGCTATTTTCAAAAAAGAAATAACTCAGTTTATTCACATATTCAAGAGGGTTTTGAATTTACTGCTTATGGATCGTTTATGCTGCTTTAAAGTTATTTTTATTTTTATTTTTTTTTTTACTGTGAGTGTTTATTACTGTGTAGTATGATGGATGCTGTCATTGGCGTCCAGCAGTGGTGGGACGAGGTGAGGGCACTGGGAGGGCTCTGCAGAGAACGTGACCTTGGGAGAAGCTGGTACCATCCCTGGGCAGCGAAAAGAGGACAGTGAATTCTAGGAAGGGATAATATTTATTCCTTAATATCAGACATTTACTTTGAGTTTTTTCCTATCTCAGTATCAGATAATAACATGGATAACATCAGCTCACTGATTACAAAGAATGTCTGTAGGAATTCTGAGCAAAAGCACATTATTTAATAATTACAGAGTAAACTAGGTGTACCATTTAAAGGATCAGACCTATGAACCCCTTATTTTTCTTTGACACTGATCACTAGGTAACTGAGGCCTAGAAATTTCAGGTTTTGGACATGTAAGCGATGTGGTTCCATGAGGTGTAGTGGGCTAGGGTCCCTGAGGGCTCTCTATTTCTTTCCCAAGTTTGTTGCCGACTGTAGTTTTGAGCAAAACCCGATATTCAGATAGTTTTCCAAACTCTTAAAATTTTCCTTTTAAAAATACTAACATCTCTTATTTTTGTTTCAGATTTTCTTGCGTCACGAGGAGTTTCCATACACCGTTCATTATAGTGGTTATGGTGGGAATTCTTATTTTGGTCTCAATTTAAAATGGGGACAGTTTAGGAGCTATATTTTGCTATTTAGCATGGTAATAAATGTTTGAGGATATTCATCATATTCGGGGTAATGAAAGGTCTAGATAAAGTGTGCTTTTATTTTTAGTTTTAAATAATCTTTTGGATTCACTATTAAATTTTACCGAATGTCTTTTTAGACTCTTTTGATAAGAACATATGTTTTAAATTTACTGCATTGATGTGAGCTACTATGTTACTAGATATTTTCTTTCTATTAATAGGTTTTGAATACTTATATTACTAACCTAAAACTTGGCTTTGTAAAATTATGATTTTAATGTCGACTAGTATTTTAGCTAGAATTTCAACATCTATACGTAAGAGCCGTTGCTCACTGTGGGTGCCGTTTTCAGGCTCGTTCCTATGCGAGAACTCACAAGACTGAGCACGTCCTCATGCTCTGAAATATTGCAGTGAAATAATGCAGAGTAAAATCAGCAAAGGGAAAAGCACACGGGCAGAAGTGCGGGGAGATCAGGCACAAGCTTCCAAGAGTTCTCCCCAGTGGCGTCACATGGGATGCACCTAATCCCCCGAGCCACGTGTGTCACACAACACGTGAGCAATGTTACCTACCAGGGAAGCTTTTTAGAGAGTCAGTGTCGGGTTCTTATCAGAGGCCGATCACGTAGGCAGCCTCTGCTAGGTAGGTACCAAAACGCCAAAGTGCCAGAGGGAACGCTGGCGTTCAGTATAATACACATTGTTTGCATAAACATTTTAGGCACAGTGAGCCTCTCTTACCAATTAGGGGACTGGGAACCCTCCTGAATTTTAAGTTCCTGGAGGCCAGTCAGGGGCCAATCTTGTAAGTACATCTTTCTGAGAGTCAGTAGCCAGTCTAGTATATTGATGCTTCTCCGCACACCTGTATTTGTGGGTATGTGTGCATGCTCCATTTTGTCAGGGTTTGGTTAAAATGATTTTATGAAATAAGTTGGGCAGTGTCCCCTTTTTTTTTTTTCGTATAATGAAACGGGTTTTACAGAATGGGATTTTCTGCTCTTTGACAATTTCTAAGAGCTTACCCATAAAATTGCATGGCTCCAGAATTTTCGTGGGGGATAACTAAAAATTAACTTACTACTTCTTAAGTCAATTTGTTATTCCTCACCCATTTCTGCCCTTGCCAGAGTTATCCATTTCATTGAGATCTGCTAATCTATTTACACACCTGGTAAATTTTTCACTTATAATTTTAAAATCTCTGCATTTATTCCTCTATCATCTTTCATTTCTAAATGTATTTATTTATGATTTTACTTTCTGTTTTTATTGATTAGCTTATCCAGAGATTTGTTTGTTTTATTGAATTTTCAAAGAACCAGTCCTTGGGATCATCTATCAATTTTGCTTTTCTAGTTTTTAATTCGTTTATGTATTTATTTATCTTCATTTTCTTCTCCCCTTGCCTAAGTTACCTTTTGTCATTTTTTCTTACTTTCTTGAGTTAAAAAAACTTTATCTTACTTTCTTTTAACATAGTACCAAATATCTGAAGCTACATATTCCAAAACAGTACAGCTTTAGCCACACCCCGCACATATGTGTATTATTATCTGCTGTCATACTTTTAATTTCTACTTGCCCTTATCATTATTTAGAAGTGACATTTCTCTTTTTAATTCCCAAGGGTTTGGAAAGGTTTCTTTTTTAGTTTGTGTATTTAAGCATATGTTATTAACTTCTAATTTTACCCTGTTGTGTTCAGAGAATAGGGCCTAAATAATTTCTAATTTTTAGAATGTATTAAGGGTACTTTGGTATAATGCTTAAAAAGAAGATGTGTTCTCTGTCAGGCAGAGTATATATACATGCACACACACACGTAACAATTTAACCTTATAAATCAAGAAATCCTCTTTCTGTGTTTTGTTTTTGGATTACTTGATCTGTCACAGAATGATAATAATATGGTAAAGTCTTCCACTCTCAGTGTGTGTCAAAGGAAGCATGACATGTTGAGAATTGGGAATCAGAAAGACCTGTGTTCAAATCCCAGGTCTATCACTTACTAGCACCGTGTCTTAGGTTGTGTTCTCCAGAAGCACAGCCTGAGACAAGGACTTGAGTGCAAGCAGACTGTTCGAAGGGTGTTGAGAATCCTGGTAAGAGATTAAAGAAACGAGTCAGGGGAGGGAAGACAGCAATAATCTAGTAAAAACAGGTTGTCGTAGTACTTGCTCTTTATCTTTTTGTTTGTTTATTTATTTCCCCCATTTAAAATTGAGGTTATGTAGGTGTGAAAACCATATATACTATGAAAGCCATCTGTCTTAAATGTACAGTTTGATGAATTTTAGAAATGTATACATCCCTGTAACCTGTATCCCCATTAAGATGTAGGACATTGCCATCACCCCAGAAAGCCCCGTCCCAGTTAATACCACCCTCCTCTAGCGGCAGTTATTGCTCTGATTCCCATTCCCAATGATTAATTTCAGCCATTCTACAACTTTGTATCAGTGGAATCCTACCGGGTGAGCTCTGTGTCCAGCTTCTGTCACTCAGCATAATGTCTGCGAGATTCAGCCATGATTTTGCATGTATCGGTAATTCCTTTTTATTACCAAGTAGACTTCCCTTGACTCAGGAATGGCTTCAGTTCATTTGCTAACTCAGATCCTCCCTCTGGTTCTCAGTGTCCCCCAGCCTGTACAAGGGGGGAGTTGATCAGGTGGTAGCTTGCTGAAGCCCCGTTTGGGTTTGAGGTACTGTATTTGGTATTATCATCTGCACTAAGATTCTCCAACTTGGCGAGCTAAGACAGGTTGGCTGGTATGGCCGCCAAGCCACAATCGCTTCCCCATACCCTGGATCTGACAATCAAGTGGAGGCAAGAGAACCGAAAACAGACACTGCGGCTCCAGCGTGGGAGCCATCTCTGAGGGACCCAATGGAACCGATGGAACAGCCGTTGGCTGGAAGCTGCCGAGGAGCAGCTGGTTGGGTCTATGAGCTTCTTGCAGCTGTTTGTGATATGTCAAATGAATTTTTGTTTTTATGTGTTAATGTACTCTGAGCTATTTTACAGTGTGTTTGACATTTTACAGTATAGTAAAGTATGTACATGCCTAATTAAAACAGATGTGCATTTTATAAAATAATTACTGGATATGCTGAAGAAAAATGGCTAATTATATATACAGCATAAACACCTAAACATATGCTATAAATTTGTGCTTGAAAAGTACTGGAATGTAAGTATAATTGGCTGGATTCTCTTTTTGTGCCCAGACTCAGAGTCATTCTTTACATTTTCCTGGATTTGGGATCCACTGGCATTACAATTTTCTGCCTAAATTTTTAATCCCCCTTTCCCATCTGCCACCCTCTACCTTGTCTTTCTTTCCTATCCTGGAATGAAGATGAGGAGACATTCTCTGTCCTTTGAAAAGAGGTGGAGTTAATATAACAAAAACATAAAAAATGACAATCGTATTACTATGAGCTAGGCACAGTGCCTCACACTTGTAACATATTGTATTATCTCATTTAATCTTCACAGTAGTCCCGTGAGGTGGTTGTTACTGTTATTTCCCTTTTACGCAGGGGGAAAGCGAGGCTCAGGGAGATCAGCCACCTGCCTGTGATCTCTCAGCTTGGAAGTGCAAGATCCAGGATTCAAACTGAGGTCTGACCACAGAGCCCACGCTCTTTAACCACTGCCCTAAACTGCCTCTGTAAGAACGTCTTTCTGTCCAGCGCCCCCCTTCTAAGCTTCCGGATGGGGAGTCCTGCTGGGACGAGGAACTTACCTTAAATGCTTCTGCCACTTTTTTATACATTTCACAACAGCCCAGAACAGACTTCTTCAGCAGAAAGTCTTAGTGGTCTTTTCTCTAAGAACATGGCTTAGGATTGATGTACAAGTGAACGGTCAGTCTGCTCCAAGTCTCCGTGGACCCTGGGGTTGGCTGGTGTGTGTGGGCCAGGCTTTGGGACGCTGAAGCTGGGTGAAGGCGTTGGTGTTAGGCTCTCAGAAGCAGACCTGGATGTCCTTGCTTGCTAGAGGTGGTAGGGCAAAAAGTGTTTTGGAGGCAATACAAAAGTATGCAGAAGATATTGAGAAATCATTGAACTATCAAACAAGGGTTTGTTTTCTCAAGGTTATGTCAAGTGGACTTGGCCTTTCTGTAGACAACCCAGCTTGCTTGGAGTATGGAGAAGACTGAAACACTTAGTCAATCAAATCCTAGTCATGGGAAGGCAAAAACAGGCTGTTTTCTGTTGTTTTGGAGAAACAGGTTGTCCTTTGCTCTGCAACTGCGTGTGACCTACAAGGGTCCTGAAAGTCATGACGAATCAGGAAGTGCCCAGGGCTACCACAGGAATATTGGGCGTCAGTGAGTATGGCATGTGTGGCGAAAGACATCGCTCTTCCATCCACTTGCTGTGTGACCTCTGGTCAGTTTCTTTATCTCTACCATGGGAATAATAAGGGTATATACCGCATAGGGCTGTTGTGAGGTTTAAATGAAATCGCCTATAAAAGGCAGCCAGCACAGTGCCAGGCAACGGTAAGTGCACAGCAAATGTTACATTATTATTGTCATCATCAGCCTCCTCCTCCTCCTCGTTGGTTTGGTAATTTATAGCTCGTTATTGGGGAAGGTAAAGGAAGGAGGTTTTAGTAAATCACTTTCAGATCACTAGATGATAACTTGAGATAAGCCACATCTACTCTCTCTTGACCGTAGTGTTTTCATCTGTAAAACAAAATGGTTATCTTAGAGGACCTTTTAGGTCACTGTGACTCCAAGAATCTGTGACTTGAGGTTACACATCCCCTAACCCTTTGCTTTTTCACTTCCTTTCTAAGCTTTTGGGGACCACATGTACTTAGAAAAACCCCAAGTGGAGGGAAAGGCTGATTTTTGGTGCAGCAGTGAATGCTGTGAGGAGCTGCAATGGAACAGTCTTACTGGAACAGTCCATTATCACACATTCTGAGCTGTATTCCTTTCTCTCCTATAAATTATTTCTACTTGATAGTTATACTTGGCAGTGAGGGAGAATGGAGGTAGGTGACCCCAGAAATCTCCCCTGGGCTCTGTGGTGAGCAGTCCGGTCAAGCAGGAGAAGGTCTGAGCTCGGTAAGCGTCCAGGGTCTGGAAGTCTTTCCTGGTTCAGACAACGGGCTCATCGGCTGGTGTTCATTGGCAGCCACTTGACGGCAGAGCTGTTCTAATGTGGCATGGTCACAGCCCTGCTCCAGTGGTGGGGGGAGGAGGGCAGGGCAAGGCAGCCACTGGCATCGGTGAGCTGGAGGATTCTAAGGTGCTGGCTCACCCTCAGAGGGCCCAGGCTGTGGCACTTCTTGAGTTCTGCATCTGCAACTCTCCAGGGTGGCGCGAGCCTTGGCTCATGGAGATGGGGTGGAGGGAAGTTTGTCCCCATCATCTGATACCAACAGATGGACTTAATGTTAAAGGGAATAACCATGCTTTGGGCCTGTTAAAAAAACAATATTGGAGAAACATTATTAATGACATGGTTTAAATAATTGGTATCTATGGCAAAATTTTTTTTAAAAAAAAGGCAAAATCAGTGCCTCTGCTTATTAACAAGGTGCTATGAATTACAGAATGTAAATTTCAGATCCCTCATTCTCTCCACTGCCCACAACAGTGTGGATTTTCCATCAAACAGACCCAGGCTTTTCGTTACATCAGGGCACACCTACAGAAACAGAATGGACTAGGTTTCCCTTCCTCCTCTGATTGGAGAGGGATCTCGGAGTATATTGAGGGTGGCATTGGGACCACTATTTGGGAGTTAAAAAACCTTGGGGTTGGATATAGAGGTAGATTATGGCAAAAGACTTCCGTGAAAAAAATAGAGGAGGGGAGAAGCCATAACATGTTCATCACTCTTTCTGAATTTTGCAACTGATTGGGTGGCTTTGATTTCCACCAAAGAACTAATTGATAGACGTCAGGCAAAATGTCCTTGGGGAAATCAATTTCTCTTGGAGTAATTAACACATAAGAGTGTGAAATACCATGATGTTCTTATTTGATACCCAGTCTGTTTCTTGGCTGAATCTCAGGCATTTAAATTTATATTTGGATTTAAAGGCCATATTTTACATTGAAAAATATGCTTGTCAAAGAAGTAAGTCACATATTGAATATCTATGAAAATCAAATATTCTCCTTTTCTTAAAGACAGAAGCTAAAATCTAGTTTGATGTAGATGTAATTACCATCATCCAGGGATCCATCCAGTGTCCCTACAAGGAAGACTCATTCATTTCACCGTGGTCATAGGTCTATACCCACAGAGTCCAAATGTGGGCTGACGAATGAAATCCCTAATCTCCACCAGATACAAGTACAGATTAAGGTTACAGAGGGATGATGCAAATTAATGGATCTCAACTGTAAATAGATTTTTGCCTCATGTCTTTTTTCTTTTGTTCTTTTCTGATGAAAAATAAGGTTATTATTTAAATTACTTCTGAAGAGACTTTTGCTTTGGAAAAAAATTCGATTTATTGAGGTTGATTCTTCAGCTTAAGGGCTGGAGAGCAGATGTCTGAGCGTACCAAAAAGTGAAGATGGAAAATTGGGAGGAGAGACTCTCAGGGTTTACGCCAGTTTCTAGCAGAACACTTGGAAGAGTTACAGAGAGAAGCTCCCCAAGACTTTTTTCAGGACTGTTAGTGACGGAGAAGATAATTGTGTGGACTGATTTTATTCTTTTCCTGACTAAAGGGTTGACATTTTTTGATGTCCTGAATATGAGTAATTTACTGTATTTTAAGTAGATGAAAAGCTACATCTCATATGGAAAAAAAAAGAAAAACCCTGACAAATGATTAGGAGTTGAACACATTTTCTACCAAAACAACGTTCTCATAAAAAATATATCCCTGGTGGGTGTTTTGAATCCCACCTAAAAATAATAAGATGAGAAAATTGAATGCTGTAAGAGACTAATGACATGTGTGGCGTAAGTTTAACTTTTTTTTTTTTTTTTTGGAGAGGCAAATTTAGTGTTATGAAACCTTCAGATCTTATATGGCCATCTAATAGGTAGTGATACACTGTGTAGGGGTGTCTGTTAAAGAAAGAACTGCTGTATCATTTCCAGATCTTTCTATTTGTGAGATGAGAACCCCCTGATCTCTTCTAAGAACGAAAAGGCAGATAATTATTTTATTTTTAAAAAATATTTTTTAAATTTATTTTTAGGGGGAGGGGAAGGAAGAAAGAGGAGAGAAACATAAATGTGTGGTTGTCTTTCATGTGCCCCTACTGGGGACCTGGCCCACAACCCAGGCATATGCCCTGACTGGGAATCAAACCAGTGACCTTTTGTTCTGAAGGCTGACACTCAATCCACTGAACCATACAAGCTAGGGTGAAAAGGCAGATAATTAATATGGTCTTTAACTATTCAACTTTAGCTTTGAAAGTTTTTTTTTTTTCCCCTACAGTGTAGATCTTTTTAAGGCGTGTGCCTTTTCCAGGTATGGTCTTACCTTGAGACAGTCATTCCAGAATCTGTATAGCTCCAGATTTACAAGTGGTTACGTCTAGGAAGAAAATGTTTGATCCTTTTGATTCTGTTGTTAAAAGTATCCCACACACAACCAAGTGATTAGAGTTGCTCTAGTAAGCACATGAAGAGGTGCTCAATGACATTAGCCATTGGAGATACACAAATTAAAACTGCACAACAAGATAGCACTATACACCTGCCAGAGTGACTAAACCAAGTATTGATGAGGCTGTAGGGCAACCAGAATTCTCATTGACTGCTGGTAGGAATGCAAAATATTATAGCCACTTTGGAAAAAAAGTTTGGCAATTTATTATAGAGTCAAATATATGTTTACCACAGGACCCAGTAATTCCACTCCTAAGAATTTACCCAAGAGAACAGAGAACATATATGTTCAAACAAAATTTTGTGCTTGAATATTCATAGCTGCTTTACTCATACTGCTCAAAACCATCAATTGAGGTACATCTGTACAATGGAATGCTGCTCAGAAATAGAGATGAACGAACTATTGGTATGCACAACAACATGGGTAAACTTCAAATGCATTACGATAAGGGAAAAGATGCCAGACACAAAAGACTATGTATTGTATGACTCGATTTTTGTGAAATCCTAGAAAAGATAGAACGATAGTGATAGACAGTGATTTCTTGGGACCAGGGAGTAGGGAAATATATTTGTAAAGGAGCAGGAAAGACCTTTTTGGGTGATGGCAATTTCCTATACTGGGATTGTTGAGGTGGTCACGATGATTGTAAACATTGTTAAAACTCATCTAATTGTACTCTTAAAATTGGTGAGTTTTATTTTATGTAAGTTACAGCTCCATAAAGCTGATGTAATAAAACATGGCCCAATGTATCACTTTTATTAGGTGCAGTGGGTGAACGCTGTGTCCTTTTCGGGGAAGAAGAACTTGTGGTCTTATTAAGGGAAAGAGCCTTTCCCTTATGTTCCATTAGAGAGAAACACTGTATCTTGAAACATAACTTCACACCTTCATGAATCCATTTGTCCAAAACATATATTGAGACCCCACAAAAGCCAAGCGCTAGCCAAAACATAATGTGATTGGTGAAGATATAACTGGTGTTCACAAATATTGAATTGAAAATTTGGGTATTTCCTTAAAATGATACACAAGTATCTATGATGTATATCCGTCTTGAATTCAATGTCAACGTTAGGTTAAAACCACTGGGTTCTGGCTGTTTGTGAGAATGAGAAAACACTGGCAAAAACTGAACTCTTGATTCAGTCCCACGCTTCAGCCAGAAGAAATGGAATTCTCCCCTGATTGCGTTTCTTTCTCTGGCCTTTGAAGACTGTGGCCCTTCCCTGTAAGAGAGCCATTCTGATTAGGGAGAGGAGGAGGTGGGACTATTTTCACTCTGTGTGTATTCTTAGAACTTTATGGTTGATTTTTAAAATGTGATTACATAATCACCATTCAAATGCCATCTGCCATGTTCACTTATGATAAAATATCTGATATTTTATTCATTTTGCTTGAACAATAGATTTTGGGAAATTAGATCTCCCCCTTCCTGAGGACACGACTCTACAGATGCTTGTGTGTGAGTTCATTCATGCATGACTCTGATTTTCACTTTTATCCGAGGCTTCGGCTATAAACTTATTTCAAATTTTTTTGTTTATGGTTTTGTTTGCTGTTTTGAAACCATGCATTTTAAACTTTAAGGTGGCCTGCTTTTAGTTTTTGGTAGGGAAGGAGTAGTCCTCAGTATTGACCTGGGAAGGTTTGAGAATACAGTTCAGCAAGAGGTAGAGAAATGTCAAACATAAATGTTTATTATTTTAGAATTTTGTTTCAGGCGACAGCACATCCCTCTCTCTCTCTCTTCACCTGGACCTTCTACTCCCTCCCTGTGTCTGTCTTTTTTACCTCCTTCTCCTGCCCTAGCATCCCATGCCACCCTCATTATCCTAGGACCCAGACCTTAGCAAAGCCAGTCAGTATCTGTATTACTCTTCAAAGACATTAAAGATTATATAAACACCTGCTGGCTGTGAAGGGAATGTAAGCAGCAGTTTTGAGTTCTGAACATTTCGAAGTCAGCCTTTTCGTGAAAACTGCTCGTACTTTAAAATGCAGCTTCTCGTACCTGTTAGCTCAGTGGCAGGAGTTTGTTTTTTCTGTGTTCCATCCCCTTCTTTTACCAGTAGGTCCTGTGAGGTTATCTCTCTTAGGGCCTGAGGCTCTAACAACTGTAGTAGATCACTAATTTGTAGAATAAATTACTTTTCGGTTCTTTTTTTTAAAGGGAAATTCTGTCCTAAACTTCTGTGCTTCTGTCTATTTCTCTGCCTACGGTGTGACCAACTGGACCATTTTTAGCTCAGGTTTTTCTCGTGCTATTGATGAACAGCGGAGCACAAACATGGTCAGCTGAGTTCAGGATGGTCCATGTGATCGTTTTAGGTGACCAATTCTCCCCAACCTCTGGGCAGGCATTCAATCCCTCTGCCTCAATGACAGAAAATTGGTTATAGAAAGTCCATTTAGGCAGGGTGGAGAGATGGAGACTTAAGTTCTATTAGATTTAGACATTCCTTTGAGAGGAAGAAATGACTCAAATTTTGCAACTGGAAAATTGGGAGAACAAAGAAACTTAAAATTTCTTTATCATTACTATTATTCTATTAGAGGGCAGAGTTTGGAAGCTTATTACTGCTACTCAGAACACTTATTTTCTTAAACCCTCTCTGACTTACACCCACGCCCTTTGAAATGTGCCCTGGAAACAGGTTCAGAATCCTGGAAGAAAACCATCTCTGCGATGGCAACACCTAACTCACAGACCAGCGGCATCAAGAGCTTAGTGTTCACGGTACTAAAGGGTTATTTGTTTTACAAAAAGGGTCTCTGAAGCGATCCCTAAAAATACCCAATTCCCTTAGTGCCTCTAAATTGAGAATCACATTACAAAAATCCTATTTAACAGAACATTTTGGGAACATACAAGGTGTGATTGTAAAAGATTATGGCTGATTTTAAGAAAAATTCCAGAACTCGGAAATTCAAAGGAGTGGTGTTTCCTGCAAAGCAATCATGGAGTAGGTCTTTACACTTACCTCATCTGCAGCGGGGGTGACAGTGCTCTCTCACAGTATTGCCGGGAGGATCAAACGAGATAACTAAGAAAAGCGCGCGAGTGTTGTAGTAAGTGCTCAAGACAGAGCTTTTCGTCTCTAATTCCAATGATGAGTTACTCAAATATTTCATTATTAAACTCCAATGTAGCCCTGGCTGGTGTGGCTCAATGGACTGAGTGCTGGCCTGTGAACCAAAGGGTCACTGGTTCAATTCCCGGTCTAGGGCACATGCCTGGGTTGTGGGCCAGGTCCCCAGTGGGAGGTGCATGAGAGGCAACCATGCGCTGATGTTTCTCTCCCTCTCTTTCTCCCTCAACTTCCTCTCTTAAAATAAATAAATAAAATTTTAAAAAATAAATAAAAGGATAAAATCTAAAAAAACTCCCAAACTCCCATGTAAACATTGTTCCCTAGGCCTCCGTGATGGCTTATCTTAGATTTATAGGTAAATTTGGTGTTGATCATGGATAGTAATATGGCTGATGGAGTATGTGTGTGCAATGGAATTTGTTTACTTACTTTTATGAACCCTTTAAATTACCCATTTTCCAGAGTTCATCTATACATATATATATATATGTGTGTGTTTAAACATATATGTAAAATACATATAATAATATATAACAATCATGTCTGTATTATTTTTAAAAAAGATTTATTTATTTATTTTATTTTTAGACAGAAGGGAAGGGAGGGAGAGAGAGAAACATCCACCTGTGGCTGCCTCTCACATGCCCCCTACTGGGGACCTGGTCCGCAACCCGGGCATGTGCCTTGACTGGGAATCGAACCGGCGACCCTTTGGTTCGCAGACCAGCACTCAATCCACTGAACCACGCCAGACAAGGCGATTATTTATGTATTTAATCTGGCAGGGTGGAGGGGTAAAGGAAAGCAAGTGCTGTGTTTCTGTAGCTGGGGATGTAAACTCAAATGCCTACAGCAGTGCTTCCTAATTTTTGCTGTGCATTCAATCACCCAGTGAATATTTTGAAAATCCTGATATTCAGCCACATCCCATAACAATTAAGTCAGAACCTATGGGGGAGAGACATCAGTAGATTTTAAGGCCCATCAGGTGGTACCATGTGCAGCCAAGCCTGCAAACTGCAACTCTGGGCATGTGGTCCTCAGTTCCGGATGCACAGTAGGATCTCCCAGTGAGCTCTGAAAAACGACCAATGCCTGGGTCCTACCCCTCAGAGGTTCTGACTCAATTGCCTGGGGCGGAGCCCAGGCATAGGGTATTTTTTGAAGGCTCTGCAGTCGATTCCAATGTGCAGCCAGGTTTGGGAACCAGCAGCCTCCGGAGCCCAGCTGGTCGGGCAGATGGGCGGAGAGGGAGAGGAGGTGGCCACACAAAGCTGGACGGCGTCTGCTCCGCCTGGAGAGGCAGCGGCTGTGTAGATTCCCAGTGTTTCCAGATCTTCTATGTTTAAAAGACCCTGGAACCTTGATATTTGTGTGGAAATTAAAAATTTTTTAAATTGGGTAGAGTATACATAATGAATTTTATTATTTCAACCATTTTTAAGTATATGGTTCAGTGCCATTAAGTACGTTGCTATGCAACCTTCACCACCCCCCAGCGGCAGGACTTTTTTCGTCTCCCCAAACTGAAACGCTGTACCCATTAAACAAGAATGTCCCATTTCTCTCTGCCCTCCCCCTCCCCACTGGCAACCACCATTCTGACTCTAAGCACCTCACATCAGTGAAATTGTACAGTATTTGTTCCCTTGTGACTGGCTTACTTCACTTAGCATGATGTCCTCAGCGTTCATCCATGTTGTGGCATGTGTCAGGATTTCCTCCCTTTTCAAGGCTGAGTACTGTTCCATTGTGTGTACTCTTGGCCCCCCCGTATCTGGGGGTCTGTATCTGCAGAGTCAACCAACTGCCAATCAAAAATAGTTTAAAAAATGTTATGTTTTGGCTGATATGTATTTTGTAGTTAAGGTTATGTTGGTTACATCTGCACTGAACATGTACAGACTTTTTCTTGTCATTATTTCCTAAACAATACATAATAATAACAATTTATACACCACTTACATTGTAATAGGTATTATAAGTAATCTAGAGATGATTTAAAGTATAGGGGAGGGTGTGTATAGGTTACATGCAAATGCCGTACCATTTTATATAAGAGACTTAAGCAACCACAAATTTGGGTAACTGTAGGTATCCTGGAACCAACCCCCCTGAGAATACCAAGGGATGACTATATATAGCACATTTTGTTTATTTATTCATCTGTTGAGGGACATTTGAATTGCTTCCACATTTTGGCGATTGTGAATAATGATCCCGTGAAGATGGGTGTACAAATATCTGTTTGAGTGACCTGCTTTCAATTCTTTTAAAATGGTATCGTTTAGGAAAAAGGTACTACTGCTTTCCTTTATTCTCACACATGTACAATATCTACACTTGACTCCTGACATCAGTTGTGTGGATTTTTCTTCCCCACGCCAAGTAATTTCTCTGTGATACCAGCCAGGTGTCCTACAATTCATCTCAGCTCTGGCACTCACTGGGGTTGGCACAGACCCCAAAGGTTAAGGACTCAGTCCTGCAAGATTGGTCCCTTCACCTCAGAAGCAGTTACAAGGCCCACGTTATCACTTATACTTCTGATCGACCAGCTCTATATCAGAGGTTCCCATGAACCCTTCCTTGGGTTCAATCATGTGCTAGATAGAATATCTCACAGAACTCAGGAAAACACTTACTTGTGTTTACCAGTTTGTTATACAATAAAGGGGGAGGAAGATACCAAAGAAGTGCCAAATGAAGAGGTACCTAGTGTGAGGTCCAGAAGGGTCTTGAGTGCAGGAACTTCTATCCTAGGGAGATGGGGGACACCACTGTTGGGCACATAGATGTGCTCACCAACCCAGAAACTCCTAAATCTCACACTTTTGGGATTTTTGGAGGCGTCATTATGTAGCATGATCATTAACTCAATCTCTAGCCCCTTTCTTCTCCCTAGAGGATGGGGGTGGAGTGGAGCTGAAAGTTCCAAGTTTTTAATCATGGCTTGATTTTTCTGGCGACCAGCCCCCCTCCCGAAGCCATCCAGAGGCCCACCAAGAGTCATTTCATTTGAACAAAAGACACTCCAAGCACCCAGGGACTGCCAAGGGGTTTAGGAGCTCTGTATCAGGAACCTGGACCAAAGGACAAACATTAGAACAAAAAAAAAAAAAAAAAAAAGAAAGAAAAGAAAAAGAAAAAAAAGTGCCTTGTCATCTGGTCACTTAGGAAATTACAACAATTTTCAGGGCTTTGTGCCAGGAACCAGGGACAGAGACAAATATGTATATTTTCTATTTCACAGGTATATATCCAGAAGTGGAATTACTGGGCCATGTAGTATTTCCATGGTTAGGAACTGCCATACTGAACGTCTTCATGGTCAATGTTTGCAACCAATTTCAATTTAAAACAGCAACAGCAATGACAAACAACATAACACTTCTGCTGGATTGGTGCCTTGTGGTTTCAAGACTGTGGTGTCATGCAACCCCTTTTTTATTTTATTTTATTTTATTTTATTTTATTTTATTTTATTATTTTATTTTATTTTATTTTTGAATGGCTTATAAGGCCACACGTCACTTCTCTCTGGGCCTCAGTTTCGTCATCTCTAAAGTGAGGTTGGACTGAAACATCCCCAGTTCTGTTTTGCTCAAATGGTCCATGATGTTGGAGTCAATCTGATTCCAATTTGATTGTGGTTCTTTTTCTTGCTTGTGGATCTTGAATCTCAGACCAGCATTTGGCGTCCTGGTGATGGAATCACGAAAGTCCACATGATCCGCCTGTCTAGATAAGATGAGGAATCAGAGCAGACACGTTGTTTTTTTCCAATCCCACACAAGTAGAGTCTAAATCGGCCAAGATAAAACCTGTTTGTACTAGCCACAAAGCAGTGCGCCCTTTTAAAGAAAGAATAATCTATTTTCCAGTCCCAACAAATTTCAGTCACATTTGAACAGAACAGATCACATTTCCAAGCTGTAGGTAAAAGACTTCTGTGGTAATAACACGATTCTTTATATATTTGTGACAATCTCTTAGCAGGAGCTCCTTGTTGGTTTTTAAGAGAAAGATGTAGGTCCAGCCTTTTGAAAGTTTGTTTACTTATTTTTATGAGCTTCTTAAATGACTAATCTCACAGGAGGAAGGCACACAGAAGACAACTGCACCCTGAATCCTTTGGGTCCTGCCAACTGCTGGGCAGCACTTACCTCTCTCTATTTGTGTCCCTAAGGAACTTTCATTGGTGCCTTAGTTCTATCTGAACATGTATACAGCATCTCCAAACTTCTGTTTTTCTCTCCCTTTCTACTTTTAACTTGATCCTGATTTGTTTTTTCATAAAATTTTTTCAACAAAAGGAAACAGATTTTCACAACTTCAAAAAAAAAAGGTGCAGGCATAAATAAATTTACGTAGCCATGTCAGGGCCTCATGCTGTTCATGATTCATGTGGGCAAATGTGTTTGGTTTCTGTTCATTAGGGAGGTGGCCCTGGGGTGGGAAAAGCATGAGATGTAGGGCCAGGCTGGTTTAGGTCCACTGACCAGCTCTGCTATTTCCTTGCTCTGTGACTTGGGACAGCTGGGACCTTTGGTTTGGCATTCGTAAAATGGAGACTATCTATCTTCTAGGGTTGTAACAAAGATTAAATTAACAATGTATGCGATATATGGGGTGGCAGGAAGTGAGAACATGATGCATAACAAGTCTTCAGTACATGGAAGCCATTATTAATCATTTTAGCTCTCTTCAAGGAGTTGTGAAGGAAACACAGGAAACACAGGGGGCTGGGAACAGGGAGACTTGAATTGATTACGTAACTAATTAGCTGTGTAATCTTGGGCAAGTGACAAACTCTCTGGGTGTCAAATTCTACATCATTTATTAGAAAAACATACTAGTTGCCTACCAGTAGGCAAGTCTTGTCGTAGGAGGTGAGAAAAGAAAAATGAATGGGACATGCCCAGCTCTTAGAAGCTCACCAGCTAGTTGAGGAAAAGGGATACCATAAGGTCGTGGATATGAGTTAGAAGCGCTCTTTGAAACCTTTTAGTGGAGCACCAGGGACCAGCAGCAAGAAGCTGCATTACCCTTTGCCAGAATTATGGCAATTTTAGGTAGACGCAGTTGCTGTAACTGTACAAAAGTGGAGGTTTGGCTGCCTGTTGCCACAAAAGCCAAGTTTGTGAGGCTGATGCTAGTGAAGGAGGAAAGAGGTTTTATTCAGGTGCCGTGCTATCTGAGAGAATGGCGGACTCTTGTCTCAAAGCCCACCTCCTCTGCAAGACCAAGACGAAAGCTGGTGTCCAGAGTTCCCTCCAATGTAAAGTACAGTCCTTTGGATCCTGCAGGCAGCTTCTAAATGGTCATAGAGCTCATCCAGGTAGTGTAGCTTATTCCTGGTTGCTGTTCATTTCAGGCTGCCCCCTGGAGCCTGCGTCTAAAGCCCATGAGGCCACAAACCATGTGACTGTTAGGGCTGCAAGGTGGTATGGTCCTGGGAGAGAGCCTGAGAATGCACCAGTGAATGCATTACCAAGTTGATGAGAGAGAAGGAGAGGGAGAGAGTCACTTTCCTGGAGACCATGGGCCATGTGGCTGTTAAGGCCACATGGCCCACGGAGAGAACAGGGGAATGTACCATACGAGTGTGGGTCACAAGCAAGCCAGCCACAAGCAAGAAAATGTTTCTTTTTTCCTCTGGGATTATATTAGTTTGGGTGTGGGATGGACCAGGTGTTTTCCCAAAGCAACCAATCAACTTCCCAAACTTTTGTGTGCTTTGGATGGGTCCACTTCTGAACCAATCCCTTCCTTCCCCAGGCTAGGATGATAGACCTTTTCAGTCTAAGCATCTTCCCCTGCACCATTTTGACTTCTATGGTGCATGTGTCTGCCGTCCCCTGGCCCCACCCCTAATTTGGTAATGGTGGGGATGGGCTTTTTTTCTATACAATTATCTTGGTAGCTTTTTGTGCCCTCAGGTCAAGAAGCTACTCTGGCTGTCATCTTAGCTGATGAGGGAGTCCCGCTGACACTCTGGACAGACTGTCTACCAGTAACATTATGGGAATCTGAAGAGTTTTAGGAGATTTGGTTATCTTTTTTAAAACTTCAAAAAAATGTGTCAACAACTTACTTAGTCCTATCAGGGCCTCATGCTATTCAGGATTCAAGTCAGCAAATGTGTGTGTTTTCTGTTCATTAAGGAGGAGATGATCCTGGAGCAGGAAAAGCATGAGAAGTGGGGCCAGGCTAGTCTAGGTGCAGTTACTGGCATCACCTTGCGTGTCTAGGGAATGCTCTCCTAACCTCTGTAGTGAGGCAGAGGACCCTCCCTCAGCATCAAGGCAGAAAATAATGTTTTGTATAAATTGTTATATATAAACATCTTGTTGGCTACCTCTGATAAGGAAACCATAGTTATCCCCCAATTCTTTGTTATTTGCTTTGTATGAACTTTGCCACCAACAGTGACCCTTGGGGTGTCTGTGTTTCATTTCTACTCCTAGCTGAAAGAAAAAAAATTCTTTGTTAATCGTTGTATTGTAATTGTGAAACACCATGTTCAAGGAAGAGTTTCAAGGCAGAGATGGCCTTAAGGTCTACCACTCTTGTTTTTTAATTTGGAACAAGGAAATTCTCTCACACAAATTCCCCTGTAGCCTGCAGGCATTGGCCTTCTAAACAGCTCACGTACAAGAAAACAGATCATATTTAAAAAGGGTCTTCTTTCTCTCACTCCATTTACCTCTGCACCATTCAAGGGAATGTGAAAAAATGGAAATCTTCTATTTTTTTTACATTGCCTTTAAAAATATAATATCAAAACATCAGTCTCTGTCATTTCCCCTTGCCTGGGGAATTGGCACATGTCTTCAATGCTAAAAGAATGTTCTCTTTGTGTTGCTTTGCATTGCAAATGAGCTTCACTCTTGGAAGATCCAGCGGAGCAGGGGTAGCACCTTCACCATTTAATTTCCTGCTGCCCAAACCAATATGGCCGTTCACTGAGTCCAGAATGGCTGCTTCCTAGGCTGCCTGGGGGTGGAAAGTGGTGGCTATGACTCTCTGGTCAGTCTTGATGCACCACAAGACCACGGTGCTCAGACAGGCAGGAAACAAGGATCCAGGGCCAGCTGCTGGACAGAGAGGTGCAGGCATAAAGCACAGGAGATTTGAGAGAGAGAGAGGGAGAGAGATCAATTTGAAATCATCAGTAGCAGTTGAAATAGCAAAGAAATACATTTGCATCTTGAATCATTCTTTTGTAGTTCCCAAGGCCACTCCTCCACAGTCTCTTCTGGCTTTTCACTGCTCATTCTTCCTCACTCTCTTGGAAAAACTTCCTCCTTTCAAGCCCTACAACTCTTTTTCTTCTTTTGAGGGACTGACCTTCACATTGGGAGGAGTAGTGACACTCTAGGGTGCTGGTGGGGAGGTGGCCTGGGACAGAGGACAGCCCTGCGGTCAGGTTAGTGAACCTGGTAGGCAACCTCCAGTCTTTCACTGCCTGTGCATAGCTCCAGGTTTTGCTTTCACATTACTTTCTTTAATATTTCCCCCTCACCCCCTTAGAGTCCTCGCAACTGTCATGTCTACATATTAACTTAAGAAAAATGTTGAAAAGGCACCACTGTCGGAGGCAGTGCTCCAGCTCCCCTGCTTCCTCCCAGCCCTGCTGCTGCTTCCTCTGCCTTATGTTACAGTCATTAGTTGCTTGTCCAATTTCCCACCCGGCTGGCTCAGCTGCCTCTCGGCATGCCCCCAATCCTATCTTTCCCCATTCTGTGTTCTGTGGTCCTGTCTGTCTCCCGCACGAGATGGTAAGCATCTTGAACGAACAGGTAGTGCCCCCCGGAATCGTAGCCTTGGCACCCTCAACATAGTCAAGTGCACCTAGTAGACATTCAGCAAACGCTTGAGGCGTTGGGTCGCACATATGGTTCACATTTTCTAGGAATGTCTGTTTGTTCTGATTATCTGCCAGCCGAGTGTACTCTTGGGTAGGGAAAGGGAAATGGACTAAAAGATGTGGTTCAAAGAGTAGTCAATAGCCTGTTCATAATTACTAGTGGGAATGGAATAAGCATAAACTTTTTTGCATAACTAATCAATATCTTAATATATCTCCATTAGAGAGGGTTATTTTATGTTATTGATATTAAATATCTACCTATTGTGTCAGAAAGGTTTCAGGGTAATTGTTATTGATGGTTAAAATCTCTTCGGCTGCTGAATGTAGATTTTTTTTTTTAATGGATGATGATTGGCTGAGATTTACTTTTCCTGTATTGCTATAAGCCAGATTCTCCATTAAGCTATAAAATATTATGATACACTTGAAGTAGTGTAATACGATCCAAACACACAGTTATAACTCATTTCATTATGAGTCACGTGTGCCAAGACATTAGCATAGCCGTTAACTAGTACTGGGGTGAGTGTGATGTGCAGGAATATTTTTTAACAACGTAATTGCATTAGTGCTGGTTATAGTTTAATTATCTAATGGTTATAATCATGCGCTTAATGATAATTGGGCAATGGAATGACTGCTGACATGGAGTTTTGAGGCAGATTCTCTGTTTTAGTTTTAAACACAAAAATCCAATCTAGAGAACAGTGTGATATCTGCCATCATTTGGTAGACTTCAGTTTGTTAGATGAGGCTTCAGTTCAATTAACTGTCGCTCTGTGGTTGGTAGTACCTGAGTGCTAGCTATTTAGAGATGGATTTCTGGGCAGTCCAAATCTTCTGCGCTGCTCTTATGTTTCCCTGAACTGCCTTAGAGGTATAAAACCGCAGAACCCCGGCTGCTGTTCATACCCAAATGGAGTTAAGAAATCCAGTTCATCAGATCCACCTGTTTTCTGGATTTTTGCTTTTGGTACTTAGTACTTCTTCCATGGAATGCTGCTGTGGTGGATTGCATAAATGCCCCCCATTCTTCACCCTCCCAATGGCCACATCCTTTACAATGTGACTTTGCAGCTCCTGCCACTAAAGAGGAGTGATGTTTCCCCGTCCTTGACTGTAGGTTTGGCCATGTGACTTGCTTTGGTTGTTGAGATGTTAGAAGGTGTCAAATTACTGCCCTTCGTTTCCCTGATCTTCTCTATTTTATGTTGCTAAATTCTGTGAGTTCCCAGAATTCATGACACACTCTTGCATTAAATATTCCCTAGTTTTATGTTCTCTCTTGCATATACACCCCCCTCCAGGGCTCCTCTGCTTTCTTGGCAACACTGACGCAATCTTCAATCAACCACCAGTCGAGAATCATGTTCTCTAGCAAGTTCCCTTCCCCCTCACCTCCCATGTTCCCCACTGTCCTTCAGGGTGGTCCCATCTACAGCACTTGTTGCCTCGTCTTCTAATTACTGGCTTTTCCCTCATGAGTTCCTGGAGAATAGGGACATATCCTCCCTGTATTCCCAGTGTCCAGCACAGTTCCTGGCACATAAGAGGCAAGCCAATCACTGTCATCCTTTTTCCCTTTGGTTGCCACTTGTCTCATGTTAAAATAGGATTTGAGTTATGCTAAAGAAATCGAGAAACACAGGATAAAAATTAAGTAGATGAAGAAACTGTGAAATTAAGGAAATAAAGATGATGAAACCAAGATTCAGATTGGAACCCTAAATGACAGGAGGTCTCATGTAGTTTATATTTGGATCTCACATTGAGTTCTAAGCTTCCAAGTAGCCGAAGCAAATGGAAAAATAGGAATAGTTATTAATGTTCACAGTTTTAGGTATTTCACAAAGTAAAGTGTATGAATGGCTAACAAGCACATTGAAAGATATGACCATCATTAGTCATGGAAATGCAAATCAAAACTACATTAAGATACCACTAGACTGGCTTAAATTTAAAAAAAGATAATACCAAGTGCTAGTGGGAATCTAATGAAATGGGAACTCTGATATATTGCTGCTAAGGGAGTCAGAAAGTTTGGCAGTATCTTATGAAGTTAAGCATGCCCCTATTATATGATGCAGTAACCCCACTAAGTATTTACCTGGGAGACTTGTCCCTGATCTGTACACAAAAGACTTCTATACAAATGGCAACAGGAACTTTATTCATAAGAACTAATAAGAACTGGGAACAATTGTGTCAGTGGGTGACTGGATAAACAAATTGTGATATATTCACACAATAAAATACTACTCAGCAATAACAATGAACAAATTGCTGATGCCACAACATGGATTTGTGTCATAGATATGCTGAGAGATAGAAGCCAGACAAAATGGGTATACTTATTATATGGCTTCAATGATATCAAGTTCTAGAACAGGTAAATTTAATCTATAATGATATAAATCAGATCAGTAGTTGCCTGGAATGAGTGTAGAGTGCGGAGAATTACTGAAATGGGGCAGGAGAGCATTTTCTGGTGTGATGGTAATGTTCTCAATCAGGGGTCAGCAAAATTCCGCTCAGGATCACTAAATATTTTGGGCTTTTTCCATCATGTGGTCTGGGTTACAGCGACTCAGCTCTGCCACTGTAGCACAAAAGCAGCCATAGACAATATGTAAATGGATGAGCATGGCTGTGTTCCAATAAAATTTTATTTGTGGACACTGAAATTTGAATTTCATATGTATTTCATGTGTCAAGAAATACTATTCTTTAAATTTTTTTCAACTATATGAACATATAAGAATCACTCTTAGCTTGCTGGCTATACAAAAACAGACAGCAGGCCAGATGTGGTTCACTGGCCAACTCCTGTTCTAAATCCCAATTAGGGTGGCAGTTACCTGGGTATTGCCAACTTTAAAACTCATCAGATTACACTCTTTCAATCTTTGCATTTATTTTTTACTTAACTTTAAGTATAATGGAAATTATAGTTAAGACTCAGTTTTCATGATAAAAATATCTACCCGTCAATCAGCTAAAACATAGCTTTTTATGACAGAAATTTCTTCTCTAGGTTCTAAATAAGGTGACAGTTAGGTGGTGACCATGTGGCCACTGGTCGGCTGGCTCTTGACAGCAGATAGGCTTAGGGTTTGCTCATCCTACAGAGTGTTAAAAATGCATATTTGACGTTGACCAGCCCTTGACAGGGAACACTGTCCAGTTTCACAGAACCCAGCCTTCCTTGTTGTCTTAATTGGGCCCCTTTTCCACTTTTACTTCCATTCTCTCACTATTCTTATATTTAAGTTGTTTCCCCCATAAACAATATATATTTGGATCCCTTCCTCAATCTTATTCATTTCTTTTATCTATCATCTAATTTTAACATCTTTAAATCATTTGTAGAATAAAATGTGAGAATAGGGGCTTGTCTGTTGCCCTCACCATTGTATGCCCAGAGACTGGCATCATATCTCTACACAGCAGGAGCTGAGTGAACCCTGTCGAGTGTATGGGTAAGTCTGTAGATAAATGTGTTCTTTAGACAATCCTCATGATACTCGTTCCTTACAAAGGATTTTTGATTAGAATTGAGAAGCAATGAGTCTGAGATTAAATCGTCTGACAGGAAATTAGAGTGATAAACAAATGGTTATGCCCTTCCTAGGTGTGGATGATGGAAAGCATAGATAATGACACGTGTTGTAGACCTGCACCATCCAATATGCTTCATATGTGGTTATTTAAGTTTGAATTACTTAAAATATAAAATTGAAAAAATTTAGTTCCTCAGTGGTACTAGCCACATTTCAAGTGCTCCACACCACATGTGGCTTGTGGCTATCATGTGCGATGGTGCAGACAAAGAACATTTCCATCATCACAGAAATTTCTAGAGGATAGTACTGATCTAGACACATGCCGTTTGTCCTAAACAATTACAGAAAACAAACAAATGAAAAATGGTACGTGTAAATAATTTCTAAATCTCAGTGTCAGATATTGGTGTATAACAGGGATTGGAAAACTATGGCCCCCTAATCCAGCCTGTTTTCTTAAATACAGTTTTATTGGAACAAAGCCGTGCTCATTTGTGTACATATTATCTGTCTTATTTCACAATACAATATTGGAGTAGAGTTGCTGTGACAGAGACTATATGATCTGCAAAGTCTAAAATATTTATTATTTGGACCTTTGCAGAAAAAAACTTGCTGATTCCTGATATATAGCACAAGCTTAATTTATACTTAGGGTGTTTATGTTTAAGTGTCTGTTGGTATAAATTCTACTTATATATCGGAAAGCAAATGGAAGAAAATAAAAGCCTTATTTTCAACTCAGAGATAATCACTAATCACTGTTAACCTTTTGGTCTTTTTTCCTATTATTGTATTTTTGTGTTCCAAAATACATAATGTGTAAAATATATTTTTCAAAATTGAGATTATAGGACACAAACTTTTTGAAATTCCTCTACTTCCAATATTCTGCATTTTCATTTCCACGATAAAATATTTTATGACATGATTTTTAATGGCTATATTTTATTCCCTTATGTGGTTTCATAATAATTATTTAATCAACGTCCTATGAACCATATTCAGATTGCTTATAGTAATTTCTGAATGCTAAGTTTTCATTGTTTCATTTTTTTTCCAGGTGTGTATCCTCTTTTACATTCTGTTAGTGAGTAATTTTAAGATCTTTTAAACTGTTGTTTCTCTAACTGTAAAAATCCAGCCAAACCAGTATCTTTGAATTACTCCTAAAGAAAATGAGAATTTGAGCACAATTTTACATTCTCCTCCCTCTCTTCTCTAACTTTGTTGATAGGATACGGGTTTTAATCCATTTTTTTATTAAATGATTTGTATTCAAGAATAAACTTTGACATTCGTATTTGGCTTATAACCAGATTTATAATTATTTAGATTTATTTCTATGGTTAACTTGTTTAAGTGTGTATCCACAGTTCTTTTAAATTCTAACTTCTTCATTTTTGAAATCTTCATTTTGTTTAATCTCTTGGTTGATTGGATTATATAATGTAATTTTTTAAAGAAAAGATAGATGAGTTAAGCATATATGTGTGTGTGTATATATATATATATTTAGACTGTATATCTATGAATAATTTATGTTCCATTTACATATAAAAGACACGTGGATCTTTCCCCTTAGAACTTTGTAGGTCCTACTTAATTATTTTTGGCAATTGCAGTGGTAGGGAGGAGAAGTCAGAGGCTGAGACTGACTCGATTATTTTTTCTTTCATAGGTAACCTACTGTTTCCTATTTGAATGTTTAAAAATGTTTTTTTTATTCATATGCTTTTTGATAAACTAACAAAGTGGAGACACACTCATGGATACAGAGAACAGACTGACAGCTGTCAGATGGCAGGGGTTTGGGGGCTGGGAGAGAAGGGTGAAGGGATTAAACAAAGGAAAAAAAGGAAAGACTCATGGTCACAGACAACAGGATGGTGATTGCCAGTGGGGAGGGGGAGCTGGGGGCAGGAAGAACAGGGTAAAGGGGGGACAAACGGTGATGGAAGGAGACTTGACTTGCAGTGGCAAACACACAATACAATATACAGATGATGTATTGTAGGATTGTGTACCTGAAACCTGTATAATTTTATTAACCAATGTTACTCCAATAAATTCAATTAAAAATAGCAAAAATTAATCTAGGTGAAAGGTCCTTTTTTATTGATTTTATTTTTTTGGTTCGTGATGAATCCTTTCAAATGGAATCCTGGGTATCTGTAGTTCTTCAGTCTGAGATAGTTTTCCTTTATCCATTATTGCTTTTGTTTTACTAATTCTAGTATTTTCTTCAGAAACACTGTTCCTATCTTTACTTTTCACTTTTTATTTTCCCTCTTCCATTTTTTCTTTTATATTAACTCTCATTGTTTTCATCTCTGTACCATTGCATGCTGAGAATCTCAAGTTAATCCTGTTATTATAATATAATTTGTAATATAAAAATTCATTGGCTTGAATTTTTATGTTTTATTACTTCTGCTCTTCATCACAGTCATTGTGAATATATTATCATTTTTGGTTTCTGGTAATCTTTCCTTATCTTACTGGTCTTTCTCTTCATATCATTCTGCTGTTTTCTTTTCATGCTGTCTTTCTAATAGAGACCTTATCTTGTATCCTTCTGAGGTTCATCTTGTCTTCAGTTTTGTAGACAAAATATTTTCAGAAGTACATCCTACCGTCCAGTCTTCAAGATTCCATCCCCTTTCTCTTGTCTGGCTGAATTTTCTCATACACCCTATGATATTTATTATCTTTCTTTGAATGAGTTAATATCTATATAGATGCAGAATTTTCCAGATGACAGAGTTTAGTCATTGGCCCTTCTCTCTGCCCATCTGGCAGATGGTTAAAGCCCCTATTTCTTCAGAGAAGAAATATGCTAAAGAACACAACTGTAGCTCAAATCAAACAGGTAGCTCAGGTCCAGGTATTCTCTGAGTTCAATGCCCAGTTCATTGGTACTTTTAAGGAACGAAGTGCGCAAAGAAACTATAATTCCCAGAATGCTCCCCTCTTGCCCATCCTCCGGACTCTGCCCTCCCACAAAGCACTGCATTGTGTGTAGAGATTACCCTCCCCAGATGCAATGCTCCTCAGGTAACTTCTGTGTTATTTTGAGGGGAGCTATAGAAAGTCATTGTTTTTGAAGGGGATAGAGAAAGTTGTTGGCAGGCTGCACTGTGGCTCGGTGAAGAACCAGCATCTACAGTTCTCTGGTTGATACGCACCCTTGATTTCTGGATGGGGGTGAGAGGCAGGTACAAAATATAGCCCTAAACCCCTTACTGTAGTCCTTCCCTTCTAACCTCTAAAGTCTCTTGTTTCATAGAGGTAAATCCTATTTGCGGCAAAAGTGAAATTTGGGTGTATAGTTTAGTCTAGTTTACTGTATAGTGGAACTTCTTTCTGGAGTTTAGGATTAAGTCGATTGACCTCTATGTCGACTTTGCTGTTGGGAATTCTGGCATTTTCCAGTGCTCTTATAGCCTTTGGGTGGGAAGTTGGGAGAGGCTGCAACTGTGGGTGAGTGCTAGCTCAATAATACTTCCAGCTGAATGTGTGACTTTTTTTTTTTAAAGTTAGGGTTTCTCAGAGAGCTACTTATTTGTCACTTGCTCAGCCTTCCTCCTCTCAAGGCCAGCAATAGCGTTGCTGAGACCTCCATGATTTCAGCTTTTCTTTTATTGGGCTTCTGCAAGATTTTCCTCTAAAGGGGCCACCCCTTTCTCTCCTCTTCGAACAATTTAAACCACACTTGAAAGGAACATTAAAAAACAGGGTTATATAGTGATTTCCTCAAATCTACAGTCCTTGGTGAGGAAGCATAAAAGAAACCTCTGATAGTAAAAAAAGTGAATCCTTCTCTCCTTATATGCTTTGGCTTGACAACGGGATTACAAAGCTATTGTTGGTCTCATGGGCAACTGAAAACCAAGGATCTTCTATTTCTCCTGGTGAAATTTTGAAGGAATTTCTGAATCAAAAAGTCAGTTTTGTATCGAGGCCTTGCTCTGTATCATTTAATTACACAGTATAGTAATGTCTTGGTTCAAGAGACCTGTTTGGGTTTAGCCCATTTTGAACATACTGGGAGATCAGCGAAGGAAAAGCAACAACAGAAAAGCTGAATTTAAGCTGCAGCCTCTACGTTATCACTATAGAGCACTTGCTAGGAAATAATTTTCTTATCAAAGAATTAATGGTGGGAGATGTTAACATATGAATGCGTAGGGATCCCAGAGAGCCTTGGTATTTATGGAAACATATTTTATTAATGAGAAGTTTGAAGTTATTCACACATATGTACACACAGCACCACTTACTGAATGATGACATGATACTGAACTTCAAAGTTGGCAATGTAGGTCTAATCAGTGCATGTGCTCTCTGTTTTCACTTTACCCAGGGGTTTTATTTTGTGGTTATGACAGAAACAGTGAAGGATTAAGTTTGAGTCTAACCCCAACTCCTGTCATCTCTCTGGGCCTTCTTTCCTGTAGAAAAAGGATGTCTCGAAGGCCCCTTTCCAGTCGACGTTGTCTGATTCCTTATTACATGTACTTTGCATGCACAAGGTGGGGTTTTTTCATGAGGTGGAAAGGTTTACTGTTGTGTGGTCAGTCCACATTAACTAGCTCACGAGCAGCAGGGATCTAGGATTATTTGTCCTGCTGGTTCTCTAGGGCATCCTAATGAGCTATGGCAAATTGGAGCTGTTGAATCTTTCAAGCAAGTCCTGCTCCCCCCGTGATATGTTCTGAGAGAGCACATTACAGAAATGAAGATGTGTTCTCATGGACTCTATGCTATAAAATATTTATGCCCTGCCTTTGGTTGTATAAAGTATTTTGCAGTGTAGGTCATCTTCTCAGCAAAATGTTTCACTGTGAGAACAGCTTCCTAAAGCCTCTGTGGATCTTTAGGGCAGGTGAAAATACGGCCTTACAGAATAAGGCACTGTCAGGGCTAATGTCTGAATATGAATGGATCATGCATGACTTAACCCTAAAAGAAGATCTGGCATGAATAGAATTTCCAAGATGTATAATTAACTCTTTTACATTAATGAGAAATATAACCTTCAAAGATGTTAGCTGTCTCAGGATACAATCTACTAAAATTTAACTCTTTTCTTCCTCCCTATAGAGGAATGTTCCATTGTTCAAATTTGTTTAGATACACAGGGGAAGGAAACCTTTGATTGACTGGCTGCTCCCTTTGTCTTGAACCCCCTGTCCGTCTTCAAGGTACTTCTTTTGGGACAAAGGGACGTCATAACTATTTGTTGGGTCTCTAACGATCTACTTGCCAATGTGCCAGCCACAGTGCAGGTCTGCAGAAATATGTGACATAATTTCTGCCCGCAAAAGGCTGACCATTTAGTTGGGAGTTAAGACATGTTCTAAAGAAACAAGTTAAAAGAGCATACCATGAAATACAATATGTTATGTGCAATATGGTTCGGTTTTAATTTATATGATGTTGATAGTGCAATTGTGATTACAAAGAGTAAGGATTAATGACAGCTGGGGGAGTGAAAGAAGGCTTTTGGAGCACGTGGGAAGCCTCACCTGTGAAAGATGGCACAGTGTGGGGCACATAGGAAAGGGAAGGACTGGCGTGGCTCACTGGGCAAGGAGAGTTACTGTGTGCTAGAAGTGGAGGAGAGGCTCCTGAGAGCCGTGCCAGCCATAGCTGCAGGTTGTGCCACAGTAACAAACAAGTCCAAACCTTAGCGGCTTAAATTAGCCAAGGCCTACCTTTCACTCGAGTTACCAGTCCATTGCAGAGAGACTGAGGACTGTTTCAAATTATCTTTTTTTCAGGGATGCAGGCAGACAGAGCCACCACCGCTTACAATGCCTCAGGTCACCACGGTAGGGAGAAGAAAGGGCAAATGACACACTAGCTCTTAGAGGCTTCCAACTGTAAGTGACACATGTCGCTTCTTATATTTCACTGGCCAAAGCAAAGCACAGGTGCATGCTTAACTTCAAAGGGAAGTGCATTTCTCCTAGGTGCCTGGAAGGAAGAGAACAGGAGATATCAGTGAGCAGATCTAAGAATTCCAACCACATGTTGAAGGTGAGAAAGGTGTGAAATAGTGGATAGCCCAAGGACATTGCAGGCAGATGGACCCTCCAGAAGGAACCATACATATGGACACCTTGTGTTAGCCCAGTGGGACTCTATACCTAGATTTGAAAGTTCTGTCACTTACCAGCTGGATGACTTTGGCAAGAGACTTCATCTATAGAACAGTATTAATTATTCCGAACTAGGAAGGTTGTTGTGAGGACTACCTATGTGGATATTGATTTATTTAGTTATTGCCTCCCTCTTGTAACAGCTTTCGATTTTTTGTTCTAATCCCACATGATATTTACTGTACCTCTTGCTCTTGGGGCTCAAGAAATACACTCATAACCTTGCAATAAGTTTTTCTGGTGTAAACTAGCCCAAATGGCTTTCAGCCAAGGCCCCTGCTGGTACATTAGGTGCCTTTGCAAGGAAGAAAAAATCATCCCCCTCAAGTGGGGCTGCATGGGTTTGTGGGCATACAGTCACTTCATATGAATTAGGAAAAGATTCCCTGTTCATTTTCTAGCCCTGGGCCAGGGTGTATGGTTTGGTAGAAGAGCACAGGCCAGGTTTTAGCCTCTCTTTCCTCTTCGGTGGATGCCCTTGTGCAGGGAACAGCTTGAACAACCACATGTGGTGGCCTTGGCTTTAGCTCCTTTTAACAGATTCCTGAGAAAGATAATAGTTCATTTATTGTTCAACTTCCCTTCACTAGAAGAGAGGGGTTTTAAATGGTGTGTCAACTACTCTTGGGAAAGTATGCTACATGTAGAATCCCGATGTATGAATTCCCCAGAAAATAACTAAGAAGCATTATGCTCTCATACTCTCAGAATATCTCACTTATCTGCTATGTTTCGAATCAGTGGGATAGTTATTTATAAGCAACTCCCACTGATCTTAACGAGCTTAATGAATAAAGAATGAGCATAATAAGTGAGCTTAACTTCACCAAGAAATAATTTCTTATATAAAAGAAGTTTGATATTAAACTACTACCAAATATAATAAAATTAAGTCACATTAATTCTCTTAGGTATAATGCAATTGCCTGTGCTGTGCATAGATAAGAAGCTGAAAGAAAATTTCTGGTATGCCTTTGAGAAGAATTTGTGTAACTTTAAAAAATAACTCAGAGGAAAACAGGGCCAATATTGAGAGGGTTTTCTAAGATGTAGGAGTTACTCTCATTCACGTATTGGAACAGTGTCTAATTTAATGGTCACGATTCAAAGAATGAGGTGAGAAGAGTGAAATTGGGAACATACGGACCTCAGCTTTCTCCTTGTCCTTGGCAGGGAGAGGGGAGGGAAATTACACTCTTTTGGTGGACACAGGTCTATACAAAAAGTGCTAAGTGGCGGCACCTTCTCTTTTATGCACTGAAAGCTTGAACGAGGGTCTGGGAGGCTGAACATAAGCCCCCTGAGATGTCTACATCCTAATCCCAAGAATAGTCTGAATGGCAAAAGGGATTTTGTCGCTCGGGTTCAGTTGTGGATTTTGAGCGGGTGAGATTCCCTTGAATTATCCAGCGGTCCCGATGTCATCACAAGTTTGTTTTTAAGAGGGAGGCAGGGGAGGCGGAGGCAGAGGCGGATGGATATACCAGGCCACAAACACCGGCAGCCTTTGGAAATCAAAAGGATCAAGGAAGAAATTTTCCCAGGGACCCTCCAGAAGGAAGCATACATATGGACACCTCGTGTTAGCCCAGGGAGACTCACGTTTGACTTCTGACTGCCAGAACTCTAAGAGGATAAACTTGTGTTGTTTTAAGCTCCTAAGTTTGTGGTAATTTGTTACAGCAGCCATAGGAAACTATTACAGGGAACAAGGATGGGGCTTTTTGAGGATTCAATTAGGGAGGTGAATGTGCAGACAGAGTGGCCTTGGGTCAGTTCACTAGCACGGGAGTCATCAAACTATAGTCATCAGACAACTGCTCCCTGTTTTTGTACAACCCATGAGCTAAGGATGGGTTTTATGTTCTTAAATGGTTGAAAAAATTATAAGAAAAATAATATATTTTGTGACATGTAGAAATGATATTAAATGTAAAAGTTTGGAAAAGATTTGCTTTTCCCTGAACAGAGCGGGGACGTCAGCTTTGATCTCGAGGTCCTCGTGCTTTTCTGTGAGTTTACTGTCACCCCTCACTGGCAGGCCTCTTCGCTTGATCAAACCCTATGTACCACTTAGTGCTTCTTTGATTCAAACTCTACCTTCTTTATGAGGCCTGCTTGACATGCTGAGACCTTCCCATAATCAATACATTGTGACTGAGACTGGAGATACAAAGTTGAATAAGATATGATTTGTTCCCTCAAGGACTATATACCAAAACAACAACAAGAACAATGACAAAAACAAGAAACTCTATTACATATCAAATGCATTTGATCACTATTAATACTTTTACGAGTCACCTGAGATAAACATTACTAGATCCATTTTTCAGTTGATGAAACTGAGTCTCAGAGATGCTCAATAACTTAACTGTAGTCAGTTAAACAATTTTGATCAGTCCCCCAGTATCTTTCTATGGTATCACATGGGGTTCCCCCAGTCGCCTGGTCCTGTCCTCATTTCTCCAATCCCCTCCCTTAAGCTGGAAGCTATTGTGAACTCCACTCTCAGCAGCCAGCTCCAAGTCTATACCTCTTTATGGAATTAGTAGTTTTCAAGCTCTGGTAGAGTTTGGGAAGGCCCTCCAGAGTTTTGTTATCGAATTGTCACAAGAACCAATAAATTAGGATGTCAAGATGAAATATTAGATTAAAAAGTGAAGCAAAATTCTGGGCCAGGTGGGTCCAAAACCTTTCTGGGTGAGGCAACGAGTTGTGGAGCAGATTCATTTTAGCCAATGTGTCTCGGGTTCTGTAAGGTAGAAGTGTACCTATAATTTTGACTCTTCTATTCCATTTTCTTCGATATTAGACAGCCGAGCGGCCATCTGTGTGCTCGCTGTAGAGAGGACTATGTGTTGGTCATTCTGGTTTTATCTCCAGATGTAGGTGGTAACAAAAAATACCTGCCACCTTCCAGTGCCCAAGTATGGAGCCAGAAGGAAGAACAAAATACTAAGGGTCATTTTAGGTACCATGAAAGCAAATCATTTTTTTAAAACTTATTTTTATCTACTTTTCTGCATTGGGTTGTGGTGAGTAGCTAAAGAAAGTGTGCATGTGAAATATTTTATAAATCAGAAAGTGCTACACCAATGTAAGACTTGGTGTTAGATGTATCAAATAGGGTGTGTTCTTATTTTCAACAAAATTTATTTTGTACTTCTGTGTTGTTAGCTCTGCTCTGTGGGTTCCTAGAGGACTACTAAGAAGCATTGGCAGATACTACAAATTGTTTCTTATTATTAGTGTTTTGTTTTTCTTGTATGGCAGAGAAATGTTTTATGTCACTTTGACCTGACTTCACTGCTGCTGACTGCGGTTCTCACATTTATGAAATACAATCTAGTAAAGGGAAAAAGCGTGCATTTTTTTCTCCTGGTCCTACAGGAGCGTGCATTTTGTCCTACAGGTTTGTTGCATTGCTCTGAGCACAGCAGTGGAATTTCCAAATCCCTATCAGTGAGGGAAGCAACTTATTTCGGGTGGGAGAAGGAAGCACAGGGGGAGGAAATCTTGGTCAAGAATATATAAGAAAGGAAATTTAAAAAGAATACAAATTCTGGACATCTTTCATGAAAAGCTTGCTAATTTGTGCTGCGTGGAGTATTAGAAGGATTACATTTAGAGGCATTGCTTCAGGAACCCGGCTTTGAATCCCAGCAAATAAGATCATCCATCCAAAGCAGCAGCGTCTGGCTTGACCCAGGAATTGAGGCATATAAAAATAGTTATGGGAAAGTTTTAAAGAGGAAAACAGATGTAGTTTCAAAATTGGGATGGGATCTATTTGGTCAATGAATGTTTATATGGGTATGGTCAAATCAGACACGCTTGAAAGATTTGCTTTTTATAATTCACCACAACTTAATACAAATGACAGGGTTGTACTAATAGTGTTGGCATGGCTTGCTTTAAGAAAATCCAATATTTATAACCCCCCAAATTTACAAACAGATGAACTAGATGATGAATATTTCCATCATAAAAGGATTCACGTAGGGGGATCTCTTCCAGAATATTTAAAATATGACTTGATTTACTAATATGGTTTACCTACAAGTTTTCAGAAACACATCTGAGAAAAATATGAATACATACACACATGCTTTTCTGGGTTTAGATTCTTCATGAAGGTACAAGGTAGACAGCACAGTATGTCTCAGGATGACTATACCTGTTATAGGCTTCTTCTTACTGCAAATAGCAAACTTACTTAACAATCAAGAACTGCTTGTTGGAAGAGGCGATCTACCATGGGCCCTGGTGTCCCTGTGCTTTTTTGTTGGATATACCAAGAAAGCAAAGTTCTGACTGTTTTTTACCTGGACATTTCTCAGGGTTGTGTTTCCTGCGAGAAGACTTAAGGGTACAGTAGCGTCTCTTTTTGGGTCAAGGGACAGGTTTGCTTACTGCTTACTGGACAATGGGATGGTGCTCAGCCTCAGTATTCCTCATCTGTGTTGCAAACCCACTGCGTGCACAACATTCTTTACACCAATGGGACTTGAGGGCAAGGGGAACCGGCACACATGCTGATGCTCTTGCTTCTTGCTCTGCTATGAGTAATAGAGACCTTTGCCTCTGACCCAGGAATCTCTTCTCTTCTGCCGGTGCCATGACAAGATAACCATCTAACTTGGTAGCTTGTATGCAGGGTAAAACCAAATCCTAGACCCGACAGTTGTTTCAATTTGTGTTAGGTCTAGATCGTGGATTTGGGGTTCTCAGGGCACTTTGTTGACTTGACATAAAAAGCATCTATGACTTTATTTTCCCATCTTTTATTTGCTTAGGACTGCATGTTAAAATAGTATTTCTATTTTATTGTCATAAGTGTAAACTATAGCAGCTGGTGTTCGGCTTAGAATTTGTTGTTGTTCTCTTTTATATTTATTAAGGGAAAATCTTTGGTATTATTGAATTGGCATCATATTCTCCCAGTATAATTCTTGACTACACATGGAAGGGAGAAACTAATGATTATTAAGGAAACTGCACATTGGGACTGAACTTGTAAGTGGGATTTATGAATGGACTCTGTATACAGGATATGTATTTTGAAGATATCTTTAAATTGCTCCACATGTGTGGTTACCTGTGCTGTGTGCATGGAATATGCTATTAGAATGTATCTTCCTGGACCACATGACAGATGGTGCTTTGGGTTCCGAGAATTAGAATTCAGTCTCTAGAAACAGATTTCTCTTTTGCTCCCTTGAGCCGAGGTCACGTGCCTCAGCTCTCAGAAGGACAACTCTTCTGCCAGAACTTTTGGGAAGCAAAAGACACTACCTTTGGGATAGACTATATGTGTGGGCATCTGTATGGGTGAATTTGTGGATCTGATTTGTTGCATATATTTGTGAATGGACACTGCAGTGAGCTGGGTTTGCTTTCAGTGAGCATATAGAATGAATGTCATTCCCTTCAAATTATCATCTTAGGAATCTATATGTTATTTCCAAGTTATTGCCAATATTTTGGCTCAAACTCTACTGTAACTCCTTTTATGGGTGTGTATTCAGACTGTGAGGTCCAGTGGTGATTAACCTTTGTTCTCTTTTTCAATTCCCAAAAATCATTTAGAGCCAATTTTATGATTAAAAGGGGTGATCAAATGGGATAAAGGCTAACATGTATAAAGTAATAAAATTGATTTTCTTGAATTATTTGCAAATGGAACCTAAAGGCTAATGCCAACTGTATTAGTTTGTATTGGGCTGCTATAATAAATTACCATAGACCAAGTGGCTTAAACAATAGATATGTATTTTTCAGAACTTATGAAAGCTGAAAGTCTAAGATCAGGGTGTGAGCTCATACGGTTACTGAGATAGCCATCTTCCTTGCTTGCAGATGGTAGTCTGGCTGTGTCCTCATGTGGCAGAAACTTTATCGAAACCTAATTACCTCCCCAAAGCCCTGCCTCCTCAGACCATTGCATTGGGAGTAGTTTTTCAGGAGGAAAATGTGTCATCAGAATATATTATCTGTATCTTCCCATGAAAGGAATAGAACCCACAAAATTGAAGAAAATTATTAATCTTTTGGATTGTCTTGTGCTCTGGATTAAATTGTATGCCCCTTACCCTTGAAGATATTTTGAAGTCCTAAGCCCTAGTACCTGTGAATGTGACCTTATTTGGAAATAGAGTTTTTCACATATAATCAAGTTAAGATGACGCCATGCTGGATTAGGGTGGGCCCTAAATTTGATCAATCGTTAGTATTTTTGTAGGAGAGAGACATTTTGACCCAGAGACACATGCACGGGGAAGATGGCCTACGAAGAGGGAGGCAGAGATAGAATCATGTTGCTGTAGTCAAGGATTGCTGGTAACTGCCAGAACCTAGGGCGAGGAAAGAAAGAATTCTTTCCTAGAGCCTGCAAAGAGAATGTGGCCCTGCCTTGATTTCTGGCTTCTAGTCTTTGGAATTGTGAGAGAATAAGTTTCTATTCTTTTATGGCACCCAGTTGATGGTACTTTGTTATAGCAGCTTTAGGATCAATGCATCTTGCTTGTTCACGTCTGTTCGGAATTATATTCTGCCTACATTATACCCTAAATAAGATGGGAAGTAGAGAAACTGACAGAATAGGAAGGTCAGGATTCAAAAACAACCTCGTCTAGCCCCTGCTGTAAGCCAGCGTCGGAAACGCCTGTGTAGCTAACCAAAAGCTGAGCATGTACAGATGATCGAAGTGCAGCCTGATCTTGGGTTACTTTCCACCAACAAAGGAGGCAATAGCGCCACCATATTCCCTTCAGGCTGTTTCAGCTCAGGCCTGGTGTGGCAGAGCAAGTCTGTCAAGGTTCATAAAAAATGTAGAAATTCAGTCTTCGTGGTGAAGATAACATTCACCAAAGAATTCTTTCTAAGTTCATTTTATTTGGAACCTGACATACATCTGTGTCTTCTGGCAGTGAAACCATCTTCTAGGAGTGAAGACAGATCCACCTAGAGCTAATATGCCCTCCCTTCTCCCTCCTAATTAGGTTGTGATCCTACTGCTGGTTTCCCCACGTGAGTGAGTGATGCTGGCGCTCAGTGAGTTACTACTTCTGCTCTTTCAGCAGTCAGACTTTCAGCAGCAAGACTTCCTTTTCTTGGTTGCATTAGTCATTATCCATTTACAGTCATTTGCATTTTGAAATCTTTATTCTGCTGCATCAAAGTATTAATGGTGGGTGCAGGCTGCACCACGGCAATTTACTTGGCGTTTGAAGACCCCACTCTAGATAATCCAGAAAAATCTGTCACTATGGGGACCCAGTTTGTCTGATTACCTTTTTCTGTCAGATGCTAGGATAATATCCTTAGACTTGTATTTTTTGTTGCTTTCATTTGGTTAATTCTATTAGTGGCTTGCTCTGAACATGAAAGTCATTTGCTATTAAAAACAAATGCCATCTCAAAAGGACAGTCCCAAGGCTGCCTTTCCTTCTGATCTCCCCGTCAACAGAATCTGGATGTTCAAACCCACGGGGCTGCTTTGCATTAATTGGCTTCTATCCAGCCACTCATGCCTCCAAAGTATTTAGGAAATAACGTCTCAGAGTGAGGAAAATAAAGAGGTCATAATTAACGCTGGGGATTGGATGCATTTGAAGTTGTTCCTTAGACTAAAGGGCACAACCAAATCTGATATCAACTCTGAAAATTTAGTTGGTGAGTTTGTCAGTGATTCCCAGCTGCCTCAGAACGATCTTTAACCTGTTTTTCCTCAAGTGCTGATTTGTTGGGACCACCAACGTGCTCATCTACGAAGTCACATTTCCCAGCTTCCCTGCAACTAGGTGACCATGGGACGCAGTCCTGGCTAACAACAGGTAAGCAGAAGTCTGTTATGGATTTCTGGGAAATTTTTGCTTTCTTAACATAGGCATTGTTCTTCCCCCCGCCTGGCTCCATTCTCTTCCTTCCTACCTGGAACGCCTATGAGACATCTTGAGCTGGAGCAGCCATCTTGTGACCATGCGGGAAAAGTCAAGAGGATTGCAGAGACTTTGCCCTGATGCGCTTGGCCAGCAAACTAATGGCAGAAACCCTCTACCTCTGGACTTCTTCTTTCATTAAGAAAAATGATCCCTGTTTTATCCACATTCACTATTAAATGGGCTATGTGCAACCAATTTGATCTGTGGGTGATGCAGTGGGATTTCTGAGAGCCCAGTGTGCTGCTGTGTCTTAGGGTAAAGAGTTATCTGGGGCTGGAAGGAAATATGAGCCGCCACAGGGAGGGCCCAGCTGAGTGGAGAGCCCTGGCATTTGCTCTGTGTGTGTGTGTGTGTGTGTGTGTGTATGTGTGTGTGGGTGTGTCAGATTGGGCCTCTTCTCATATTCTCAGTTCTCCCTATGGCTTGGGGCTTTATTGGTGATCTAGGTTAACTTGTCAGGAGGATTCCCTGGGTTTCCTGACCTTTGGGGGAATGGCATTTAATGAACAATTGCTTTGTTAATTTCCTTACTAATTTTTCATTATTTGAGAGAAAAAGGGAGTTTTGACTGAGATAATTATGTCCTAGAGCCCATTAGGAGAGACCTGTGTATACCTTTAAGTGAATTGGGGAGGGAGAAGGATATGTTTTTGTGAATTGAACATGTCATTTTGTACATAAGAAGTTATTCCGAGTGAGGATAAACACAATCACAAAAACCAGAAATGTGGCTGGACTAGGCCCTCTCTTTTCCTGACATAATTTAAAAAAATTTTGTTTTCCAGAATGTTGACATCATTATTTATCACTGCCATCAGAAGACTGGGAGTCTTACTGGGGTGTCTTGAAATAGTCCTGCCTGGATGGGGAGGTCAGACTGTCAGTTGCAGGGACAGTGGTACTACTACATGGTGGGAGCTCTGAGCTTGCCCCTGGCTTTGGGGGTCCCCCATGGAGTCCCCTCATGGCATTGGACCCAGACTTAGCAAAAGATAGCTGGCATGGGTGGGACTCCCAGGGTGCAGAGGGACAAGCCTCCTCCTGGGGTAGAGCAGGATACACCTCTTTGGATTTGCTGTCACCATTTTTCCAGCTAGGCCCAGAGGAAACTGTTCACTTCTTGTTCTTCCGGCTAGTGTCTTTACACAGCCTGACACAAAACGTGCCTCCTTAGAGAACAAGTAGGAGGCAGGGCAGTGTCATGATCCAGAACCTAGTCTTGATGGATCTGGAAGATCTGGGTTCTGCCCTAGTTCTGCCATTTATGTGCTGGCTGAGCTCAGGTAAATTACGTAGCCTCTCTGAGCCTCAGCTTTCCCATCTGTGAAATTAATTATTCATAGTATCTATTACTGCTGCACAGTTAATGACCACACAATCTCAGTGGCAGCCAGTAGTAAACATTCATTTCTCACTCACACGCTGCTGGCCTAATGGGGCAATGCGTCTTCAGATTGCCGAAGAGTGAGCCTTGGACCCGGGTTGTGCGTCTGCTCCATGTAGGGTTGCTGGGGCCCAGGATGGAGGACACTGGCTACCTGGAGCATGTTCGTCTCATGGTGGACTTCTGAGGTTTCCAGGTGGGTGAGCAGGCACCTGTAATCCTCCTTAGGCTTACGTCTCATGTACTGTCATTCCTGTCATTATCTCAGTGGCCAAAGCAAGAGAGATGACCAAGCCCTATGTTTATAAAGTGGGAAATGAGCATCCTTCTGTGGAGGGGGGTGGGAAGTATTTGCTGAGCGATGTTTTAATCACCATCCCCAGCTTAAACAGATGTTTAAGGCTCAACGAGATTACGATGAGAGGCACGTAGCCTGGACCGCGCACATAGTAGTGCTCATTAAATGTTAGTTGCTCTTTCTGCCGCCGCTGCTGTTGCTGCTATGTCCCGTTCTCTGCACGGAGAGTTGGGGTTCTGGGGAGGAGTACACTGAGCGGGCACGCGCTGTCCAAGACCTTAGCGGCAGGAGAACCAAAGCTTCACGTCCTCCACTCCAGCATGGGGCGTTCCCGCCTTTGACAGTAAACGGGCCCATGGAAGCTTCTGAAAATGTTGGGTCCCGGTGATGTTTGGTGACTTTTGTACGTTCTATTTAAAGCTTGTTCACACCTGTTCTCACTTTGACCTTCTCAGTCCTATGCAGTAAACAGAAGCCATTGCCATTGTCATTTCATGGAGAAGAGAACAGGTTGGGTTGACCCCCGGTGACATTTGTGGCTTTGGCCTCCTAGTCTAGAATTTGGATGGAAAAGGGCCTTAGTTGAGGTTTGTAGTAGTCAACCATGAAGATTTGGAACTTTAGCATTCGTTTGTTCATTCATTCACTCATTCGTTCACTCATTTAATGAGCAGAACTTTACGGTGCCCCTGTTATGTGCTCCGTAAGCACTGTGGTAAGTGGAAGGGGTGAAGGGTTCAGCAGACTCCACGGTAATTTGAGGCCCTTCTGGGGTTTGGAGTGGGTGGGGAGGGGCCAGAATCAGGGAGCCCGAGCTTGCTCATCACTCCACATCACTCGTTACTGTCATATGCAGTCTCCTCCCACTCCTCCTTTGAGCACCCACCAGGTCCAACACAATAACTCTTCCAGGTTCACTAGAGCATCTTGGTCTCCACAGGGTCTCAGAGGCACCTCCTGTTCCCCAGGGTTCTACACACTGAAGTAGTTGGAGGCGCCCATAGCCTGTCACTCTAATGAGCACTTTGTGATGACAGGACAGCATTGCAATACATAGAACTGAGGGTCAGCAGTCTTGGTTGCTGCACTGACTCTGTGGCCAGTTAAGACCTTGAGAGACCCTCTCACCACACTCCCTCCCTCTCCCTTTCTGCTTCCTTCTCTGAGATGGAACTTGTGATATAGACACACTGGGCGGAAATGGTCTGCACTAATTCATTCCTTCTTCTCAAACTTCAGCTAATCTCATAACAATTTAAATCTATGAGCTCGCATAGGGACCACTTATCCTCGTGTTACAGGTCAGAGAAGGTAAGCAACTTGTCCACTGTTCTGCTAGAATCCCAGCTGACATCACAGGGCCTTTCTAGTTTTCAGATTCCATAATACTTTTCAGTTCGCAAACACTGTGTTATTCCTTGCAGTGTCCAGAACTTGCCAGTTCTTACCTGTCAGTGCTGTTGTGAGAAGCCTTAAGGTATGAGGGGCAAACAAGGAATGTGACTCTTCCCTTCTCTCTCCCAGGGAATCCTTACCCCCCCTCTCAAATCCTGGATTTTGCAGAGTAAGGAAGGACCAATCCAGGACCTAAGCCCATTGGAATCAATCATATCCTCCTTTGACCTTGATTCAACAGGGCATGGCTGCGCTGTGCTGGGTGGGCATCCTTACCTCTCCACGAGTCCTGGCCCCTTGGCCTTTGGTCACCTTTGGTCTTGGCCCTCTGTATCTTAAGTGCTTTGTTCATCTCCCTTCTCCCATCTTGTTGAAGGTCTTACCATCAGAGCTTCAGGACTTTCCACAAGTAATAAAGGTCTCTGGGATGTCTGGAGTGTGTATCCGCTACCGAAAGTCTACTAAGTACTTTACATCTGTTATTTGTTCTGAATGAATAATCCCTACTCCTGTGGTATAGGTAGTGTTATTTTCATTTTACAGGCAAAGAAATGGTGAAGTTCAGAAAGGCTATTTATCCTTCTCAGGATTACACAGCTGGTAAATGAAGCTTACTCTTGCCATTACATAATTTTGTCTTGTTAGTAATAACTGCTGATATAGGTCAGGGGCTTCTTATGCGTGAGTTGCAATCCTCAGAACAAGTCTGCCTTCATATCCCTTTTATTTGTTAGGTGATAGAACTGAGACACAGAGAGGTTAAGTAACTTGCCCTGGGTCACACAGCTAATAAGTAATAGTTATGAGGTTCAAGCCTGGGGCTGTCAGACTCTCAAACTCATCTTTTATTTCCTGTCTTGCTGAGTAGTCCTTTCGGACTTGCCATGATCTCACTGAGCCCCGCTTGGGCACCTGTGTGTGCTAAAAGACTAATTAAAAGAACATCAAGAATAGAGGTGAATGGGGAAAACATTTCTCATTTAAAGGGCTGCCTCTGTGTGTGGTGTGCAGAGGGAGATGGTAGGAAGTGAAAGCCTGTCCCCAGTCTTGGTGGTTGGTGGGCTGATGAGAAGACCTACTGTTTGAGCATCTCCCGTGACACCACCTCCTTTAGTAACCTTTGACCTTCTGAAACTTTGGTTAACACCATTGCTCCAAAGGTGGCTCTTTTCTGGCTGGGTCCTTCTAACCTGTAAACCCCATTCCCCCAAACCCATCTGAGGTCCGCCCTAGTGAAGCAAGCTAGGCACACCCAATGGGAGAAAGGCCCAAGCAAAGGCAGCCTTCTCCACCAGGAAGTGAACCAGGGTCCTGTCTGGACCCCCGCCCAAACCCAGAATATGCAGCCAAAGCAGATGACGGGGAAAGAGTATTAGCTCATTGCAACCTTTAGCATCATTTCTGTGGTTTCTCTTCCACCTTGGAAAAAACTGCCTATTTTTTCTGACTATTCGCCAACTCCCACACAAAATCCTAAAACTGATCAGGGCAAAACATGCCCAGCTCATTCTGTGCTGTGAGAACTGCTAAACTTTGTGCAGCTGCTAATCTGATTACATTTCCAGTCCAAACCATCTTCATTTCTCACCTCCTAATTGATTTCCCTGCTTCCACCTCTACAATTTATCCTTCATGCAGCAGTCACCCCGATCCTTCTAAATTGTGAATCTGGTCATGTCACTCCTCTGTTCCAAGTCCTCCAATGGCTTCTCCTCTTCCTCAGAGAAAAGCCAAATTCCTTACCGTGGGCTCTTGTGATTGAGGGCAGGGCCTGGCACACTTTTTTTCTGTAAAGGACCAGACAGTAAATATATATATATATATATATATATTCCTCACCTGAAGACATATTCATTGATTTTTAGAGAGAGAGGAAGGTAGAAAGAGAGAGAGAGAGAGAGAGAGAGAGAAACATTGATGTGAGGGAGAAACATGGATCAGTTGCCTCCAGGAAGGGCCCCGACTGGGGATCGAACCCATAGCCTTTTGGTGCATGGGATGATGCTCCAGCAAACTGAGGCACCAGGCCAGGGCCAAAGAGTAAATATTTTTGTCTTTGTGGGTCATTGGTTTTTAACAACTACTCAACTTTGCTGTGGAATGAAAGCAACCACAGTCAATTGCAAATGAGCAGGTGTAGCTGTGTCTCAACAAAACTATATTTACAAAAATAGGTAAATTGTTGGGTTTGGCCCATGTGCTGCAGTTTCCTGATTTATGCTCCAGGTGATTTGGCCTTTGGGCCTGTTGGGCCTTCTTACTTCTGCTCTGTCCTCTGTGTCAGCCCCACTGATCTCTATAAGCCTTGGTTTGGGCCTTGCATTGGCTGTGGTATCTCGAACATTCTCTCTCTATATATGTGAGTGGTTCGTTTTCTCATTTCCTTCAGGTTTCTACTTAAATGTCATTATGAGAGCCCCCCGCCCCTGCTATCTGAAGTAGCAACCATTCTCATTTTCTTAGCACCCCCAACCTCTTTACTCTGCTTTATTTTCCTCAATAGCCCTTGCCACTGTCTGCACATTTATTTATTGAATGAATAAGTGATTTCTTCAGCAAGTATCACTGAGCACCTTCTGAATGCTAGGCAGCACTCGAGGTACTGGAATTCCATAAAGAACAAAACAGACAAAAGCCTTATTATCATTGGCCTTAAAGCCTAGCTGGGGAAGACAGACAATAAAAGTTGTAAAAATAAATCTAAATGTGGCAGGTGGAGATAAGTGCTCCGGAGGAAATTAGGCTGGGCAAGGGGACAGGTTGTGGGCAAATCACTCTCCTCTGTTTCCCTTGCAGTTTTTGCCTTCTGCCTGGAGTCATTGCTAAGGTTTCCCCAGTTACAGCAACAGTGACATTAACTCCCTGAGCTTAGAGCCTGATATTGCAGAGCTGGTGTGTCTGACAAAATCCCAGTGCCAACAGGGGGCGCCACAGACTGTGCAGAACTGGCTGTGCAAAGCCGTTTGATGAAGATCCAGGCAGCCAAGCTTCTGAACAGGATGGAAAGGGAGCTAAAGGCTGTAGCGGAGGGATGGGGAAGTTGGAAGTAGTGAGATGGAACAGGATCTGAACACAACTGCATGCACCACAAGTGTTTTTCATGGAGTGCTGCCTAAACTACGAGGCATTACGAAACAATGCCCTTCTCAGTCGAATGCTTAATAAATCAGCCAGGCATGCATTATTATGCCGCAACTGAGCCCTTGTTGTGTCTTAATGCTCAATTATACAGCTCAGAATCTGGGTCGGGCTTTCTATCATCTTGGACGTATGGTAGGAACAGACTCCCTCTAATTGCTCTACGTGGGAATGGATTCATTTGATCTTGGCAGAGGGACTCTGACTGACATTTAGATTGAAAGGGCCTTACCTATAATCACAGGCTCAGAGGACTCTAGGCATTGAAATCACCTTGGAGGTGATCCTAGCCCAATCTGCTCATGCTGCAGATGGGAAAATTGAGGCTGGCAGAGAGGGAGTTACTTGCTCAAGGTCATAAGATAAGTGGCAACTGGGGCTTCAAGTCAGGCTCGTGATTCTGATTCAAACACATGCTTCAGCCACCTCCCTCCCCGGGTCTGCAGCAGAGGCCATGGGTAGTGACATCCTCCTGCCATCAACTCTCTGAAGAGGCACCGGAAGAAGCTGTGCCTCATTTACTTGAATAAAACTGGACAACCAGTTTAAAAAAAACAATAGACTTCCATATTTTATGGATCCCTAGGGACTCAGTGAACTCATGCTCCCAGATTAAAGGAAAGAGGAAAACCATACCCTTCTTGCTGAACTATGCTGCCTGCTGGTTCCCCAGAGCCCCAGCGGTCTCCGGAATGGAGATCATCACATATGACAGCTGGAGAGCATTATCGCTTGAAGGTTTGCATTCTGGCTTTTATATTTAATTTACATAGATCTGCATATTGTATACTCTGGGCATTGTTATCTCTTTCAGTTCATCTTCACAGCCTTTCTTCTCCATGCTCAGTTGGTGTTTTGGCTTCCTCAGCTCTGCCGGGTGAGATGAGTGTTTGGCTAGAGTTTGATCCGTAGAAACATCTGGAAGTTCCACCTCATGGGATAGACTCTGAGGAGGAGAGTGGCTGCCGAGTCAGTGACTTGTTGGAGTCCTGAGGCCATCAGTTCCCTTTAGGGTCTATGCTAAAGGTCTGCTTTTTGCAGTCCTTATCTTTCTCTCATATCTGGGGCTACCTGTATATATAAATGCCAGGAAGCATGGGCCATGTGATCAGAGTGACTCTGTGTGTCAGGGGTAAAGTGGCCACTTTTGGTGGCCACTTTTGGGCACCTAGATCAGTCTTACATGAGAAATAGGCATAGGTGAGAAACGCAAATTAAAATCACAGGAGATACTACTACTACCCGTGCACTAGGATGGCTAAAATTAAAAAGACTGATAAGACCAAGAGCTGACAAGGAGGTGGGTCAAGTAGTCTCTCCGACATAGCTGATAGGAGTGTAAACTGGTACAACTGCTTTAGAAAATCACTTGAAAAATCTTGTAGAGGTAAACATGTGCCTCTCTTATCACCCAGCCATTTCACTCTCAGGCCTTTCACCAAGGGAAGCGAGTTCACATATTCACCAAAACACAGGTACAAGAATGTTCATTGCAGCTTCATTCATAACAACAAAATACTGGAAACCATCCAAATGGATGAGTAAATTGGATATACTCATACAGTGCAATAATGTGTGGCAACCAAAAAGAATAAACTACTTATGTGCAACAACATGGATAAATCTCACAAATGTAATGTGCAGCAAAAGGAAACAGACACAGAGTCCATACTGTAGGGTTCCACTTATATAAAGTTCAAGAATAGCAAGGTCTATGGTGATAGAAGTCAGAATCGTGTCTACTTTTGACAAAGGGAGACGGACTAAGAAGGGGGAAGGGGGGCCCTCTGGAGTGATGGGAATGTTACATATGTAAAAATCATTTATTCACTTAAGGTTTGGACACTTTACTATGTGTCTGTTATACCTCAATAAAACTAAAGGAAGAAAAAAGGGACTCAGGTGAGAAAGCCTTCAGTGTGCTTCACTGACTATGCTCCTCAGCCTTTCCTGATACCAGCTTTGCTCCCTGCCTATAAGGTTGATGTTCAAACATGCCCTGAACCTGCCATCAGCCTCTGTGTTTGTCTGATATACGCGCACTTTCAGATTTGCCCTACTTCTGATTGCACCGTTAGTGTCAGAGCTTACCCGCACCAAAATGACTCTTCTGTGGCCTGCCGTCCTCACTCTCCAGCCCCCACATGTAGGTGCCTAGGAACTCCCCCTACCATATCTCCCATCAGCTCCCCACTGCTATCGCAAGTTCCAAGGGGCATCTACAGAGGGGACATTCCTAGCTGGATAGTAAGCCCTGGGTAGTGTCAGTGAGCAGGACTGCATAGACCCACCTGGGCTCCTTTGGGCTAAGCTAGAAGCCCACTGAAGACCTAGAATAAAATCAGATCCCCTCTCCTTGGGTCCTCCCTTTAGGACAGAGATGGCAAAATACTTCACACACGAGCCGACCTGTCCTCCCATGGCTGACATTAATAACTGATTATAGCCCTTTTCTAATAAGCTGGGATGAAAAAAGTACTCTAAGGAAACACAAAAGACAAAGTGTGTGCTCAAGTCTCTGCAGAAGAGCTGCCCTCTTAGGGCCTCACCAGAGCAGCACCTCCTCCCAGACAAAAGATCACCCTATGCTGGTCTTACCACAAAAAGGAAAGGAGGACGTAAGTTTTATGTCTGGTTCTTAGAAGTAGATGCTTGGAAGGATTTGCCTGCAAGACACTTACTAAGAAGTGCTCTCAGGTCACGTTAGGGGATGGAGGCAAGCAAGGGGGCCATCTCAGGCCACAGGCCCCCAGTGGCAGCTTCACTGTGACGGATAGGGGCATTCTGCAATGTAAATTGCTCTAGGAGTTGTCTAAGGGACCTAGGCTTGCACACCTTCTTACCTGTCCACCATTGGTCAAGGGGCCCTTGAGACAGGCAAATTCCCAGGTGCTCCTGGCTGTCTGTGTTGGGGGATGCTCCAGCAGCCTGAGGGCCATCCTCTAAAGGTGAATGGGTGTGAGAAGTAAAGACGCACCCAAACTGGGCACACAGACATAGTAAAACACAATACTCTGCCCTGCCAAAGGCAATTCAAAGACAAAAATCCACACATACAAAAAGCCTTGCTTAGCAGTGTGGTCTTTAATCCTTCCCTATGCTGAGGAGCAGTGAACTTGGAGGACAGTGGTTGAGCTCCCTCTGGGCAATGTCAACCTGACCCCCATCACAGTTGTCTCTAATGGATGGAGAAAGGGAGAAGGGGCAGGACCACTGCCTCTAGATGCAACCATTACAAAGGCACAAAGGGGTGTCCCCAGGGGAGGCTGTGGGCTCCTAACCCTTGTGCAAAATCCATTTGAATCATGATCACTTCCGTTTTCACAGTACTATACAATTTCAGCAAGTTTTCATGTGCATCACTGTATTTTCTATACCCTGTGAGGCAGGCAGGGACTTTTATTTCCACTGGTCCCGTAAAATAGAGGGTTGATGTTTTTTCCAGTATGTCTTTGTGCTACTTCTCCATAGTTTGTATTTTTATCTAGAGCTGACCCCTCTTGTACAGTCACAGCTGAGCTGGGAGGGCAAGGAGGCTGTGTTAATTCCCTGCCTTTAAACAGTCCTGTCCTTACTCTAAGTAATAATATGATTTTTTTTTTCTTTTGTGCGAAAAGATCTGGACCCGGGACACCTGGCCCAAGTATTGGCTCAGCCCACCTGCTAGCTGTTAAAATTCTTTAATCTCTGGGCCTCAGTTTCCTCGTTTGTAGTATAAAGAAGTTTGTCTAGATTACATCTCCAGCTCTTGTTGTGCACACATGGGGCCAGGGTATGGGAATTGTGTCTCTTTGTTCGTTAGGAACAAAGAGCTTGACTCACATTTTAAAGGTTGCTACTATATTTTGGCTCCAGTAGTTTAATTTTTAGGTAACATTTTTCTTTAAGAGGAGGGAGCTGGCTGGTGTAAGGGGATCTGTATTTTTTTTTTCTTTTCTTTCTTTTTTTTTTTTTTAAACATTAAAGCCCCTGTCTTCAGGGAAGAAGAGGCTGTTGGATGTGCTTTGAATATTTCAAATCAAAGCCTGCCAAGGGATGGAGAGCTATAGGTTTCAATAAGCACCTTCTTTCAGTAATTTGAAGAATTTCACTTATGAGGATAATGAAATCTTTAGAAACCCTAGGAGACATACCAGAAAAAAAATATGATTCATCGGTGGAATTTTCCTAAATGCTCTCTCACTCTACTCCATTTGTCCATCAGGAGGGTTTCCTCTATAGATTCTGAAGTCCTCTGAACCCTAATTAGATCTTGGGGAGCTTGAGTCCTCCACCCCCAGACTACCCCTCCTCCCCCTACCCCAACATCCAGGCCCAAATCCATTGACCACCCTGGCTCCGGAGTCTGATCTGCCATCATGTGTTGGTGTGTCCACTCATGGCACATGTTTCCTCCAGGAACCGGGGCCATCCATTACCAACGCTTGGTCCTCTGTATCCTGCTTCTCACAGTATTGTGTTTTTTTAAATAAAAACAAAAGCGCGAATGCTTTGTTTCTGTGGTGAGGTATGTAGACTTCTTTTAGATGTGGAATCTGCACCCTTCCTGGGTTTTATGGGCCTCAGATGGGTGTTAAGTGCCCTGAGGTCTGTGTGTGCAGACAGACTCTGGCCTGTGGAGTGTGTCCTGCTTCTAGGTGAGAGAGAAATGGGTAGAACTGTCTTCCCTTGTATAGGGTTGTTTTGGTTTTTTTTTTGTTGAGATTTTGCCAAAATTCAATCCTAGCTATTTAAAGATTAAGAAAAGAAATACAATTTTGAAAACTTAATTTGGTGTAATTTCAGGAAAAAAATGCATATATTTAGAAAAGGCAATTGTAAAATCCTAATGGCCCAGTTGAAAAGACGAGTTGATGTTTAATTAAAAGCAGTGGGACTGGGTGGATTCTGTACATTTTTGAGGATCAAGTTACCTGGAAAGAAAGAAAAATTGTGGGATGGGTATAACATAAACAAAAAGCTGAGTTCAAATGAGGACTTTAAGAAATTAAAATCAAAAGGAACTCTTCAAAAAGAGTGTCCATCTTGGGTATTAACCTCCAACATTGAAATGAAAACAATTTTGAAGGGCTTTAAAAAGAAGGCACCCCACATTTGGGCACGCCTCAGATCCCTCGGCCTCCAGCTTTCTGTGGGAAGCTATGATTTCCCATCACTTGCTTGCTGGGTCCAGCATTTATTCTCTGTGACACGCACCTAGGATTTCTTACTGGCTCTCCAAAGCCGTGATGACTTGAAAGAGGAGAACATTTGGTAGCTTTTGTATGGGAGGCCCTCACAGTGTGTGAATCCAGTGTAATTGTTGGAAAACGCAGAGCAGAAACCAGGAGGCTTAAGTTCTTGGTCCTATTTCTGTTTCTCACTCATTGAGTGTCTCTGGGGAAATTACTTTCCTTCTCTGAGACTCAGTTCTCTGACCACTAGACTTTTCAGTGCCGTCCAAGCAGACTTGCTGTGATGATGGAAATGTTCTGTATCTCCACTTTCTGATACAGAAGCCACATGTGCTCCTGAGCCCTAGAAAAACTGCAAGCTTGACTGCAGAGTACACATTTTAATTTTCTTTAATTTTAATCAGTTTACACTGTCACAGATAGCTATGGGCTACTATACTGGACAGAGCAGTTTCAGAGGCCACCGAAGTGCCTTCTAGTCCTACGACTCCCTGCTCTGGTGCTCAGGCTTGCCTTGCTAACCCATCCCAAACATCCCTCACCATTATTCCAGGCCTTGTCTGATCCAGGCACCTTTTTCATTCCTAGGGAAACAGAGTAAGACAGAATCCTCTTCCTTAAGAGTCCACAGTCTCATGGGAAGGAATCATAAACTTGCTGAAACTGTGGGCTGGTCAGGCTGGAGACTCCTGGGAAAACGGAAAAGCAGAGCCAGCCCTCGTCCATGTCCATTACACGTGGGTCTTTAGCATTGGCCGAGCAAGGATGCGCTGTTAGGCAGCTCGTTCCTTCCAGGTCTGGCCCACTTTTCCTCCCTGGCCTTACAAGACAAAAATAACGTGGACATTTGCCAGCTGCTGATTCAAAACTTGGTTATTTTTAACTTTGGGAGCCTTGAAACCTAGTTCGGGTAAACAACCTAAAAGGATGGGACTAGGAGATTCATCATTTCATTCAACAAATATGTACTGTGTGCATTTTGAGCGTCAGACATTGGACTAGGCATCAGGGATAGTACCAGGCAGGAGACAGGCACTTGACTCCCTCTCGAGGGGCTGGCATGGCATTCTAGAGGGGGGGGGGGGACAGACATTGGACAAGCGAATAGAGACACTGACTTTAGGTAGGGTTGAGAAGAAAAACTGTTGGTAACTAATAAATAATAAAAATAATACTATGATGATAATAATAATAATAATAATAAATCCTTTAGAACATCCTAACCCAATCTGCTGGTTCCTGGCTTGTGGTCTCTTGGGGAGCTGTTGGTATGGGGTTAGTGGTTTTGGCATTAAGAAAAAATGAATTTCGGGCCCGGCTGTGCTGTTCACTTTGGTGTGAACTTGGGGAAGCACAAGCTTGTTCTGGGGATAGAATAGTATAATAGGTAGGAAAGAAGTTCATAATCCATTAAGCATTCTTCAAAGGTAAGGTTTCAAAATTTCCTTGTGAGAGGGTAGCTGACTAGTTGAGGGCCTCTGGTTCGGCCCACAGGAGAAGGACTGAGAACATCTGAGGAACACCTGAGGGGTGCTGTAGTTCGGGGCCTTCGAACAGTGATCTTTGGAGCCCTTGGCTTCCACCGAGGGGCTTCTGCTGTCATGCAGGGTACAAGCTGAGAGCCCAGTCCAATGGGTTTGACACTGCTTTAGCTGAGCTACCTGATCTTAACTGTTCCATAGGCTTGATGTATGTGTAAAGTGTTATTAAAAGTATTACATTTCCAAAATTTTGAAATTGGTTAGGCGGGTGCCAAGGATAGATGGGACCACCAGAGGCTTGTGGAGCACTGAAGGAACTCAGGTCAATGTCTCCCCACTTTGGGACTTTGCCTCCTCTTAGGACTAAATTGGCGTGAGGCTGTGTGGCCAGTAGGAATGTGGAAGAATCCTTGGGACAGGATGGGGAAGAAGCAATGGCTCCGCAGACACCCGAACCTTATTTACAAAGCACCTGCAGTTTGTGCCCTGATGCCTAAGTCATGAAATTTATGTTGTGTGGTGCAAGGAGAAATAACCAGAAACAGATAGTAAGCTGTTAGCATACGCCGAGTTTGCGTCCTAGGTGCAGTGCTCCATTGCCTCACTGAGTTCTGCGTGCCCAGGAGTGTCCATTTGCCCCATGCAGACTCACTCTCCACTCTTCTCCGTCCTGCTTGGTGCCCCCCGAGGGATGTGTAAGGAGCTCCCTTGCCCTCTGGTTTCTTTTGGTTTCAGTCAATGGGAAAAATGGAGACCCTCAGGGAGGAAGGGGAGTGAGGTCAATGCAATTTTTCATGCAGCTCCTTGGCTGTGAGTTACCACCAGCTGGCCAAGGTGGTTGGGAGGTAATAACTGACATCGGCACTCCTCTTCCCAGAGCTCCCACTTTCTTGGGTATAGATGCCTACATTTCTGGTGGGTGTTAATGACCTCAGTGTGACAATGACTGTTGCTAGCTTTGGGGCAACTGCTCTGTCACTTGTGGTTTTGCTATGTCCGCCACATTTCCTTGTAAATAGTTCTTCTCTAAATCCTTGGATTATCCAAAGTCGAGCGCACTGTTTCCTTCTGGGGTTCTGATGGATGGACGGCCCAACAACCCCACAGGTATATACAATTATTACTCCTATCGTGGAGATGAGGAAATTAAGAGAAAGACTGGTTAGGATATGTGACCAAGGTCACATAGCTACTAGTGAGCCCAGAGGATTAAAAACCAGAAAGTCTGATTCTAGAAGCTGTGCCTTGGGGTTGGGGGAAATGGTCCATAGCTTGAGTTCCGTCACAGAGGGCTCCTATCCAAAGTCCTTTTCATATCCGGACCTCCTCATTAGCCCCTCCTGTCTATCAGCCCAACCAGGGCCATTAAAGTTCAACAGGCAGGCTATAAGTGGTGACAGTACTGTGAAGTCCAGGGAAGAGTGGACAACAAAGTTGGTTTCTGTAATTGAAAAAAAAAACCCAACAACCCCAAACAAGACAACTCCTAATTAATTAAACCAGCCGAAAATAGCCTCCCAGATGTGGCAGGGGCTGACAGCTTCCTCCCCATGATTTCATTTGGTGGTGGTGTTTCCGTCAATGTGACGTGCTGCCTGGAACCACACACAGTGTCTTATTCTGTCTCAGGACACGTTTTCCCCTCCTGAGTTGCACAGGCTTTGCCTGGGAGTGACAGCAGCCAGCCTATAACTTTGCTGACCTACTTCCCGGCTGGCTCTCCAGCCAGCAGCCCACACATCATCCATTTTAACCAGCTTTTCAAGGTCAGGACTTTTCAATGCAGAGGCTGGGTTTTGCTTGACATAAAGCCAGGTTCCATCAATAGTCATGTTTACTAAATTTTCAGTGTTCCCTTTCTTTAGCTGAGTAAAAAGTATGGGTTGGGTTCCTGTTCAGGATAGATAACAAATGCAGTGGCTTTGAGTCTAAATTGCCCACTTGGTCTGTACTTCAGGTACTTAAAGAGCAGGTTCCCCGCTATTATGGAGAAGCTGGGCCAGCCCAAATGCAAACGGGGCAGGATGTAGGCCATCCCAGTGGACAATCATACTCTTCTTTTTTGTGACGCAGACAGATGCGTGCTCCACATAAACACAATGTCTTATTTTTCACTTCTATGAAAGGATCATATGAAACCAGCTCTTCCCAAAGAAAAAGGAACTGCTTTGTGTATCTATATTACTGTACTTTCATCTCCCAAGGCTTTGTGAGAAACTTCCAGCTGGAGTTACATTCTTTTCTGGTTTGATAAAGATAAATTGTATTCAGTGAGAAAGGGGAAACATTTTCTTGCTTTTTCTTTAAATAAAAAGTCAGGGAAAAAGTGATTGCCTCCTTGAATTCAGAAAAGTTAGTCCCCCTTCCAAATGACCCCAAATATTCTGTGCTGCTCAGTGTATGGAAGCTGTTTGATCTTAAGAGAAGCTTCTTATTTTTGGGGTCTTGCAGGTGCATCAGAGAATAAAGAGGGCACACCGTTTTCTTGACTAACGCCTGCTGGATCATCAGACACTCAACTTCAGGCAGCGTGGCAGGGTGGTTTGTGGCGAAGGCTCTGGCGTTTGAGTAGTGGCTTTCCCCCTTGCTCGTTGTGCGAGTTTTGGTAAGTTGCTGAAGTTGTCTGTGCCTCAGTCTCTTCCTTCTGTGGCATTAGACATAAGAGTAGCCCTCTCATAAGGTATTGCGAGAGGTAAATGAAATAAAACATGAAAGGTGTTCAAAATAGTGGTTGGCACATGGTTGGCTTTTAATAAATGTTAAAATTTTTATTCATCACAAGAAGGACAGAAAGATGGGAAGGAACCTAATCAAGTGTGTCTGCATGTGGGTGTCTGTGTGCGGTTGCCTGTTGGGTGCAAGTCTAGGTATGGAATTGAGTTCCTGGGAGAGGGGACCCTGAACAAATAGGGAGCAAAGGAAGAAACGGGTGGTAGGTGGTAGGCTTTCTAAACAGGCTGAGTGAGATCCGAGTATCTCCAGGATTGATTCTCTTTCTCTGTTGGTTTTCAATACAAGAAAGAAAACGAGAAGAAACAAACCAACATCCTCCTGGCTTACTGTCCCCGCCGGGGCAGTGCCTTCTAGGGCGCTGAGCAAAGTGCTTTCTTTGCTAGCAGCAGAGCTATAAGTAGGACTTGCAGTCTCCTGAGGCTAGTCTGAAAGGGGCGTGGTGGGGCGACTCCTGATCTTTGGTATGCCACAATGATCTTTTGTCCCCATGAAGTCCTCTTTCACCGTGTCTGGAGTCAGTCATAGTCCAGGGAGCTGCTGGAATGGACCAAGCAGACTGCAGGTGCCCAGAACCTCATAGTTTTGGGGCAGATTATTTTTACCTTGACATTTTACTTCAAGGACATTGTGAACACAAGAATTTTATTAGAACCATACCCATATTAATTGTTTTCTGTTGAAAATGTATTTTTCTTAAGCAATCCCATTAATTCAGTTTAATTTCTTGATTAATACTCTAGTTAGCACAGTAAAAACTTTTTTATGTTTTTCCATTTTTTAATCAAATTATTTTCCTTTGGATCAGATTCAAAGACAAACAGTAAGGGCGGAGAGAAAAAAGGGATCAAGACAGGGAGACAGAGTGCAATGCAGAGAGAGAAGAATCAGTGAAACAGAGAGGAATATATAAAAACAGAAATACAAAGACAGAAAAGCACAGAGACAAAGATGGAGACCTAGAGGAATTAGGGGATTTACAGAGGCAGCTGTACATAGAGAGAGACAGAGAAACACAGAAAGAGAACTACACCATACACAGAGGAGAAGAGAGAGAGCACCACAGTGAGAACATTCCAGTACGTGCACGTGAGAATCAGCACTCACATGCACGTGGTGCACCCCACAACCAAGGAGACTTATAGCCATTCTGGTGTACTGATGGCCGAATTTTTGAGTAGAGCAGGATCAAAACACTGTTGGGGTAAAACGGTGGGACTGAATGATTTTCACGATGAAAATGGCAGAATTAAGATCACATACACACAATTCTTTACAGAGCACCTGATAAATAGAAGTGACCAATTTGAACAAATCTTTTAGCTCAGGTATTTGCAGAAGAAACCCCTTCCCTGGTTAGAGGAACACTTTCTTTTGTGACCTCAGGGATATTTGTCCTCCCAGGGGTGGGAGTATCCTGGTACCAGAGCCTCCTCATCCAATGAGATTCAGGGTAGACAGACAAGGCATAGCTATTACTCTCTCCTCCCTAGGAAGCTGGCTAACCTTGCAAGGGTTGGAGGCATGGGGGCTGGTAGACAGCAGACTTTGGTAGAACAGTTTGAAAGAAAATGCCTGTGACTAGGGGCACCGAATACTGTGAGACTCATACTAAGCGGTGTTTCACATGGCTATTTCAAGATCTCAAAATCCTTATGGTTTCTTGAATCCCAGAGAAATGGTCCCACAGACACAGAGAATATAAACTAGATCTTTGAAATTCCCCTTGGTTATTTTGAGAAACTTATTTCTGCAGAAGTGCTTTCTGATTGACAAAAGCTCACTTTTGTACTCACAATCTCACCCTGTCAAGGTCTAGTCTAAAATCACCCTCAGAGAATATTGTGCAGTGACTTCTAAAGAGCCCAGGCCCTCTCGATTTATGCACTTAATTTATTGTTTTTCTCTCTCAGAGCTTTCCTTTGTACATAGCCAAATCCCAATTTTGAGTGCCTACTGCACAGTGCTGAGCCATGATGTTGGAAGGCATTTAAAAAATTTAGAGCTTGTAAGTTCCTTCACCTTTCTTTCAAGTCCCTGTCCTTTGAAAGTTTATATGAAATTTCCTACCCTCTTGCAACCCCCTACTTCCTGCTCTCTTCGGAAACAATTAATTTCATTTCTCAAAGATGCTTTGTTTCCTGGGCCTGGCTAATCTTCCACTGGGTATCACTTTTATTCAGCACTTTATGCAAACTCACTTAGAAATAACTCATTGGGGAACTGTTGTCTGGGTGTGATGGGAAAATTGCTTAGGAAGCCAAGGTCTGTGTGCATCACTCAGCCATTCAACAATCCTTGATGAGTCCCTGATATGGGCCATGCACTGAGGATAAAAGGCCTGACTTTTGTGAATCACTGCCCCCCCCCCAAAAAAAAAAGACCCCTGTGAATGAACTGGGTTGCACCCTCCCTCGCAGGCAGTTGGGGAGATATCATACTGAAAGGAGAAAACACGGGAGCTGGTGAACAAGACCAGGCCAGTGCCTTTGGTGGAGAGCTGAGAGTCAACAGAAGAATACACACACCTGTCAAGCCAACAGAACTAGAAGTGGGAGCAGAACCAAGCATCAGCAACCAGACAAACAGCAGGTTAGAAAGGGCTTAGAGTGAGTCGGTTCCAGGATGACTGCCATGAGCTCCATTGGGGTGTCGATAGCTCAGCTTTACGGTCCTGGAGGTACGCAGTGTGTGGGTGTTTCAGGCTGGATTAAAGGTACATATTAAGGTATAAGTTTTCAGGATGGAGAGTGAAGAACTTATTTCTGGGGGAGGGGTGTTTGCTATATTGGTGCAAATTGTATTGGATCAACATTATGCATGGGCCCCAGAGAGCTCTGTGCTTTTGCTCACTCCTCCTTCCCCTGGCCACTTCCAAGCTCTGTTGTGTCAGGTTACCCACACGGCACGTGGAGACAGGTGTTTTGGATAGAGCTGGGTCTTTTGGAAGAAGAGACCCACTTACACTCAGTCCATTTAAGGGATGCCTAGACTGTATCAAGCCATGTTAGACATAATTGGGCTTGGGTAACACCTGTTTTTCAACTAAAATTATCTTAATTAATTCCCCCTACAGTTGGACTGAGGTATCATTTTTTGGGAGAGAAGTCCTTGGAGCAGAATGTTTTGTTGTTGCCTCATAGGATGGGAAATCTGCTCAGCAGCTTAAATGTAAAGAATTAAAAATAATTCCATGTCATCTAAAGGTCCAGGAGTAAGAAAGTGGACATTCTGACATAGGTCAGTTGGGGCACAGATGACATGGTCATATATGACAGATGAAGGGTGAGGTGCTTTACCAGTAGAATGTGGCAGAAATGACAGTGCTGGGCTCAAATTTTAAAAAGGTGAGGTAGTTTTCCTTTTTGTACTTTGTAATAAGAGAGAAGAGAAACACAACTGCAGAGATTAGGTCTTTGCACAGTCCTGCTGAATCCAGCCTTCTGGTCAACCCTGCTAAAGGGCCAGATTGGGGAGTGAACCATCTTGAGTGTTCCAGCCCAGTTGGTACCTCAGATGCTTATAGATGTAGCCAACATCACATGGAGCAGAAGTAGTACCTATCTGAGCCCAATCAAGTTACAGATTCATGAGAGATAATAAAATAATTGTTGTTTTAAACCACTAAGATTTGGGGTGGTATATTGTGCAGCCACATTTAACCAAAACAAGAGGCATATTCTCTACAGTTTTATTTATTACAGAAATTGGCAGGTTATGACTCATGGACCAAATCTGGCCCACAGCCTATTTTTGTAAATACATTTTTTTATTGGAACATAGCCACGTCAATTTGTCTAAGTATTTATTGCCCATGGCTGCTTTTGTACCGTAGTGGCAGAATTGAGTAGTTGCACCGGAGACCATAGAGCCTGCAGAGCCAAAAATGTTTACTTTTAGATCCTTTATAGACAGTGTTTGGTTTGCAGGCCCATGATCTGTTATACTAATCTACAAAAAGGTGAAAGTTAAGCAGACTGATCTCTTTTAAAATAGTGTGCAAAACCCAGCGTGTAGAAACCAGCGGTGTATGGGAAATGGCTTGTGTCAGTATGGAAAAGTTTCTAATATTCCCTGAGCTGTAATAGGGGTGGGCTTTCTCTACAGCACATCCTTCTCCTACTGTGGAGTGCTAGTAGTAGGCCTGTCTGTGGCAGGTTATGTTAGTAGTTAGCAAAAATTCACTCTCCCTTTTCCTCTTCCACAGGGGAGTATATACTTCCTACCCCTCTTATGTACTTGGCTAGGAGGCTTGCTTTGGTCAATGGGAGGTGAGCAAACGTGACTTGATCAGAGGTTTTAAATTCACTTCTGTGGTTTGGTTTGATGCTTGAGTCCATGCTATCTGCTATGAGGAAAAAACATGCTGTAGGTAGCTGTAGCTGACTTTACCTGGGTCTCAGGATGAGTGACACATAGAGTAGAACTAAACCTGACCTGCGGCCTTGATAGTAAACTGGTCTGAATCCAGCTGAGTCCTGCAGATCACAGCCAACCTTATAGACCCATGGAGGGGGAAAATGTTTCTCTTTTCTTTTTCTCTGTGAACTCTAACAGCAGCCCTGTTGTTGTTGGTCACTGCAATTTTTGGGGTTGTTTGTTCTGTAGCATCTTGCAGCTATGGCTAATTCAAAGCCAAAGAAGCACAGAAAGAAGGGGGGTTTTGTACATTGGGATGCTGCTGGCCCATAAAGCACCTCTGTGAAAATCAGGAAAAGGTGACTCTCTGTCAAGATACTTTATTCTTCGCTGGCCAGAAAATTGCCGTATCATGACTGTTATAACAAAGCACTTGATTGCTAACACCAAACATAGTTATACTAGATAAATGAAGCCCTGATATCTATGATGTGGTCACCCAACCAGATGTGTCACCTGTGTGCAGTGTACAACATACACAACCAAAAGTGATAACTATACTGTGAAAGAGCTCAGCGAATCTGGTCCTCCTGAGTTAACCTTTGTCATATTAGAGGCAGATCTAAGGATGGGTATTATTCAAGGCGTTAGCAAGCTCCATAGTATTATCTGTCAATGGCAGAAGTTGTAAATTATTTTGCATGTGTCTTTGCATTCCTTCATGGGTAAATTCTAATCTCCTTCCTCGCAGATGGTTACAAATGTGGATCAGGGCAAAAGTAGTATACTCAGAAAGGGAGAAAAGCCCATTACAAATGTGAAAATATTACCACGATTACACTTGCTGGTCCTTCCTTCTAGACAAATGCCAGAAAAAAGCTTTTCCTCTATTGTCTTTCTCACTTTTTTCCCCCTTTAGGGCAAGGAGGGATAAGTTGGCCCTTTTTCACTGGCCAGCCAGAGCCGAACTGAGTGTGATTGGATTAGTTTTCCAAGTGATTTATCTAAATTAGTTCAGGCTGAGGTGTGTAATTTTCCACACTGCTTCTGTTATCTAACTTAAGTCTGCTCACCCTAAAGCCCTGGCGGCCACACCATATACGGTAATGGAAAAACCTAAGTTGTATGGTTAGGAAAAGAGATGTGCTTTGAATTCTGGCCCCTCAACTTATTAGTGACCTGAGTTTCAGTTTTCTCATTTATAAGATGGTGAAACTAGTTCTTGCTTCAAAAAGTTGTCATGAGGATTAAATGAGATAATATACAAGAATAATGTAGTGGAGCAAGCGACCTATTAGGCATTTGTTGTTGTTATCCTTTGCATTTCTTTAGGTCAAAGAAAAAAAAATGCACAGTGAAAAGCATATGTCTTTGGTGTCTTTTCATCTGTCTTCTTTCTCATCTTTGGTGTCTTTTTATCCCCCGCGGCTCCCTCTCCTACATTCTTGCTGCCCGCTTGTGAATGCACAGGTTCACTTGAAGCTGGAGAGCTAAGTGCATGGTTGTAGCGTGTGCGCTCTTGCTCAGTTGGATCCAGACAAGCTCTGGCATGTCTGCACCTCTTACTGGATTACAGCCCCTGGGAACCAGGGGCTGTGAATCTCACTCGCAGGGCCCAGCCAGTGCCAAGCACATCACGGACAAGCAGCGGTGCTCTCCGAGTTAACCGTATTGTTCGATAAGTGAAAGTGTAACTATAACAGTGTGATAATTCTTTCACCTGTTTCTTTAATAAATATTTACAGATTGTTCACTATCGGTGTGTCTGAATTTTATAACTATGAGCAGAAATGGTGATATTATTGGAGATTTGAGTTGGAAAGCAAGTTATTCCTAATATTTCTCTTCAAGCTCCTGGGCCAGTTTAAGATATCCTGGGAAAAAAAAAGAAGTATAAGAGGTGCATGACTGCTGGCATGAGACCACAACTGCATTCTAAAACCTTATTATTTTAAAATTTTGTGTTACTCAAAACTAACTTGGAAAAATTTTAATGATTGGCTTTCCAATAAGTAAATGTTACATAAATTTGAATTTATAAAATGCAGTACTAACATTATTTGGCTTTTTGTTTGTTTTGTATGTATGTTGGGAAAACTGATAAGATTTAATTTGAGAAAACCGCACAACAGCTGAGAAACCCATTCTAGAGCAGAGGTTGAGAAACTTTTTCTGCAAAGGACCAGATATTAAGCATTTTTGGCTTCGCAAGCCATATGGTCTCTGTTGCAACTACTCAGCTAGGCTGTTCCATCATGAAAAACCCATAGGCAATATGTAAAAGAGTGAGTGTGGCTGTCTTCCAATAAAACTATTTACAAAAAAGAGGCAGTGGGCAGGGTTTGCTTCATGGGCTATCGTTTGCCAACCCCTGATCTGGAGGAGATAGGGTGGGCTTTGTAATGCATAGACTCGAGGGGGTGACTTATTCTCTGTCATATTTAGTGTCTTCATCTGAAAAGGGGGTTAATAAAATCACCTGGCCAGGTGCTGAGAAGGTTAAATAACATAGGATATAGAAACACCTAGTATAGCCATGGTTTTCTTTCTTGATTTTCTTTCCCAAAAGCCAGTGCTGCAATTTATTCTTCCCTTTTTATTGCCCTGATCAAAACAATTGAATTTCTCTGGTGCAGCTACTTGAGCTAGTCATTGCTATGATTTAATACTCACACATACAAAAAAGTGAATTAATACTTAACACTCCCAGGGGAATTTGTGTTAGAAACAAGAATTTACTAGCTTAACTGGTACGTAGGGAGAGGACTGGAGCTAGGACCGTGTCTCCTTTTTCCCTTACATACTTACTTTGGATGTTATTTATTTACCTTTGGTTACAACCAGCTCAGTCTACCCCAATTAATTATTCCCTCAAGCAGTAAAACATGGTGCTCAGTGAGTTAAGTGAGCATGGACTCAGATTTGCTTTGTGTCTTGTAGAGTCTAACGATACTCACCCACCCTTGTCTACAGAGCAGTAAGTTTTGCAGCACAGCGACTCAGTGGGCATAATGTTGGTGCTCAGTTGAGAAAGGGCTTGAATTGACATAACTAGAATTTTGAAGGCAGACAGACCTGGGATTGAATTCTGACTCCTGTCCTAATAAGAGATGTGATCTTGGGCAAAATAATTTACTTTTCTGAGCCTTTGTTTCCTCATACAGTAGAAGTGCTTTCAGATGGTTGAAATGAATCATACAAAGTATAAATATAAATAAATAAAATATATATATGACCCTAGACTAGGGGCTGACACATGGAGACTCTCGTTTCTTATCACTGCCTACCCCAGAAGTTAGAATTGTATTTGATATATCAATGTGGTTTAATAAATGAGTGATAATGTTCTCATTATTTTCATCAGGACACATGGAAACTCAGAGAGCAATCTCTCCATCAGCACCATTCACTATTGTCTACAACCTTTTCCTTTTATATCGCTACCATCACTATAAACACATTGTACATAATTTTTATAAATGTCATGCCATTTTGAATCCCAATTACCAATCTCAAAGTTTTCAGGCAGCCTGAAGCTGAGGGACTTGGGAGCCACTGAATCCTGAGGTTAAATGCCCCCTCCTTTCATTAGCTGGCAGTGTGTAAACTCTTCAAGCCTAAGTGAAATGAGGTTAATACAATAGGACAATTGGGAGGATTAAGTACATAGTGGTAGATTAATAAATGTTAAGTAAGTAAATAAATAAATTCATAATAAAAACGAATAGTTACATTCCTTCTTATTCTTTTGTAGACAAAACACAGAGACTAGGCTAACTCTGTGTTTGGTGCCCCCAGAAACTCTCCTTCATCTTCCAAACTATGTCTACTTTGGGCCATCAGAGTGCAAACTCCCATCATCCATACAGACAGGGTGTGAAGGGCTGTTGCCAGCTTCCAGTGAGATCACCCCCGGATGGGGAAGCAGGGTGGATGGGGTGATGGTGGCCATTGCAGCATGTGCTGAAACCATTATTGCAAACTCGGAGGCTACGGGGACCAGACAGGAAATTCAACTAGTGATGCAGGCTGGATGCTTGCTTCTCATTTCTGAAAATGTGTCACCCTCTGAGAATATCTTTTATTTTCCTACTTTTAATACAGACATGGACACAGAGAAATATTTTTTTACTGTAGCAGTTCTCAAAGGTGATCTATGGACCCCTGGGGGTGCCTGAGATCTTTTCAGGAGATTCATGAGGTCAAAGCTCTTTTCATAAAACACAAGACATTACTTTCCTTTTTCACCGTATTGATATTTGCGCTCATGGTGCAAAAGCGATGGTGACTCAACACAAGTTAAGGTAGTGGCACCAAATCACTCTAGTGGTCATTATACTCCTCATTGCAATGCATCTATATTAAAAAAAACAAAACAAAACAGTTTCATTTAAAAATGTCCTTGATGAAGCAGTCAAAATTATTAGATTTATTAAATCTCAACCCTTGTCGAGTACACATCTTATTAATATACTGAGTCAAAAGATCACAAGTCCGCAGAAAGTCCTGCACATCGAAGTGTGGTGACTGTCTTAAGGAAAAGCACCTGTGCAATTATTCTGAGCTGCAAGTTAAACTAGTCACATTTTCATTTTATTTTTTCCCAGAGAACACCATTTTTTCAAACTACGGCCATTCAAACTTGGATATCTGGCAGGTGTTTTCTCAAAAATAAATGAAGTTAGCTTGTCACGTCAAGGAATACAGTTGTTGGAATTTGTGGCCAATGATGAATTTGGAGCTTTTAATCTATATTAGAATTTAGAAAACATTACAACTACCACTGTGAGTTCGATAGTATGCTAATATTTTAAAGACTTTTTTGATGCGATCACAATGAAGACAAATGTGATTTTTTTTGATGTTATACAATGAAGTGTGGCAGCCTTTGAAGGTCTGCATAACGCAGTAAACCAATGTTTTCCAAATGACCAATACACAAAGTTTTGCCTATGGATAGAAGGTACATTCAAGTGTAAGACCAGTGGATTTTAATGTAACAAGGAGTATTACTTCCTTGATATGGCTTCAGATTTCACATTGCAACCAACCTTTAAAAAGTTGCTACTTGCTGAGTTTTAGTGTAGTATCAAAGGATTATATAAAAAGGCCCTGAAAGTAGTTGTCCAGTTTCAAGTTATGTAGACTACTGTGTGGAGCTCATTTTTTTTGTTTTAACAAAAACGACCTATCACGATGGACTGAACGAATAAACAGATATGAGAATCCAGCTGATACTATGAAGTCAGACATAAAAAAACTTAAAAAAATATAAAACAATGCCATTCTTTTCATAATCTTTTTTTGTTTTGGAAAAATAGTAATTTTTCATAAAAATGTATTACTGAAGTTAACATGAAATGTCTTTATACTTTAACACTTTTTTACTTTTAACTTTTAATATATTAAATATTTATAGATATAACACACAGAAACAGAAACTCTTTGCTATAAAAGAGTCTGAAGACCAAACATTCGAGGACTTCTAACTTACTATAAGAAGTACAAGAGCCCTGGCCAATGCGGTGCAGTTGGTTGGAACATCATCTGGTAACCAAAGGGTTGTGAGTTTGATTCTTGGTCAGGGCACATACCTTGGCTACTGGTTTGATGCCTGGTCAGGGTATGTACAATCTCCAGTCCCGGTGTGAATGGGAGGCTCTCTCTCCCTTCCTCTCTCTCTAAAAGCAATGAAAAAATGTCCTTGGGTAAGGATGATTTCAAAAAATAAAAAGAAGTAGAAGAGCTCAGGACTGATGATAAATGACAGGTAAAGCTCGGCTTTGCTGTTGGAGGGGGTGGCTCCCCTCAACCTCTGCTGACTGTTGCGGGGGGGCAAGGCAGGCCCACAGTTGCTAGACGTTCTGGTTTTGGAGGAAAAACCAGAGTTCCAGACTTTAATGTGAAATCTCACAATTTTAATATTGGCAGTACATTCAAGATATTTTTAACACCAAAGGAAGTCTACCTGGGGACAGGATGCTGCCTCTGGGACACTTGGTGCAGCCTCTGGTCCGGGCTTACAGACTGACAAAGCTCTGTACTAGAGGGGAGTAATATATGACTATGATAATAAAGATTTTATAAAAGCAAGGATTTAAAAAATTAATAAGGATTTTAGAATTCTGTGCATATGATAAAAATTCTTTTAAAAATCACAAAAAGCACAAAGTGCTAGAACCTTACTCGGTGATTGTGTACGACAGGACAGACGTTGCGTTCAAGCCACCGGGGAGCCTGGAAGAAGAAGTGAGAGTGTTTTCTTTCTTCCTCTTAATTTCTTTTCTGCAAATGAGTGCTTTTTGTCTCTACCCCTTACTGTAAAGAAAGCCAACTCCAGACAACATAATAGCTCTTTGTTTTTTTTTTTTTAATAGTGTGGTTGAGTTCTTCTATTCTCAATGGCTTGCCTTCTTATAAATTGCAAAAAAAAAAGCAATGATGAATTTCTTAAAGTTCAGCAGCTTGTAGCTCCATTTGTAGCAAAAGTGAAAAACAACTCGAAAGTAGCACAATTGGAATAAAAATGCTTTAATTTGATAGAACAGATTAATTTTAAGAACAAACCAATTTACATAAAATAGGTGCTTTTATGCACCTAAATCAAATGATTCTAGATTTGTAAAGGTTATGAATAACAATTATTACATATATAAATTTTCTTTAACATTTTTGATTTTCTGCTTACTTAAACAAATAAACAAAAAATAAGCCTTTCATAACCCAACCTACCAATTATCATTTTACTTATGGCAACTTATGATAGCCTTTAAACATTTAAAAAATTTTTCTTTAGTCCTGACATAATTTATCTTTTTCATTTGTGTGGATTAAAAGCAAAATCAATTGTTGAGTTTCAAGGTAAAAAGGAAAGAAGTAGGGTGGAGTCAGATTCATGGGTTTGATTTTTCCCTCTGTCATTCATCCTAGCTATGTTATAACATTTTGAGCAAATTTTGAAGCTCTATGAAACTTATTTTGTCCTTTGCAGCATGAGAAAGATAAGGCTGGTTATGAGAACTAAATGAGTTACTAGCACTCCAGATATGGCCTGGAAGATGGGCATAACCACAATGTAAGAAGAGCTAACATTTATTGAGAGTTTACCACCGCGTGTACTAGGTATTGATCTAAACGCTCTGTATGAATTAACTGATTTAATACAATGGCTGCATGAGAGAGGTGCTATAATTATTCCCAGAGGTTAGGTAATTTGCTTAAGATTACACAGCTAGAAGGAGTCAGGATTTGAACTCTGGCAGTAGCAGCTGAATAAATTCTTGCTTCTCCTCTTCTTCTGCCTTTAAACCTTAGACACTCCTACTGTAAGGACACTGAGTCTGTGATGCTTCTAAGTAACAAAGGAAAGAGAGCTGGTGGGTGGAGCACATTGTGGCCTTGCCAGAGCACCAGGGTTGGCTGGTGTGGGGAGCTACATTCACTTACGTCAGGCTCAAACCCCACTGTGATGGTGACTTTGAGTTAAATAAACTTTTTAAAAATCTATTTTCAGGGACTCACTTTAAGAAAAAGAACACAAAATTTGCTCAAAGCTGAATAATTATTTAGAATGAAAGAAGAAATCATCCTTTTTTCAAAAGCTGATAAATGTAACCAGCACTACAAAATCCAGAAAAAAAAATGTTTTCATCTGAAAATGGTTTATAATATCATTTTCCATAACAAGGATTTAAAGATAATTCAGTTAGTTGGCATTTAAATAAATTATAAATAGTTTAGGCAAGTTCTTTTGAACTTCATAATTTGTTCTTGGTAATGTCATTTACATTCAGGTTAGCTGTCAGATTTGAGAAAAACGCTAGCGAGTTTCACTTATAATTGAGCTGTTACAGATGATATACTCAGTTTGTGGTATTGCTATAGGTTTTCACCAATAGATCCAGGAGTTCTGATATATTTATATCACATGTTTCTCATCAAAAAGAAAAAAAAACCTTCAATGGTGCATTTATAATTGTATATGCTGCATTATTGAGTGTATTTCCTCAATAGGAAAGAACTTCTGTTCTTATTAGCATTAATGAGAACCAAATCTTTTACTTACAGTTTTAAATCTCTGATGATTGGAAGAATTTTCCACACACTGGCTTCTGGTTCCACACAGTTCAAATTATGTTTCTCCTCCAGCACCCACATACTTCCACCCTGGGTGCTTGAGACCTGTGTGAATGTCTCGATATGAGCTCTAGCCCTGGTCCTGGTGCCAGATGAACTGGCACAGTGGGCAGTAGGGGTGTTCGTAAAAACTGTGCCTACACTGGGACAGCTAACACCTTCACTGTGCACAGAAGTGACTGTGAGCCACCGAAGTACATCCCACTGAGTGCATACCGAATGAGCCCCAACTCAGCTTCTTAGCTAGCTCTCTAAAATGCCTATGGCCACTCCCAAAACACCTGTAACACCTGTAACATTGAGAATCAGAACAGTTAAAATGTTCAACTTTTGCAAATTTTGTAAAAATGGTTGATCATATAAACTATTGCTAGGAATCCTCAACTGAGCTTTGTGTTACACTCACTAGGTAACTGGAAAAAACTCATATCACTGACTGGTAAAGAACAGCTTGAGCAAGACACATTATCTTAAAATGACTTTGATTAGTGCTAGCTAATTACCTAATTTAATAGATTAAGAAAAAGGAGGCAAAAAATTTAACACAATCTAGTAATTAATCCTGAGGTTATGTTCTCATAGTTACAAGCATTGGATTCACTATAAGCCAGTGCTAATTTTAAGACCATTTGAAAAGCAATAGAAGTTTACATTAAGAGAACTGTAATGAATGAAAAGAAAACTCCAAAACAAAACCTGTCCTGTGATGAGCCTGGGTACTTGTGTACCTTGTGAGTGCCAAATTGAGCAGTTCGATTTCTTACACAGCTTAGGATAGAAACGAAGATAGTGTGCCCTGGAAAACAGTGTAGCACAGTGACATTGCCGTGTAAGTTGTTTGTGAACATTTAACACAATTGTTTCAAGAAACCTGAGGATAGAAGAAACACTATGTTCACATATTATTTTATGTAATATATCTTAAAGACAAGACCAACTAGGCAAGCCCCTGCTTGTATCATATCCACAAGCCATTGGCCAAAGCAAGTCACGCAGCTGAGCCCAAAGTCAAGGGGCAGAAAGGCACTTTCCATTCACCTTGAGGTGCCAGCAAGTCTTATGACCGAGCCTTGCATCAATGGGCAGTGGCATATTCTCTTCTCGTTGAAGTGAAGGAGAGAGGTGAATAGGTATTGAATTAGTTTCCTGTGGCTGCTGTAACAAATTACCACAAACTTGGGGGCTTTACATTCTCACGGTATGGGAGCCAGAAGTTCAAAGTCAGTACCACTGCTAGGAGCTGGTAGGGCTGTACTCCCTCCAGAGGCTCTAAAGAAGAATCCATCCCTTGTCTCATCCAGCTTCTAGTGGCTGCTGGCATTTCTTGGCTTATGGCTACACCACTCCAACCTCAAGGCCAGTGTCTTCAAATCTCTGTGCTCCTTTATCACATGTCCTTCTCCTCTGCATGCATGTCAAATCTTTCTTGGCCTCTGTCTTATAAGAATACTTTTGAGGGCACTCAAGACCCACCCAGATAATCCAGATAATCACCCCCATTTCAAGATCCTTAATCATAGCTGAAAAATCTTCACCGGATAAAGAATTATTTAGTTTTTCGGGATTTGGACCTGACATCTTTGGTGGCCACAATTCTGCCTATTACGACCATAATTCCTAAAAATGTATATATTTGTGTTGACCTAGAATTTTAAAACATCTTTTACTGGGAAATAGTGAATTGCTCTGTATTTGGAATGACTTTATATTTGGTAATTTAATTGGTTAGGCCTAACACTTTCATTTAGGTGTTCCCAAGTCTAACATCTGCTGTTTTAGTCAGCTCGGGCTACTATAACAAAATGCCATAGACTGGGTGTTGTAAACAACAGAAATTAATTTCTCACAGGTCTGGAGGTTGGTGAGTCCAAGACCAGGATGCCGACCAATTTGGTTTCTGGTGAGAGAGAGTGCCCTGGTCTCTTCATCTCACGAAGGCACTAATCCAAGAATGGGGATTGCTCACTCATGGTTCCATCTATCCCTTCCAAAGGCCCCACCACTAAAGACTATCACACTGGGAATAAGGGCTTCTATATGAATTTTGGGGAGCACAAACCTTTAGTCCGTAGCACCTGGATAGCCTCACTAACAGACATAACTAGTTGCCTTTAAGTCCCTGCTCCCTTTAGCTCTGACATTCCCTTTCTGAAAAGATACAAAAAGAGGGACAATGACACACTGATTTCAAGATATGGGGGGATCACCCCCCAAACCAGAATTATCTTCAAGAGGGCGGGCCCCTTGTAGTAAGGGCTTCCCCCTCCAGGTGAGCGTTCTAGGAACCCAGATGTATCAGTGTACCAGCTGGTATTGTTGTGAGAGGCTGTATTTGGCTTCAGTGAATTTTTTAAAGACTATTTCAAGGCATTTGCTCATTTTGTGATGGTGATTTATGAGCACTCCTGCCTTTGCCATGCTGAGTGTTCAGCAGTTTTTGACAAAAAATGGCATGACTCCTGTGCTCATCCTCCCTATACCTGATCTTGCCCTGAGTAATTTTTCTTTTTTTTCATTTCCCTGGAGGAAAAACGTTGTTGAAGGGAAACGTTTTGCCCATGTGGAAGAGGTGAAACAAAATGTGGCAGAAGCACTAAAAGGCATCAAAACTGATGAGTTCAAAAACTGTTTTGAGCAGTGGAAGAAAGTCTTGATAGCTGCATTGCATCAAATGGAGAGTATTTTGAAGGTGACTGACGCTTAAATATGTAAGAATAAATATACAATTTTTTAGAAATAAAGCCCGTTTTTTTGGGCCCGACCCCCTAGTTACTGGGAGCTACCAGGTGTAGAAGTATAGACAAAGAGGCAATAAAAGAGGCACATATTTTATTGGTGTTCAGGCCAGAATCCTCTGAGGACATCTCTGTCTGACACACTGGGCATGGTAAGCACACAGGTAGTCTTCTAAGAGGAGACCCTAGAGCTAGAGTCCAGGTACCACTCTTCCCACCTCAATGATGTCTGGATGAAGAAGGCACCGGAATATCTCTGAAGGAAATAGGCTTTCATGACCGATACCATAAAGACTTTTTTTCCATAAAGGAGTCCTGCTTTGGAGGAGAGGAAATTGTGTAGCTTAGAGATTTCAGCACCTCTTAGGACGTGCTGCCTGAGAGGATGAATCTGTACTTCCTTTAAATATAAAGGAATCTTAGGGGTAGAAAGAATAGGGAAATATAATCCAGTTGCTTAATTTTACAGAGGAAGTTACTGAAGCCCCAGTTGATTAAGCTTTGCCAAGGTCATATAATTAACACCAGAGTAGAGTCTAGAACCCAGTCTTCTGAGCCCAGGCTCAGTGGTTTTCCCATTATAGTAACCTGATAGATGCTCTTTGGTTGGGCATCTGGGCTTACAAAGATTTCTCTTGCTCTCTGGCCAGCCTGGGATACATGGGTTTTTTCCCTTTGGGTTATGGTTGTGTAGCATGGCCTGGCCTCCCTGGCCACGAGTGGTGAGAAAAGACTCCCTGCCATGCGTGCGAAAGCTGAAACAGTGATGCATGGAGAATGGCAGCTCATGGAACTGAGTCACCTTGAGACCATGCTCTAGAAAAAAGGCAGCACATTAGACTAGTGCAGAGCCTTGGCTCTACAACTTACTAGTTCTGTGACTTTAGGCAAGTTACTTGGCTTCCCTTTCCGCAGCTTCCTCCTCTTTAAAATGGAGACAGTAGAACCTACCTATGGTGTAGTTTTCAGCACTAAACAAGAAAACACCATTCAGGCATGTAGAACAGTGCCAGACACAAGTAAATATTTAACATGCATCAGTTATTCATTTCCTACTGAGGACCAGGGCAGAACCTGGCTCCTTTGCTCTTCGAGTCCTGGTCATTCAAGCCTCCTGTTGATTCTGGGTGATAACCTGGGATCTTCTCAATGTGGAGCCTGCCATCCTTTACTTAAGCAAGTCAAAGTCAGCTTCTGTTTCTTGGAACAAAAATAACTTTAAAAATATTTATGTTCATGTGTAATGGCTTATACTTATTAGAGAAATTATGTATAATGTGATAGCTCTCGGATGCGTGTGTGTGTGTGTGTGCATCCCAGCAGCATAAAATGAGAGCACCATGTTTTCTTTGACAAAAAAATTAAAAATCAATATTTGAGGGAAACGGCCCTAAAAAGTAATGTGTACTGATGGTACTTTATATCTGTGAGTGGAAGTTGAGCCAGTGAGAGGTATATAAAGAAGGGATACACAAATTTGTCCAGACAATGATGTTCAGTGAAATGGATCGTCATTAATATATTTGAGAACTGATTATCAATGCTTAAATTACCAAAATATTGAATTAAGCAACTTTATATGCCAATAGTGGTAGAAAAAATCATTGCATTCCACCATATTTATTGACTTAGACAGATCTTAATATCTAAAATATGCAACTATAAATAAAATCCAGCTCTTACATTTAGGAGAGAAAAATAATTTTGATAGCCTATATTCCATAATATTAAGGGGAGTAATTCCTAATATTATGCACCAAATACACTTTTGTTTAACAACTTGCTGTCTTTGTACTTTACATAAGTTAAATATATAGTGGCAGTTTCAATTAATTCTACAGAATAAAAATAGCAATTTCTAAAAGCAACTTCAGGACATTTCTGTGTGATTCTGTAAGCTGCCTTCATGCCATTCAATGAATGTAATAAAGATGCTGGTAAAAATAGCCTTTGCATTGAATTTGAAGTGGAAAATATTGCAGAATAAGTGGGGATATTAACAAATACTAAATCTCAAAATGAATTGCTAAGTCCATTAAGAGTTTTAATGTTGCGTTTGAAGCTCATAACTCCAGGCGATTCCCTGTCTAACTTACATTGGCAAATGTTTATTTTGAGAAATGCTCAGTCATCTGTTTTACAAGCTGATTCTCTTTATACCTGAAACTTTCCATAAGGTGTTGGCATAAAAATAGACTCCATTTTTTAGGAAGGGTTGAACCTATCTGCTTTTGGGTTGGGAACCTGCAGGCAAAGATTTTTGCCTCTTTGTGCTGGAAGGAACCTGAAAGGAGATTATATCTGGTCTTTCACTTACAGATTGTAAATTGAGGTCCGGGGTGGTGAAGCACCTGTATAAGATCCCACAAGAATTTGGCAAAACCAGGGACAAGCCCAGTCCCAGCCTAAGACTCCTCCTACCACATCCACCTTAACTCTCACTTTACACACGAAGAGGCTAAATTCTGAAGAGGTTAAGTGACTTACTAAGAAGGTCAAATGGCTAGTTAATGGCTGATGGTGACCAGCAGGCCTCTTGATGCTTCTCTGCTGGTTTTGATCCATCTTTAAGGACGTGTCCTGTGATTTAAAGATTACTTCTGCTGGGTCCATCCAGGTATTTGAAGCTTTAAAAAAAAAATCTTAATAAGGAAGAAAGTCCTCTTGTTCACCAATAGACATTAGGCTAAAAATGAAAATACCCTTGGGATAGATGTGGCTCACATTAGCGCCAAAGTATCCTGGGTTTGTCCAGGCCTGACCGGGTAGCGGGTATAAGTATGGTTCCAGCAACACCAGGACCCCTGTTTTTCTGGCTCATGGCTCTTGCTGGCATAGACAGAAGCAGAGTGGGACCCTTAGCTTAGGTTCTGCAAAATGCCTGGCCACATGAGGGTGTAGCTGATGATCAGGAATAGGAAGCAGAGGCATTGGAATCGAACTTTGCCTGTCACACCGTTGTCCTTTCAGACCGTCCCCACGTGCATCCAGGGCAGTTTCAACAGCCTGGCAATTGCTTCGAATAATGCTGTTGATCATTACTCTCAGTGACTAATTGTTCTTTGTCTGTTAAACTTAATATTCCTCTCCTCTAATTTATTCACTCAATAAATTTTCATTGAGCTCCTATCTACTATGTCCCAGGAACTGGGGAAAGTGTAATGAATAGAGAGACGTGGTTCCTGACCTAATGGAGCTTAGAGTCTAGGGGGGACGCAGACAATGAGTAAATTGGCAAATATACCAAAGATTTACAGATTATAATAAGAATTAGCAGAAAGTATGTAGGGGCTATAAAAAAAATGAGGTTGTGAGAGCACGTTTATTTGTACAGGGTGGTCAAGGAGGCAGGTGAGGAGAGAGCAGTATGACTAGCTGATGTGGGATTTCAAAAGTCTGGGGTCCTTGGTTCAATTTGAGACAACTCTCAAGGACTTCTAGCTCCCTGTAGGATTAGCTGATGTCTCTGTCCAACCCCACTTGTTCCTTGTTCTTTTTACAGGCTTATCTCCTTTGGTACAATCCAATTAACCTTCAGCATACCACTCTCCATTTTAGAGATTATTTCTAGGAAACTCAATCTAATATAGTTGTCCTGGGTGTGGTCCTAGGGAGCTGTCTCTGAAATGGGATTTTGGATGTGAATCGCCACTGACTGACAGCTGGCACCATCCATCATGGTGGGATCTCCTCTAGGGGCCTTAGGCTGCAGTGGTTGAAATTTTCATTAGTGGCGAACTGGGATGGGTCAGTAGTGGAAGAGGTGCTGGCGTAGTATCCTTGACGACTGGAAGTGTGAGGAAAATGGTCACTTTAAGAGCTATGGAATTGGGTGGCTGTTGCTGAGCACCATTAATTCCCAGGAAGAGCAACAGAAACAGGCTCAGGTGGTTAATGACGATTTCAAGGCAAAAATGTGCAAACCAGAGGGCCTCCTTGACAGCATTTAAAGAAAACGTCTCTTACAACTGGAGACAGAGAGAGCGGAGAACTTTTTTGTTAAGAGTAGCAGAGCTTTAGAGAGGGTTGAATTCTCAGCCCCAGGAAGTCTCCTGTGCCAACATTGAGGACTTAACAGGGAAGAAGAGGGACCTGCTGCTTGTAATGGGGATACCCAGGTAGATATATTTGTGAACTTTGAAATTCCAGGTTCTTCCAAACCCGCCTGCAGAAGTGGCCCACTTAACTTGTTAGAAAGTAAGCTATGTAACAACTTGTGATCTGCCTTCCATTGCTTGAAGGTCGTGCAGAGGGCCCTGATGAGGCAGATGATTTATAAGACGATGCTTGCTCCGTCAGGACCTGCTCTTCCCTCCCCATTTGACCACTCCATCAATAACAAGGGGTGAGTTCATTACTGCCGGGCTGGGAAGAGCTAGACTGGCTGAGGGAAGAGAGGAACTATACACCCAAGGAGCTGCAGGACCTCATCTGCATGTGCCAGCAGCAGCTGGGAGAGGGTGCCTGGGACTGGATCCTGAGGGACGGGCGGAGCATAAGCTTAGCAATATGGAACTCCGTGATGCATAATTTAACACACTGGCACGGACTCCAGGCGATGGCTCTAACACGTAGCTCAGCTCTCAGAAGCTTGGCAAAAGTAAAGTCCTGTCTACCAAGTGAGGGGGATGATGTGATGACGGGAGGAGAAATAAAAAGGGTCAGAGAAGTGGGCATGTTATAGCAGATATACTATATAAGACTGAAAAACTCACCAGCTAACTTGGTGCCATAGGGACCCCAGAGGGGCAGCAGTGTTGATAAGAATCCCAGGGGGTACCGGCTCTTGCAGGCCAGGAATGATGGTAGAAAATGCTTTTCAAGAACAGGGCTTGGTCAGAGGCTTGGAAGGAAAGCTACAGAAAGACCAGGGACCAGGAGGTCTACCTGGATCTATAGGAATGGGCATGAATTTCGATTGTATGTAAATGGTCATAAGAGTACCTACCACAGAAGAGGCACAAATCTGTAAAGTAAAATGATTCAGCAAGGTAACGTCAGCCCATCTCTGTCGCGGATCATCTCAGCGCTGCCAGAATGGGTGAGTGAAAGCGTAACCGCAGTGTCAGGATCAAGGTGAACCATGGACCCAACTGCATGGCCATGTACCAAGGCTGATTTCACTACTTCCACTGCCAAATGGCCAAGAGACTAGCAACAGACCAGTGCTGAGCCCCTACTGTAGCACTATCTGCTGAGGAGACCAATCAGCCCCTTTGTGACAAATTGACTACACTGGACACCTTCTACCCTGAATGAGGCAATACATTATTTTGTTTGAAGTTGACACATACTCCAGTTACGAGTTTGTCTTTCCTGCTTGCAGACCTTTAGCAAGCATTACTACCTGATCACTTACAGAGAATTTAATCTACTGACATGAGATCCTATATAGCATTGCTTTGGACAAGGGACCCACTTTAAAGCAAAAGGAGATGTGGCAGTGGGCACATGGCCATTGGTTTTATGATTTACTGCATGATCTAGAAGCCACAAAAATAATATAGTGGTAGCATGGTCTATTATAGAAGTTAGATGCTAGCTTAAAAAGGATGTACTACGAAGATGGGATACCATCCTCCGTTTAAGGTATTTGCCTTAAATCAATGACCATTCTATGTTATTCTTTAGAAGGTAGAACATACGGATTTGTAGAGCTAGAAGTAGGAGTGACCCCTTACCATCTTTCTCAGTAACTCACTTGGGGAATTGTTACTTCCCTTTTCTACAATTCCGGGTCCTGTGGAGCCAGTGTAGAGGTCCTTGTTCCCACAGGAAGAATGCTTCTGCAAGGGGGCACAGTAAATGTCCCATTGATCTAGGGCTGCCACCTGGTTACTTTGGATTTCTTGTGCCAAGCCCAGCAACCAAGAAACGGAGTTACACAATGAGGGCAGGGAAGAAAATAGTTGACCCCTAGGTGATTACTGGGACAACTTATCCAGTTTTAATAGAAAATAGGAAAGCGCAACAGCCCCTGCCTGAGACTGACACAGGTCTCAGGAACCCAGAGGTCCCCATAGATGAAGGTCAGGGTCTTCCCATCAGATGTGCCATTTAGACCAGTAGAATTTCTATCCAAGAGTGATGGGAATCTGGGATGAATGTGGTAGGAGAGGGGAGGGGTGAGGTGATTATCAGCTTCAGCCTTGAGATCAACTGTAGCAGCAAAAATTATTCTTTGTACAAGTCTTTTTTGTCTTGTAAGTTTCTTCCGGAAACAAGGTTAACCAGAATCATGGAAAAGCTGTCCCTTTGGTGGAGTGGACCTACTATAAAAAACAAGTGCATTAAGGGTGGGTTATAATGCATATTGCTAATCTCCACCTAGATACTTCATCAGAACTGACGCAACCATCCTTAGCTCTTGGGAATATTAGTTGCCAGTGGCTTACACCTCTGTCCTTCAGTGGATATTGCTCTCAGCCACAGAGAACGGCCTCACCCAAGGCTTGCACTCCCTCCTAGAGGACAGCCTAAGGCCAATAACTGCCTGAAAATTGGATTAAAAGGCCTGGCCTCTTGTCTCAATTTGGGGCAACTCTTGAAGGCCATTCTAGCCCCAACAGATCCCCTGAAGTCTCCATTGCAACCACATTGTGGGTCTGCCCAATCCTGCTTCCCTTTTTTTATATCCTGGGACCACTCCTCAATAACCCTTCAGCAGGCAACTTTCCATCTTAGAGTCTGTTTCCAAGGATCCCAATTTAAGACACATAGATGTGAAAACATAAACTCAAACCAGTTCTTTGGTGCTTGGACATGTAGCCAAGGCCTAGAACATTTATTGGATAGAATGTTCCTGTCCTTCTGGGAAAAGGGTATAAAAAGGTTTAAACCATTTTCCCCTGAGCTCTTTGCATCTGGAGAACAGGCCTCTGTTGGGTTTTTCAGTTCACGATCAATCGTTTCGATGTGCCTGAGGGATAATGTATTGGCTTTGGGAACACAGGAGGTAGAATTGGGGAGGTGTGGAGAGAACTTCGACTGCGCCTCCTTGGAAAGGGAAGTCCAGTCTCTAACATGGGGGGCATGGTGTAAAGAACGTAGAGTAAAAGAGGGAGAAGGCAGGGGAGGGGTAACTGTCAAAGATACCTTCAAGAAAGGTAAATAGGCTGCCTCTATTTTAGGACTTATCTTTAACGAGAATTTTATCCTATGGTGGTGGTAGGTGAACTGCTGTAGGAGAAATGCAACTGGGGGCAAGGAAGCTTTCTGAATCCCAGAAATCACATATTCCTTTCCTTTTGAGCTATAAGGTGTGGCTGCTCCGCTTTCTGCCAGTTCTGATGGGAGGGTAACCTTTCTCACCTAATTCACCAGACTCTCCTGACTGCGGTCAAGTAGGATAAACAGAGGCCCCTGGGGATGGGAAGTGTGGGGGAGCTCAGGGCAACCTTATTAAGCTCACTTATGAGCTCTTGGTATGGGATGGAGGCTTGCGTGTGTGGAGGGGCCTTCCCCTGGCTCCACTTCTTGGTGTGTTATGGGTGGCCAGGTGCCATGGCCCTGGGTGATAGCTGGGTACTCCAATGTGCTTCCTTCCACTCCTTCTGGGTGGTACCCTGCCCCTGGGGCCATGGGGACCGGTCTACCTTGTGTAAAAACAGGTTCTTCGCTTGGGTCTGTAGATGGGTTGCTGGGTAGAAAAATGTGGTCTGCAGCAGGCTCTGCCAGCTGCAGCTCGTGGGTTGGGGGTGGAGTGGAAGGGAGGCTTGCTGGATAGGCAGGGGACTGTCATTTTTAGACCATGACTAATAAATCTGGATTTTCTCAGTTATAAAAACTCTTCCCATTCTTCCCTTTCCCTTTCCACAAGGTAATTGCAAAAACCTAGAGCTCTGGAGTTGTTTTATATCCCCCTTTGATGGCCTAAAGTGAATTAGAAGCTGGAAAACATTGTACATGGGAAACACTATATGTGTATTGTGTATTTCATCTTAAGCTAAATGTTATATGAGAACAAATGGTTTAAGGGAGTTTGCGCACACAAAAGAGGTTGGCAATCATTTTGAGCCCAACATTTGGCCCAAATTAGCAATTTTCAAATATTCATATTCATGTTTGTATTTGAAAACAAAGATTTCTTATTCTAAACCAATTGCTGCTGATCAGTAGCAGAGCTTCGAATTTGTTACAGCCTCTACAGGAATGGGGGATGGGGGGGCAGAGTAAAACAGGAACTTCAAACCTAGAATAGGAAGACCTTAGTTCTCTGCTCTTTCATTTACTACCTGGATGGTCCTGAATGACTTATTTAACTTCTTTTTCCTCAGCTTTCTCATCAATAAAATGAGAGTAATGATTTTTTAAAAATTTCTCACCTGAGGATATGTTCTTATTGATTTGAGAAAGAGAGAAAAACATCAATGTGAGAGAGAAACATCAATCAGTTGCCTCCCATATGCGCCCTGACAAGGGATCAAACCTGCAACCCAGGTATTTGCCGTGACCAGGAATTGAACTTGCAACCTTTTTGGTGTATGGAATGATGCTACAACCAACTGAGCCACCTGGCCAGGGCAAGAACAATAATTTTTACTTTGTAGGGATGTGGGGAGGATCAAGAGAGATAATAAAAGTTAAAGTGTTGTGAAAACCATAAATTCTACACAGATGCTAATTACTCTTAGTGGGAATGAGAGCTCACTAGGTGTCAGAGCTCACTAGGGTTCAGGTGGCTTTCAGAAAGGATCAGATATGAGTCACAAACAAGAATATGTGTAGCTCCAGGAAACAATGCTGTCATTGAATCCAAATCCTCGTTCCACTGAATATTTTTCCATAAGTCCTATATCCCACATTCTGTAATTTTTTTCTATAGTTATTCCTGGCCTTGAATGAGAGATACTTTGATTCCATGGTCTTCTTCCCTTGGAAATTATTACTGTAGCTTCTTGGTTTATTTCTTAGGAGTTTTTTCCAGTCTCTGGGTCTCCAAGCTATGCCAATTTTGCAACAATAAAAACAACAATGACAACAACAACAAAAGATTTATTCCCAGTTCTGCAGCAGGCCAGTTTCACACAATACTCCACTCAAGCCATCAAACATTGAGTATAGTTGCAATGTGAAGAGTTTACTGCAAACTAAGCACTTCTATGTATACATCTTCCCATCATATCACATACCATGCTCACGGCAATCAGTGCTGTTAGGACAAGGGAAGGAGAGAGTCATGGGGCCAGATTAAATCTGCATTCTAAAGCCTTATGCAAACTTTCTTGTTTGCTATAGGAATCTTGTACCTTTTGGGATGTTGTCGGCTGCAAGTAACAGAAAACCCCTCATTCAATCTGGACTATCCATAAGAAAATTTATTATCTCACTTAAGGGGAGTAGACACTAAGTTTGGTTCATCAGAGTCTAGGTTTCACTTCTCCCCTCTCTGTGGCTCTTTTGGCTCTGCCCTCCCCTGATATGTTAATTTCATCCCCCATGTTGTTAGTTAGGATGGCTATAGAAGTTCTAGGTATCCAGATAGGACTTGGAAGGGAGTGGGCATTGATGGACTGCATGAAAAAGGTGAAGGGATTAAGAAGTTCAAATTGGTAGCTACAGAACAGTCACAGAAATGTGAAGTACAGCATAAGAAATATAGTCAATAATATCATAATAACTATGTATGGGGGCCAGGGTTACTTGAAATATTGGGGGGGGCATTCTATAAAGTACATGATTGTCTAACTACTATGCTCTACATCTGAAACTAATACGGAATAATATTGAATGTAAACTGCGATTGAAAAATTAAAAAAAATTTTAAATGAGACATGGAAGTCTTCCAAGGAAGAAGAGGGCCTACCTCTTCCATTGTCTCCTTCTTAGAAGTAAGAAGACATTTCTTTGAAGCCCCAGGTAGACTTTTTCTCATTTCCCATTGGTCTGAGTAAGGCACGTGCCCATTTGTAGGCTAATACTTGGCAAGGAAAATAGAATTACCATGTTTGGAGAAGAGCAAGTCAGGATCTACCCTGGGAGCTGGGGGCAGAGTCACCTTTCTCTGAGTGATGTAGATACCTGAGCAAGTTTGGGTCCTGATAGGATGGAGAAGGGGAGAGATGGGTTAGGTAGGTGACCCAATGTATCTATTACAGAACAGATCTTACTGTGCAACCTAAAATGTGGAAGACTGCAAACCTGTTGCTGAGAGGACTACTGTATGCAAACTGTTTTAAATCCTTGAGCCCAGATAGAAACAAAGCGAAAATGGGTGAGGATGGTATGGGGGTGAAAGTGAGATAAGGTGGGAGATAAGCGGTCTTACCTCCTCCTTTTTAAGAGTAAAACTGGAAAAGACATCCTTTGGCTAGAAATACCCCCATGAAACCTTGGTAGAGACTTACGACATGCTCTTTTAGTTTCCTTTTCACTTAAACGACACAGAAGAAAAGTGGAGCTATGAGAAAACACAGCTGAAAGTTGTGAGAAGTTATTTAGAAATTAAGTTGTAAAAGAAGAAAATCACAACTTCCTAGGCTGAAACAACCGCAGCTGGCAGTTGGGAAAAGCAATATAGGTTTTGATTCTACGTTGGCTTGCAGTCCAAGTCTATCCCAAAGAGGCTTTGGCTCAGAAGTAATTATAATTCTGGACGATTTGGGAAGAATTATAAACAAATCCCCAGAATAAGAAAAAAATTCTTTTAAAAAGACCATGGCTAAGATAGATGTTATTTACTTTTTTGATATGCACTTATACATGGCTTGGATAAAACCTCTGACTTTATCAGTCCCTGTTGATCAGGTGGACAATTCATGTTATGTACCCTCTTGTAAACTGCCTGGTAGCATTCCAAATGCAATAGTATGCAAGAGGAAAAGCACCGTTCTGCCTGGTGCTGCCACTGGAATTCTAAATTGGGAAGTGAGGCAGGCATCAGCGGGGTGGGGTGACACCACCGGCGTCTCAGTTTCTATACATGTTCCTGCCCCTTGATTGGAGTCTGTGATGCTTCTTCAACACAGGTGATCTGCTTCTGCGTAAGAAGGGTCACCTTGCCTCCAATATTCCTGCTTCCCGCCTTGTTTTCTTTCTGCTTATTGCTAAATCTGTCTCATTGAAGCTGATGTCAATGGACCTTGGAGGCATCTCTTCTTCCCTCCAACCACAGTCACTGCATAAATTGCCCACTTATTAACTTACTGGGAAAGACCCTGAGACCCCTCTACCTTGCATGTGTCTTTCAAGTCAGGTGGTTTTCCTCCTTAGCTGCATTTTGTTTCTGTTCGAAAGACAGACCTCTTTCCAGGACCCATGGTTGGTGAGCCCATCTTGTCACACAGACCCTGTCATCCAACCCTGGTCATGAAAATTCTCAAGAAGACAGGTGGGACAGCCAGATCCAGTCATGGGATGGCAGAGGAGGTCACCATTCATGTGGCAGATGCCGAAGGTTCCCAAGGGCCTTTGTGCCCCGGGCATTGTCAGGAAATTCACAGAAATAACTGCAGGTAAACTGTAGCGGTCCATCAGCAGGGTCCCAGTGAAACTTTTAGATATGTAGGCTTGCCACTAGCTCTTTCTGATGTTCTGGAGCCCGATTAAGTGCTGACTGGCAGCCTGGCAGCCTGGCAACCTGGACCTCAGGCTTCACCTCCTGCCCCCCTGCACCTTCTCTCTGGTGTGGAAACACCCGAGTCCCGTGCTTTCTAGTCTAGAGCGTGCAGGAGCCACAGGTGCGGGGCTCGACACTCCCTTTTGCAGAATTTCTCCTAGTCCTTTCCCACTATTTTCCTCCAAGGAGAACCCCAGCCCTGGGGTAGGCCCCTTACTGACTCAAGCAGGGTCATGGGGTCCTCAAACCAGAACCCTTTTTCTTTTCTGAATCTGAGAAGCCAGGCTCTCCTTGAGCCGCTGAAATGTATCCCACAACTTTTGGGCTTTCGGAGGCCCTATTTCCCACTATGGTACTTAAGTATGTACTTCTATGAAAGCGGATATCATCACCATATGCTTTAACTCTCATGTAACTATCAAACCAAAACATTTACAAATAAGTTACAAACAAGACTCAAACAGCAAAATGGTTCAATTTAATGACCTTGATTTAATATGATAACAGAAGGACTGTCGTCAGCTGAAACTAAATCTCAACTGGTAGAGTGCCTGTGTCGGGCTCACCATGCAGGTTCTCATGAATTGGGGTGCCCTTCGCCTCCGTTTGAATTACTGGGAACCCCTGTTTGCCAGCACATCGCTGTTGCCCTACACAATCCTCACTTCACAAGGTGTCATCCAACCCGTAGGACTGCCTCTGTTTCTCTCAGTGTGCATGAAGCATCAGTCCTATGTGAGGTTTCCTTGTGGAAGCTACTCCTCCCATCACCCATCTCACTTATGAGTTCTAAATGTCCTGGTCTCGTTTATTGTTTTTCTCCTGTTTTGTGCTAAGCGTACTTCCTGTATCAGTTACCTACTTCTATCTCTTTGACCCTCTCGAAAGCCTTACAAGATATTATGACTCCCACTTTATGAGTGAGGAAGTTGAGACTCAGGAACTTGACTAAGATCACACGGTGAATGGTGGAGGTGGGAAGTGAACCCGGATCCGTGACTTACCAGAACCTCAGTCTACCCAGGGCACCATGCCACTCCTCCTGAACCTTGGGCTTGAATGAGCATGGGATCCTTCGCACCCTCCTTGTAAGGTGACTAAAGAATAGTGGGTGATGGTGACACAAATTGGTCTTACACAGTTTAAGGATTCCCACCTAAACCCATAAAAAGCTCACACTTGGATATATTTTCATGGAAGACTATAATGTTTCTACCACTTTAAGACATAAGCATTTCTGCATGAGAAATCGTTTCTCTCCAAGCCTTGTGGCTGAAGGGAAGTCAATCAACATATCCTAAATTCTATTTTAGAGTAGTGATTAGATTCGACCCTATACAGAACAAAAGGAAGTGCATATAGAATTAGGATTGATGGGTACCATATGGCCTGAAAAAACAGAAGAAAATAGTAACTTTCAGCAGGAGAAGGTTAAGCTTGAGTATCATCCAAAGTTGTACAAACCGAAATCATCTTGACCACTGCTTTCATGCCGATTTCTCTCTTCCTCCTACACTGTAATTAATTAGAGTCTGGGCTAAGAGAACAAAGGGGGTAACATCAACAAAATAGAATGGATGAAAAGTTGAGTGGCGGCCTTGTTGAGGTTTGAGTGAAAATTTGGCTCCAAGTTCCTCTACATAATTTGTGTTTTGTTTCAGACTTCATGATCCCGCAGTTAAAAATATGAATGTGTGTGGTGTTAATGTGTTTAACAGCATGATTGATTTAACAGATACTCAGTGAGACCGCCCAGAGGACCACTCTCTCAATAGCACAACGTCACCCTCGGGGCGCTTGTTCCATTTCTAACAGTGTAAGACAACAACTTCCGTGGCCCGGTTCCTGCCCCCGCCCTGGGCCTGCTGACGAGCTGTGCCTGAAGCCTGCCGGTGGCGCCCTTACCAGGGAGGGTGGCTAGGGGAACAGCAGCGCCCTCACACATATCACTCTAAATTGAAATAGTGGAAATATAAATAAAAGATTGTCATGGCTTTCTTGGTTTTGGAAGAACAAAGCTTTTCAACAGCAATGTTATTCAAGTCAGCTCCTGCTGTCTTTGCCAGCAGCTCCTTGAGGAGCCTGGGACTTGAAAAGGGGTGGGGTGCGAGTGGGCAGGCAGTGAGGGCTCATTAGTCAGCAGCTGGAATCATCTGGGGTCAATATGTGGTGTCCCTGTGCCATGTCTCCATTGTAACAGAAATACTTGAGTCCCACAAACATGTATCAAACCCTCAGATACACCCACAGGAAGAGTCAATATTCAAAGCACAAAAAAAGCCTTTTCTCTCCTTCAGTTGGTGGGAAGGTAATGAATATTCTTTTGGTTCAGGAGGAGGCGCGGCTATAGCTTCCCACTTCAGAAGTGAGATAGTCAGAATCATTCAGCTAAATCTCCTGAAATCTAGAACATATTTCTTTAGGCAGAGGCTGGGAGAATCAACCGTCGGTCCTGTAGTGCACTCGTCCAGCGCTTAGCTTCTGCTCCGCGCGGGCCTGGAGTGCCCTGGGCGGTGCAGCGGGGAGCTGGGCTGGGAGAGAATTTAGCGTCAGATTGAATGTTGCAGGAAGAGCTGATGCTCCCTGTGGCTGGAGCCAGTCTCAGCATCCCCAGCTGGCAGGGAACCTGAAATCATCACCCATGCTATTAGCAGAGCTATGCCCACTAGTGAATCTTCGGATGTGAAAGCTAGAGAGGATTTCCTAGATTATTTTAGATCATTCTTTTCATTTCATAGCCAGGGAAGCAGGCCTAGGGAGAAGAGCGGCCGGCCTAAGACCACAGAGCCCTCGGTGCCTGACAAGGGACTGGCGCTTGCTCTCTGGGCCTCGGTGTCTTGGCCTGGCCCGCTGTGTCACTCCTTCTGGGTCTCCTGTGGGGCTACTCCCAGAGTGCTTACTGGAACCAGTCCCCAGGATTTTGGAGCCCTGGTTGTGCCACAGCACGGACTGGCTGAGTGAAGGGGGTCTTCAGGAAGCAGCTGCCTTAGAAGGACCCCCCTTTGAGTAGTGGACAAATGTGTTTAGCACCTTCCAGGAGGTAAAAGAGAATGGAGCCAATTACATGTCCAGAATACTGGAAACTTCTTTTTCACACTCGATTCTCTGGTCTCCCATGGTGTATGAGTTGCTTGTTAAATTAATGTTTGCCTGTCTGGAGTGCCAGAGGAATAGACATTATAGGCCAATTAGAGATAAAAATCAAACCAACCAGAGTTGTCCTTTTAAAAATTAAAAGTCCTTTTTATGTGCTGTGGAGGTGTCGGCATTATCATAAAGACTAATTAGGACATTTTACAACATCCTGGTAACGGAGGAAACAATATTGTTGGTAACTTTAAAGATTATTAAGCATCTTTAGCACTTCAGGTCAGATATTTAAGACACTTTCTGTGCTCACCTGCTGTTGCTGCAGGAAATATTTTATTGTCTCATAAGAAGAAATGAGCATTTTGAAGGCACACATGCCCGGCTATAAAGGACGGTCCTTCACGTTGCAAAGCCCTAAAACGTGGTCTCCAGGAAGAGCTGGCTTTGACTCAAGATGAGATTTGTCATACTGTGCTCATCAGTCTGCGCGGAAGGCACTTTCCATCTCGGCCACCTGGAAAAAAGAGATATTGAAGGCAGACGTTACCAGCAGTGTTTGTTCTCACATTAGCAGCAGAAATAAGGAAACAAGATAGTTCATGTTCTTATTAAAAATGCTGCTTTTCACCTAAAGGCAGATGTTTCTTTTACATGCTAGCATACAGGTTAGAAAGCACTGAAGCCAATAAGATGGGGGTCCATGGAGCTTTTTGGGGTGGGGAGATCTTGCTTTTGATTTGCCAGTTCCTCATAGAAATCATAGAATTGGAACACATTCTTTGAAACTTGAGGGAAGACAAAAGGCTTGTGGCAGTTGCAAGCTGGATGCTGAAATTGCATGCCATTGTCTTTTAAAGAATTGCTATGGCCTCAAAATTTACATGTCCTTTGATGAATAGGGAAATTGTATCAAGGTCAGACAAAGCCGAAGGGTAAATTTAAGTGTCACAAAAGTATCTGAAGTTCTTAAGGTCTCTGTGCAGAGATTACCAGCAAGCCAAGGAAATCTTAAAGAGTTCAAAGGTTGTGCATTTAAAGTGTTATTTATCTGTGAGAGTGTTAGAAAGACTTTCATATCTTCAGTATTTTTAATTGAGACTAAAACCACACAATTAGGCTTCACTTAGTTATCAGTGAGAACAGTAGCTATTTACTTTATAGTCTTAATGATATAACAAGTGTAAAGAAAACACAGGGAAGAATTAAAACTTCATTCCCAGCTTTGTGCTCTAGAATTTTGCCACACAAACTATTCGTATTAGTCAATGGTTTTATAATAAAATTTCAGAATATGGTTCTGAAACTTTACCATGTCTTGCTGACTGCTCTGCCACACATCAGTTTTTAAACGTTTTCTCTTTTTAAAAGGTTATTTCTCACAGTGAGTATAATGCGATCTTAGAGAACAGAATCTGAAAAAAAAAAATCACCAGTGTATATTACCCACACAAACATTGTTAATGTCTTTGTGTATTTCTTTTCACCTTTCCCCCCTTATGAATTGGTTTATTTAAGATTTATGGAATTGTAACCACCGTATTTACACAATTTTATATCCTGCCCTTTTCACCTAATGTATCGTAACCTTTATCCATGTTATTTTATGGTATTTGTAAACATAATGTTTAATGGCCTCATAATCTGTTATTAAGTGAATATATTGTAGTTTGCTTAACCGGTCCCCTCTTTTGGACCTATAGGTTGTTTGCAGTTTTTTAGGGAGGTTACATAGCTAGCAAGAGGGGAAATTTGATTTGAAAGTCATATTTTTTAAATTTTTATTTTGTTGTATTGTATTTTACTTTTTTATTGTAGTTCAGTTACAGTTGTCCCAATTCCTGCCCCCCAACCGTTGCTTTCCCCTGCGCCAGCTCCCAGCCCCCGACCAATCTCCGCCCTGTTGGCCATTTATCGTGGGTCCTTTATACATGTTCCTTGACTAGATCCTTCCCCTTCTTTTCTAATTTGTGTCCGTCTGCCGTTCCAGACTGCGAATGTGCCCTATATGAAAGTGTTTCCGAAGCTCTAGCCAGCATGAGTCTTGCTTCCTGTTTGAAAGTCCTTGGCTAATTTGATAGATCACAATAGTATTTTGCATCAACTTGCATATCTTTTACTACTCAGACTCTTTTTTCCCCTATATTTTGCCAACTAGTTGTAGTTCCTTAATTATGCAAATTTATTTCTCAGTTTACCTCTTTTAGTTCAGTTATTTTATTTTATTATATAGAGAGGCTTGTAATTTTTAGGCAGTTAAATCTGTGTTGCTTCTCTTTATGGCTTTTTCTAAGCTTTTAAGCTTAGAAATTCCTCTTTACTCCAGAGGTTTGACAAATATTCAATTCAGTTGCCTTTCAGTTTCTTTCTATGGCTTAATCCTTTTATATTTTACTCTTCAGTGCATTTGGTATTTATTTTGGTGTATGGTGTGAGATATGGATATACATTTTTCTTGTTTCCAAATTGTGAACCTATTTGCTTGACTGAATTCCTCTTTTTTCTTTTTTTGATTTGTGATGTGTTCTTTATCATATATCACATTTTTTTTATTGAGGTTTTCAGTAGTTTTCACAGGAAATATGTAAATAGCCATCAAGATTAGTCATTTTCCTTTCTGTATTTATCTTTGCATTGTGGCAGCTTATTTTGACTAAACAGTTATGTGGTTTGCTTTGGAGTCAAAGAAAGGGGGTAACCGTGCACTGGAGACTGTGTTATATAGGTGGCACTGTGAAGGCCCAGAAGGACCAAAATCTAGAGTGCCCTGTCCCAGTTAGGGTTGCTTATCAGAAATACCTATGGCACTTAACAAATTATATACAACCTTGGGCTCCTCCATCAGAGATTTTCACTCTGCAGGTCTGAGGTGGGACCTGAGCATCTCTGTTTTTATAAAAGTTGCACAGGTGATTCTGATGTGTCCCCCCGTTTAGAACCATGGTCTAGAGCACGGGGTCAGCAAATTATAGACCACATGCCAAATCTAGTCTGCCACCTGTTTTTGCATGGACAATGAGCTAAGAATGGTTTTTACATTTTAAGTAGTTCAACAAAAGTTTTAATAATGTTTTGTGACATGTGAAATGACATGGGATTCAAATTACAGTGTTCAAGAATAAAGTTTTATTGGAATATAGCTGTGCTCATGCATTTATGCATTCCCTGTGGCTGTTTTCCTGCTACAATGGCAGGGTTAAGTAGTTGCGACGGAGACTGTGTGGTCCGCAAGGCCAAAAAACACTTACCGTGTGGCAGGTTATGGGGAAAATGAAAAGCAAATAGCTAAGAGAGAGACACGATGGATGCGCTAAGTTCTGTAGACAGATGGGCATTGTGGCAGAGTGAACAGGGAGGTGAGTTAATAAAGGTGAAGGTGGGAGGGAAAGTAGTTAAGAGTGAACACATAGAAAGGTAAGCAATTGCTGACTGAACCTCAAGACACATCATATCAACACCAGGGAGTTACCAGTAAACCAGATCCCAGCACAAAAGTGGCTGGGAGAGAGGAAATTTTTTCTTACTCACTCTCTTCCTTCTGAAGATCAAAGCCTTGATTTTACAATCACTCCTAAATTCATTTGTTAGTATTATTTCTCTAACATCTTACTCTTTAAAGTACCTCCTGAATGCTTTTTGTACCATAATTGCTCTAATTATTATTGTTACTATTTTGTAGCAGCTTCCCTACTCTGATAGCCTGCCCCCACCTTCTGAGGCCTGGTCTTTTTGAAAGTTTGCCCAGCCAGCTCCAGAGAGATTCTCTAATTCTGCTTACATCCTGTGTTTTGTCCCTGATCTTCATAGGTTAATTTCATTGTGAGGCATGCAATGAATGTGATTTCTTACGTGAATGAATGCACAAGTTATTATTTAATAATTATGTTTGTGATGAAAACAGTTATGGGTTAATTGTTAGAATTTCTATTAAAATAACAAGTTGAAAGTTCAATTTATGTAGTTCACTTAAAGAGAGATTTAAACATAGAATTGTGTGCAAATGACTGGTATGTAAGAGACAAAGAATGTGTTTATACACGAAAAAGTTAACAGCTATCAATCTCAGGAATAAATGTGGTAAAGACTTTAACACAAAGAGATTTTGCACAGAATAATCTGAGGATCTTTTAAGAACAGCAAGACGGCAAGAAAAATATCCAGTTTGAAAGGACATCAGTGGGCAAGATATTGGGACATTATGATTGGCTGTAATGTCAAGGTCAAGAAAGTATCAACGCAGAACTAAAGCCATAGACAATCAGGTGACTTACTTCCTTTGTCATTAAATAGCCATTGACTTTTGGCCATTCATTTTACCCTTTTAATATTTCAATTTTCTTGTCTATCAAAAGAGGTTTTAAAATTCTGTGGAAATGAATATTTTTAGGGGCATCGACTCCCACACATTAAAGCAACCAAGGCAACACTGACTAAGGCTGGCATCTCCGAGAGTCAGTGAACTGTGTGTGCGTGTGCATGTGCGTGTGCGTGCACATAGGCACAGGAAGACATGCAACTGTCAATGCAGTGCAGGAACCAGCTGTTGTCCATGCGGGAGCAGGCTCGGCGGGTGTGTCTGAGTCGGGGCAACCGTGTCTGCCTCAGTCAGTGCATTACGGTCCCTGCTGACTTTTTTCATTTTCTTTATCACTGTTAAATTTAGTCTTTTTTTTACATACCCATTTTACTCTGATTATTTATGTATTTATTTATTTGAGTTGGCTTGGATTTGTAGGCACCTGAGCTAGAAGAGAAGCTAGAGCTCATGTAGTCCAACACTCTTGTTTTGCAGATGAGAAAACTAAGGACCAGAGAGGGGAAGTTCTTTGTCTAAATATACAGAACTGATTTGTAGCAGATTTGGAACTAGAATTCCAACTTTTGACTCCTTGTTGGATGCTTTTTCTGCTCTAGGCTTTCTGGGACCTGCCATAAGATATGTTATAAATAGTGTTATCATTGTATGTTAGTAAAACCATTCTGCAATACTCAAAACCCTGTCATATGGGTTTGGCCAAAAAGTTCGTTCGGTTTTAAAGTAGCCATGAAAGATTCATTTTTCATTTTCACCAATAACTTTATTGAACAACATATTCACCACTTTGTTCCACTATCTTCTGCCATCTTTCAGGCAACTTCATAATTCCTTCTTCCTAAAACTTTTTATCTTTCTGGACAAAGAACTGTTCCAGGTGCCTTTTGCAGTCTTCCAGGGAATTAAAATTTCTTCCACTGAGAGAATTTCGTAAAGACCAAAATAAATGGAAATTCAAAGGTGTAATGTCTGGTGAATATGGTGGATGAATCCGAACTTCCCAGCCAAGCTGTAACAGTTTTTGCCTGGTCATCAAAGAAACATGCGGTCTTATGTTATCCTGATGGAAGATTATGCATTTTCTGTTGATTAATTCCAGATGCTTTTCATCGAATGCTGCTTTCAGTTGGTCTAATTGGGAGCAGTACTTGTTGGAATTAATCGCTTGGTTTTCTGGAAGGAGCTTATAATAGAGGACTCTCTTACAATCCCACCATATACACATCACCTTCTTCGGATGAAGACCGGCCTTTGGTGTGGTTGGTGGTGGTTCATTTCACTTGCCCCATGATCTCTTCTGTTCCACATTATTGTCAAGTATCCACTTTTCATTGCCCATCACAATTTGTTTTAAAAATGGAACATTTTCATTATGTTTAAGTAGAGAATCACATGAGGAAATAATGGTCAAGAAGTTTCTTTTTGCTTATGTGGAGTCCAAACATCAAAGCAATTAACATAACCAAGCTGGTACAAATGATTTCCAGTGTTTGATTTGGATATTTTGAGTATGTTGACTATCTCCCACATGGTATAACACCGATTGTTCTCAATATCTCGATTTGATCGCTATCAACTTCAAATGATCTACCCGACCATGGAGAATCATCCAGTGAGGAATCTCCAGTCTTTTTCCATAAGATGTAAAAAAAGGAAAACTAGAAGCTAGTCTTTCCTGTTTTGACAGATTTGATAAGTCATAGCACCTTCTCCGTACATTACACAAATCTTCTTTTGCATTTCAGTTGCATTTTTATCTTTCTTTAAATATTAAAGCATAATTGCTGAAAATCTTGCTTATTTGCTTCCATCTTCAATGTTGAAATGGCTACACAAAAATTCACCAATTTTGATAAGTTTTTTTAAATACACGCTGATATGACAGCTGTCACAATACAATCTAACAAAATGGTTTCAATTGAAGTTAACCAACTAAGCACCACTGAAACCATCTTATGGAAAAAACTGCATGAACTTTTTGGCCAAATATATATATATATATATAAATATATTATATATAATATATAAAATATATAAAATATATAAATATATAATATATAAAATATATAATATATAATAATATATAATATATAACATATATTTATATATTAATTATATATAATATTTATATAATACATATTAAAATATATATAATATATAATAATATAATTATACATATGTATATATATATATATATATATATATATATATATATATATATATATAGTGCCTCCCTGGAACCTATAACACCCAATAAAATAGACTTAGGAGTCTTTGTCTGTACTTTAGCCAGGGATGAATTCTGAAATTCGCTCGCCCAGCGTCACATGGTTAGTGAGTGGTACTAGAAGCTAGTCTTTCCTGTTCTGGCTCACTATTCTTGCGTTGCTCCATGATGTAGGGTAATATGGGATGAGGTAGTAATGGTTTATTTCAAAAACGCAAAAGCAACTTTAAATTTACCCTGTAAATATTTTTTCAGAATGTCAGTCCATCACAGCTGAAGAATTTCCTTTTGGCATACTTTGCACTGACCCTACACAAACTCTGCGGCAGCCCGGAGAAGCAGACTAACGCTTGAGTTATAAAGAGCATGCCTCTAAGCAATAGTTTTATGCACTGTTTAGGGATCAGAAATCTCAGCCTTGTGAGGTTAAGCAGTGCCACTAATGAAGCCCTAAGCCTCATAGCCTATCCAGGTATTAAAAAAAGAGTGCAACAATGAACTATCACCTCACACCTGCCAGAACAGCTACCATCAATAAACCAGCAAACAACAAGTGCTGATGAGGATGTGGAGAAAAGGGAACCCTGGTGCAATGCAGTGGGAATGCAGACTGGTGCAGCCACTGTGGAAAACAGCATGGAATTTCCTCAAAAAATTAAAAATGGAACTGTCTTTTGACCCAGAGATCCCACTTCTGGGGATATATCCTAAGAATCCTGAAACACCAATTCAAAAGAATATATGCACCCCTGTGTTCATAGCAGTGCTATTTACAATAGCCGAGATCTGGAAACAGCCCAAGCGCCCATCAGTAGATGAGTGGATAAAAAGCTGTGTTACATTTACACAATGGAATACTACACAGCTGTAAAATAGGAAGGAACTCTTATTTTTTGCAACACCATGGATGGATCTGGAAAGAGTTATGCTAAGTGAAATAAGCCAGTCAGAAAAAGACAAATACCAAATAATCTTACTTATATGTGTAATCAAATGAACAAAAGAAATTGATGCTTAAAATAGAAACAGAGGCAAGGACACATGGAATAGACTGACAGCTATTGGGTGGGCGGTGGGGACTGGATGAAAGAGGGTGAAGGGATTAGCCAAAGAACATATAGGTACAACCTATAGATATAGACAGTAGCATGGTGGTGGCCAGAGGGAAGGGGGGAAGGGGATGGATGGAGATGGATAAAAGGGGGGAAATGGGGACATTTGTATTAGGGCTCATGGTGAGTGGGAAGGAACCAGTGTCAGAGGCTCAGAGTTGGCATTGAGAATTACCTCTTATCCCACCTCTTTATTGACCTATGTTCTTGCTCCATTTAGGATGGCTGGGATAGTAGCCAAAAATGAGTGGACCTTCATTCCGGTTCTTCCAGGTCCTGGTAGACATGGTCAATGTTAATAAACACGGACAGTAGTTATAAGATTAGCTTATAATGACAAAGCCAATATTTATTGAGAGTTTACTAAGTGGCCAATGCCGGTCTAAATACTCTACAGGTATTAACTCACTGAATTCTCACCACTGTGTGAAGTAGTTTGTGTTCCCAGGTGAGAAAATTAATGTGCAAAGGAGTAAAGTATCTTGCTCAAGATCACACAGCTAGGTAAGTGGCAGAGTTGGAATCCAAACCGGAGACCTTGGGGTTAATCACTAGGCTACACAGGCAAACGTCGAGTAAGTATTAAAAGATACTAGACGGGATTGATTACTTGGCCTTCTAATGTCATCATAACTTGCTAGGCATGCTCATAGTACAAACTGTGTGCCTAAGTGCCACAGAGGCTGACTTTGTGCAGAGTGGCCATTCCACGGCCAGTGTATCAGTTTCCTGAGCAGCTGTAAAAACCATTTGGCTGATGGCTGTGCAAGCCACAGCTTCACTGGTGAGTGGTTCTCCAAGTGATTTAGAACACGATGGTTTCAATAGAAGAGTTCTGGAGAGTGTGGGTGTGGCATTTCCAAGTCCCCCTTCAACTCTGGATTATTGGGATGCACTGTACTATGTCCTGTCAAAGGTAGGGAGAGAATCAGCAGCGATTGGTGTTAGAATCAGGCCAAGGTTATTGGCAGTTCTGTGAGGGAGGAAAAAGGGATTAGGAACAAGAGTAATTCTCTGTCTTCATTGATTTCAGAGGCTGTTTACTTGCAAATGTTTCTGCAACTTTCCTTCTCCTTTTCAACAAATTTACAGTGAAATAAAGAGATTTGCTCAGTCGTGGCTCCAAGAGAGTCCTGCAAACTCGGAGCTGCCAAGGTCAGGAAATGGAACACATGCCTTTCGCCAAAGCAATTTTTTTTCTCATCAGATCAGCGGTCATGCAGGGAAAAGGGCCATCGACAGGTCCAGATGCAAGTTTAGTGGTGAGGAAATAGCCACGGCCTCAAATGTGTTGTAGCTTATGATCAGAGCAGCTTGAAATAGTCTTTTTCATTAAAACAGGGGCCTGCCTCGAAGTGTTGGCTTCTGAGTGCCTGGCTGGAGGAAGGTCAAGTAGAATCTATGTCATTGCTTCTGCTGCAGCTGTTATAAACCATGATAGGGATCATGAATTCAATTAAACCAGAGCAATAGGATTGAAACCAAGTAGAAATCACCCACTTTCAGGGTTAGAACATGCAAAGTTTCCTTTGTCGTCCAAGCTGATTTGCCTCTTGATGGAATACAAGTCTGTGATGATGCTGAGTAACATTTGCACCTACCTAGCTGGGTCTTTTCAGAGACAAATGAAGAGGAAATACTCTTTTATTCATCCCTGTGAAGTATTTCCGATTAAAAATCAACCAAGCAGCCAAGCAGCCCAATAAACCAACATTTAAAGGGACCTGAACATCTCTATCAGTGAAGTCCCAAATTGTGGGAGCGTGCGTTTGAAAACAGGAGCTTTTCAGATCCAAAGGGAGGAGAAGGTGTGAGTGTTATCTGGCAAATTTAGGGCGTTATTAGCTGCGAATATTAAAAACGTTTAATAAGTTTACTTTCCCCTTTGAGTGCACTAGGCATAAGGGAGAAGGGGGACCCCCTCCCCCAGGGTCCTGGTTATGAGCGATTTCAGCCAAGGAGGAGTTCCTTGCTGCCAATGCCTAATGGGCTGCCGGGGAGGAGGGTGGCTGGCTGCTTTCAAGTCAGCCCGACATAACACAGCTGGATGGAGGCTCACACATGGGGCAGGGTCTCCACTTACTCCTGGCTCTTCCTTTGATGTGTCTCCTCTGGGAAGTGCTAATAGGAGCTGTTACAACCACTGGGGTGAGGTGGGGGGCTTGGAGGGGGATGTGACATTTTAGGAACTGTGTGGCAGCTCAGCGATTACAATGAAATCAAAATATAACTGATCCTGGACAAGGACCAGTGGTTGTTGCTGACAGTTGGGACTGCAGAGTTGGGTAACTTTCTGTTTGAATGAAGTTCTCTGCCCTGTGTTAAAGGTGGAGGTGACCATTAGGGGGAGGGGAACAGTCAGCAGGTTGGACTGCTTGTGACATGATAGATCCGATGCAAGGAACATTTCTCCAGGAGGACTGTGGGACACAATGTCTTAGGGCGATTAGAGTTTGGAGAGTGTCTGTGTGGAGAGATTGGCTCTCTGCAACATTGGGCGCTGGAGCATTGCTCTGGGACACCTGGGCACTGAAATTGCTTTGTTTGCTCTGACAAGGGTAAGGCATAAGGCCTTGGCTGGTGCTGAATTTGGTTTAACACCTAGGAGGACCTCAGGTTCCTAGGCATTCCCAAAATGAAAGCTCTTAGATTGTCAGTGTCTTGGTGACATAAGCCTGAATGAACGGGCAAGCATTAGGGCTCTCTCCCAACTTTGGCAGGGGGAGAAGCTGAGACAGTCTCTGCATCTGCTTCTGGGCCAGGAAGCCTCCTTGCTGCCTCCTCTGAATCCTTGCCTACGCAGGACAGAACCTACATCTATGCTTGAGTGTGGCCTCTTCTCAACACTTGTTTCAATGAGCAATAACCACGCCTCGGATAGACCTCATTGGATGTGATCCTTCCACTGCGAAGATCTTCTCACCATTTGTAATGCCTCAAATAATTTCTCCACTGTAGCTCTGCTGATTTTAATATGTGGGGGAAAATGTCTTAAAGCAAATATGGAAACTAAGTCTACTAAATTTTCTGAAATTTCATGTCAACCAAGGCGGCATATAATGGCTAGACTGTAAATGAAGCACATTCAAAAAAAGCTAGTGAATGAATGTGAGTCTGAAGTAAGGGAGTGCTGTTTCTAACTTTTTATTTTGACATAACTTAAGACATTGCAAAGTTGTACAAATAGTACTAAATCTTCCCAGATACCTTTTATCTAGATTTTCCAAATACTAATATTTTACCACTTTTTGTTTTATCACCCCTGCTCTCCTCTCTCTCTCTCCCTTTCTCTCTGTGTATTACATATATTTGACTGTTTCAGAAAAGGTTGCAGAAATTATGCCTTTTCCTATAAATTCTTCGGTGTGTGTTTCCTAATAATAATGACATTCCCTTACATAACCATAGTGCAGTTATAAAAATCAGAAAATTAATATTAGCACAACACCATTATTTGATCTATAAACCTTATTCAGATTTTACCAATTGTCTTATAATGTTCTTTCTAGCAAAATAAAATCCCAAATCATGCATTGCATTCAGTTGTCATGTCCCCTTAGCTTCTTTTACTTTGGAACAGTTTTCTAGTTTTTTTTTTTTCCTTAAAGCAATCCATATTTAAGAGCACCTAGAATAGATTAAATGTGAGAATCTAAATTTTGTGGAGCCATCCAGTTTTTCTTAATCTTTGTAATATAATTATATAATAATAAAAATTTCATTTGGATGTATGGTCTCTCACTTAAAGACGGCATTTCCCAGATGACTTCTAAATGTTACCATGCGACTACAATCTTGGGCCATGGGAAGTGAGTGGAAGTAACATGTACAATTTCTAGATCAAGGTGTGATAAGGAAAGAATGTGTTTTACTACCCTACCCCCCCCCCTTTTTTTTTGCAATGTGAAATAAAGACATGATAATGATGGTGGGAGTGCTGTCTTGGACCTTGAGACTGATCAACAAGATATCTCTGATAATTTGAAGCAACTATACCCTTGGTTACCTACTTGATCGCCCCTACTCCCTGATTCCTCTCAAAAATTTGAAGACTTAAAAAATCCCATCATACTGTTATACCTAAAAAACTTAACAATAATTACTTAATGTTATCAAATATCTGTAGCCTGGGTTTTCACTTGAGAGAAGAAATTTCTATCTTATTTGAGTCATTATTATTTGGGATCTCTCTCTTACTGCAGCTGCACTATAGTACCTGACCCATGTAATCGTCTCAACTATTATTTAAGGAATTGTTTAAATCTCTGGAAATATTTCTGCCAAAGGAGGAAAAAAACCACAAAATTCTACATCGTAACACTATAACAATGAGGTGAACTTGTATGGAAATCTTTTATTGGTAATTTTATCAAGTCTGGAAAACTGCCTCCTTTATGCTTTTATTTAGTTTTTTGAGTCATTACATTTTCTCATTTGCATTGGTGTCAGTCAAAGCTGCATTCTTTGTGAAAGTACAAAGCTATCTTTGTCATGCAAATTTAAAGTCTTCAAATTCAAGGAATTTTTGGTTCAAAGATCTGCGCCTGCAATTTCCAGATATTGGCATCAGGTGGCAGTAGAGTTACTTCTATACACTCTGAGCAGCTTAGAGTAATAGGAGTTTCACTGATGACAGTATGAGTGAGTACCTGAGCTAAAACACTGGACAAAAATATGATCTGATTACTTCAGGAAACAATGCAAGGTGAAGAAAATTGACTTCATTGAAAATACGAACAGAAATCTGATACATATTTTTCATTTGTGTTCTATAGCATAACCAAGCTAAAAACGGTCTTGATATTAAACATGCAAAAACTTTATTTCCCTTTTTCTATTTCTTATAGGACCACTCTTATTAACACTTCTTTCTCTTAATCACTTTCTTCAAGTAATGGAGTTTTCTCCCTCTCATAATCTAGAAAAGAGGGTGGTCTTTCTGATCAACTAAAATGACATAAAATTAAATATTTCTTTTTAACATCTTGCTAAAATTTCTCTTATTTCTAAATATTTAGGAAGAAGAAAGAAATTGTAAATGGTAACTCTTCACTCCTATCAAAAAGTCTTGTGTTCACCATGGATTGAAGTACATAGGCTATTTTGCCACTTAGAATTTTTTCCCAAATTTTTCCCTTCCAGGTTAACACAGTGTGGGAACATACTTGACCTAATCTGCATGCAGTAGTTTTTAAAACTAATTAACAGTCTTGTTTTGTACCTGGGTTATCAAAGATAACACCCAGGAGGAAGACAGAAAATTGAACCAAAGTGAACAAGATTTGAATTAAATTTTGTTACTTGTATAAAGATAAAGGATCTCACATGATTTCCCCCTTCCCACCAAAAAGGGCTACAGGAGAGAATGAGAAGGGAATTTTCTAGTCTCCAGGTGCACATGTGAAGGAGCCAGGAGGGTCTTGGGTGTAAACAGAGGATGCCTAGTGTAATGATATTTCTTGATCTCTATCTGTGGCCATTAGTTCATTATAGATTGGATTAGAGTCCCTGATGCATTAGTTCATTATAGATTGGAGTTTGGTCCCTGATGCATTTTTGGAATTACCAGTGTTAATTGGACTAGAAAGAGTTATAATGTTAGTTGCATGATTCATAAGTTTGGATTCTGATATCATTGCAGGAAATTAGAAAATAAAACGTGCAGCTCTTTGTCCTCTCCAGGGACAAAAACTTCCCTGGAAAGTTGTAGGCGGATCTGGGCCTACTGTTCCATCCATAGCCTCCCATATGGTCCCTTTGGAGTCCCCATCCCTTTTTTTCTTTCTTTCTATACTGACGTGAATAAAATGGAGAGGAATTACACACGCATGCATGAACACATATGTGTATGTATGCATTAATGTTACTCATGACTTTATTTATGTCAAGGAAGTATATAAAAGATGTGACCAAAAATAAAATGAGCTATTCATTCATGAAACATCTACTGAGAACCTACTATGTGTCTGATACTGTATTAGGTGATGTGCCATCAAAGATAAAGAAGATGTGGTTTCTACTTCCTCAGGGCTCACAGTTGCCTCCAATAACACCTATTTAAAAGTATAGAGAATAACCAAATGAGAGACCCAAAATATTATTGAGACAGTCAGTTTTCCTTTAATTTTCATTTTTTAAAGGTATGAATCACTGAGCTATATAAACTTGCTTACTCTTTGTTAGACTTTCTCTTTAATACAAAAAAGTTAAGGGACACTACTTCGGTAGCAAGGGACTGAGACTCAGCTACAGTGTGGCTCAGATCCCCAAACGGGCAGCTTTCCGGAGATGGCAAATCCACTTACAATAGGAAGCAATTTTCCTGGTACGTTTTTTTTGTCCTCGAGAAGGACACATTTGGCAGAACTCCTCATTCTCAGTATTTTTCTCCTGAATTTTTCCATATATTAATACATTTAGCTCCCACAACAATGCTGAGAAGCATTATTTCTCCCCTCATTTCGTAGATGAGAACACCGGTGCACGGCATGGGTTAGTAACGTCCCCCAAGGTAGCTAAGTGCCAGCCAGGAGTCAAACACGCACGGCCGAGCTCCCGGATCTGTGCTTTTAAACCACTTCTCTCGACATTTGTAGTCTTAAGTGAGAGAAGGGTCGGGGCGAGGGGCGGGGGGGCGCGGTGGTGGGTCCATGACAAGAAACACCTTCTCCGTTTTGGAATTTCACTCCATCTCGACTAACGTTAACGGAGAAATCGGCACAGCCAGGCAGTAGTTTAGGCACTAGGGACGCAGCATTCCCATGAACTTACTGCGATTAGGGTGCACGTCTGCAGAGAGCTGCGCTGAGCGACAGAAAGTAGCCTGTGCTCTGAGAAGCTGAGAGGGTGCTCCGATAAAACAAAGGAGGAAGCAAGAGAGATTTGGTCCTCCTCATTTTAGTGCCCGAAAAAGCTTACCCGGAGATAATCGTTTGTTCTATTTGTGCTAAATAGGACTTTTCTTGTCCCTATTATTTAGGACGGGCAATTCTTGGTTATATTGTTGTTGGATAGACTTTTTTTTGGTCTCTATTATTTGGGGACCAGTAATCAGCAGATTCACAGATTTGTGCTTGGGTTGACATTTCAGTCCTCAGCCTAATGGCTACTACTTTATTCAACTATCTCCATTTGACTCAGAGTTTCCAGGCTCTCATGTCAGAGTCGGGTACCTGTGAACTGGTTTATACGACTTACCCACTGAGCTTGAGCTCTTTTTGGGTAGAGGGAGAGCCTTTCGGCCGGAGGCCCTAACATAGTAGGCGCTCAAAAACGTTGTGAATGAAATATAAAAAATTAACTCTGGGAGTAAGGAAAGAAACCCCATCACCTATTTATCATATTGTCCAGTCCAATTCACTTTTTGACATCTTACCTTCTTAACGAGGACTGGGTCTGTTCATTAAATAAATTAACCACTATGTTGAGAAACACAAATGTCAATATAGACACAGTCTGTTAATTTGCCAGTCACTGATGCATCCAGTGTCTGAAGGATCTCAGACACTAAACAGCAGGTGATTGAAACGTGGCTGGAAGGGACTAGGCTCACCAATTGATAGAATTGTCCAAAATGAGATACTCCTCCCCTTTGAAAAAAACGGATGTGCCTTGGCATCAAGATTTGAAACTACCTAAGTGATTAGGCCTATTTGGTACCTTTTGACTGTTTTATTTTCCTTTTAAAATAGATTGTACTATTTCTTACTTATAATTTGGCCTAATGTTGCCTTGAAATAAGAGGGTGATAAAGAAATGGAGTAGAAATCTTTGATCATTTGTCATAGTGTGGAAAATCTGACGGTGGCTTTAATTAACAGATGGAACCCCAGAGAATTTCTCAGCTTGATCTTCCCCCCAGTGCTCTGTCTAATTGAGTAGAGGAAAACAGCCTTAGCAGGGACCTGGACAGCTGCCGAATGAAGCCATTTCAGTGAGGCTAAAATCTCTGCCATGCTCTGGGCTTGCTTTTTTTTTTTTTTTTGCATGCTGCTCCTGCAGGCTGTTGAAGCACACAGTCGGACGATGATGGCGTCAGTGCGATGCGGTGGAAAAACTACTGGCATGGCATGCGGAGACCCGAGGTCCAGCTGGCTTTGTCGCCACCAGCCCCGAGGCTGCGGAGGAGCACCTCCCCATCTCTGGGCCTGAGTTTCCATGCCTGTAACATACATGAATCACAGAGGATGATCTCCTGGGTCTTACTGAATTCTGACGTTTAGTTAGTCCTTTTAGAGAGAGAAAAGGAGCTTAGAGGATGGGTTTAGAAAATGCTCGCTGGGTGCATAGACAACTGTTATCCTAGAAATGGAATTTTCAGCTGTGTGTCTGGCAAATATGAAGGCAGAGTGAGGCCAGTGTGGAGGGGGATAGAACATCAGGATGCTTTTGGAAATATGTTCGGGGAACTCTTCACCTTCCTTCGCCACTCCCATTGCTATCCATTCCCCACAGAACTGTTAAAGGAATCTACCTAAAACAGTAATTCATTAACGCACTTTTTCCCCACTTTGAACCATACGTGGAGCAAGTGCAGGGGTCACATTTTTCTTGCCCAGTGATGCATCTCCAGCTCTGTCCCAGCACAGCACCTTGCCCGGGAGAGACGCTCCAGTGATATCAGTGAGTGAATGAGCGTATGCATGCTTAGGATTTTCCAGTGGTTAACCATAGATTTCAGTTTCTAAGTTAAAACTTGATACTTTCGTCCACAAATTTCTTTATGATTTTTGTCCCAGTGACCCCTTTATTATTATCTTATTTGACCCTCTGGACATATTCTTCCTTCCAAGTATACTATATTATCTGCATTTCTCCCAGGATGCCATAAGGTTTAACATTTCTGTGCCTTTTTACATGTTACATTTGCCACAGATGCTTTTCTCCTAGTGTTCTTCCTGTTAACTAGTTCATCAGAACTCACGTCAAATCCCAGTTACTCTGGAAAGTCTTTTCTGATCTCCCTCCTCTGTTATGATTAAAATGTCTCTCCTGGGTTCCCGTGGCATTAAATACATGCCTCTCTCTGAGCAGTTATCATGCTAATTTGGGCTTATTACCCTCCCCAGCACACCGTCTAGAATACAGTAGATGATCATTTAATGTGTGTTTAGTGAGCAATTCAATGTGTTAAGCTCTCAGTCCCCATTTCAGGCTCATCTTGCATCCACATTTTCTCCTTTCCCTTCCTGCATGAGGTCCCAGAGCCTCAGCCTGCCTCCTTGTCTTGGGGTCTGTCCGCTGCTCAAAGCTTGGCTACACGGCAGGACTCTCTTTTCCTCAGTTCAGTCTTTTTGTTGTCTCAGTGGAGAACCCACAGGCCCTTTTTGCTTTATGTTTTGATCACTTCATAGAAATACAAGATAAATATAACAAGCTGGTTCTAGAAGCTTACAGGGGTCTCACAGTGGCTTTCTCCTACCACCTTCTCCGTCCCTTTCTGTGATGATAACTGGAATCTCATCACCAGGTTAGACTTTTGTCCTCTACTTTATGCTCAGAGTTGGAGCGCCCCAATCTTTTTCATGCCTTTGACCTCACCGTTAGATGTCTTACGAGTCCCATTCTTTATAACTGGTTCCTCTTGGACCTGAGGATATGATTAAGGCAGTTGATTGCTACATAGCAAATTAACCCAAAACTTAGCAGCTTCACCCTAGCTGGTGTGGCTCAGTGGATTGAGTGACGGTCCGCAAACCAAAGGGTTACCAGTTTGATTCCTAGTCAGGGCACAGGCCTGGGTTGCAGACCAGGTCCTCAGTAGGGGGCGCACGAGAGGCAACCACACATTGATGTTTCTTTCCCTCTCTTTCTCCTTCCCTTCCCCTCTCTAGAAATAAATAAATGAAATCTTTTAAAAAATGAGCAGCTTAAAAATACCAAACATTTATTATCACACACAATTTCTAAGGGTTATGAATTCAGAAGTGCCTTTGCTGCATGGTTTTGGCTCACGGTGTCTCATGAGCTGTCAAGCCCTTGGCTGGGCATGTGGCCTCAGCTGAAGGATCCGCTTCAAGCTTCCCCAGGAAGGTGTCAGCAGGCCTCAGTTCTTCGCAACTCCTAACCAGGGGTGCCCAGCCTTTTGGTATCTCTGCATTGTACTGGAAGAAGAAGAGTTGTCTTGGGCCACGCATTAAATACATGGCGACATGTAATCATAAAAATGCCTCGTAATGTTTTAAGTAAATTTACTATCTAGCATGTTGGGCCTCATTCATAGCCACCCTGGGCTGTGTGCGGCCCGCGGATTGCAGGTTGGACACCCTTAAATGGAGGTCTTCATTTTCTCACTGGTGGTTGGCTGGAGACCTTTCTCAGTCTCTTGCCAAGTGGAACTCTCCATAAGACTGCTCACATCATGGCAGCTAGCTCCCTTAAAAGTGACAAATGATCACTTCTGCCAGATGCTGTTGGTTATACAGACCCAGCCCTGGTCTAGTGTGGGAGGGGACTACGCAAGGGTGGGAAAACCAGGAGGAGGGGGGCATTGGGAGAATCAGAGCATTTTGTCCCCAGTGGAAAATGGCATTTTTGAAAACTTCCCAGCTGGGTGGTGCTCAGTTCTTATGGCCTCTTGTGTATTTGAGAATTATTTTCTTTATTGATGTTTTGGAATTTAAATCTGAATACATTTTATAATTTTAAATACATCATTTCAGCTGATACAGCTTTGGACTATTTGGAAGAAAGATGAGCATCCCATAAAATTAGGAGTGTAGAATGCTCTCTTGGCCTTATACTGTCATATTTCCTAGACTCCAAGTGACAAATTAAAATAAAACTTTCTAACTTTTGCTTTATAGGCATGGCATTATTGTCAATACCTTAAAGGTGGGTGTCAGGTGGGCAGAGAAGTGCCTAAAGCATGCCCAAATGATAGATTTTTAAAAATAAAATCACCTGCTTTGTGGTTACTTCCACTGCTTATAAATTAGACATGTATTATTCACATAAGTGATTTTCTAATTAGTTAGAATTCATCAAGGAAGGACAGTCAATGCTGTTGTTCCTCAGAACCTAGTAGATTAATTGACATAACAGAAACATTCCCAAAAGCATATATTTTGTGGTCAGAAGGTCAGAATGCGTCGTGATAAAGTGGATTAACGTATGAGCAGGAGAGGGCTCCTGGCCTGTGGAGTTCTCTTTTCGCAGTTCTGCTACTGGACAGTGGGTTTCAAGGTGACACTTGCAGGGCCCTAGGTGGTGATGGTTAAGGCTGGCCGCACACAAGGAAGGTTCTAGCCCTCTCCCCTACTCTTTCTGCAAGCAGAGTACAACTACAATTTTTAATACTATTGGATTCTGTAGAACTACAATTTCATTTTGAGGAAGGACTTAGCAGCTTCAAAAAGAAAGGAAGATGAAAAACTTCCATCCTGGGAGACAGTGTAATTGAAGCATCTCGGGAGGACATCTCTGAGTATGTGAGACTTTTCTGGGAACCAAGACAGTGAACAGAGAGATGAAATGGGTGGTTTCTCTTCAAAATTCTCCTTTGGGAAGACCAAATCTTTTTCTAATGAAGTTACATTTGTTCAAAATGCTGTTAACTGTTACAATTACTATCAAAAGGCTTAGGGTATTCTTCCTAATAACACCTCAGTTTTCCAAGGGAGGATTTGACCTCCTCGAGTCCCTAGGAACTTAACTAGGTGCAGGGCTTCTCAATCCCAGCACGATTGACATTTTTGGCTGCAAAGTTCTGTTGTGGGGATCTGCCGTGTACATAGTAGAGTCCTTTTTAGCATCACTGTCCTTTACCCACGAGATGCCAGTGGACCTCCACCTGCACCCCAGTTGTGACAATCAAATATATCTTCAGACATTGGCTAAGTTTCCCCAGGGACAGAATGGCACCTGATTGAGAACCACGGACCTCTTGAGCACAATGAATGACCACAATGCCGATGCTATTTTTGCCTCCCACCACCCCCCATCCCCCCGCCAAATTGTGGTTGAGCACGAAGCACTGTTTGTTTCTTTTTATGTGGCTGGTTCAGAAGCTGACCCTGAAGCCATTATCCTTCTCCATAAAGAAGTGCCAAGATTTTTTGAAGAAAGTTCTGGCATGGAGGCGCAGTGTTTCATCTCCCAACATCAATTAAGGTAGCAGACTTACTTAGTTGGACCAGTTCTAGTACATTTGCTGTAAACCAAGCTCTCAGTTCATTACAGGTTTGTCTTGTTCCACACCAAGGTGTCTCCTTCACCCAAAGGGACACTGAAGTGGCAAAAACTGTGGTGCTATCTTCCTGGTGGTTCTTTTAGTAAAATTTGGGAGTGGAAAGTTGGGGAGAAACTCAGTGCGGAGTCTGGCATTAAAGATCATGTTTGTGATTAGCATAGGTTTCTACCTCAGCTCGCTCCTGGAGGCTCTCTGGATGTCTTACTCTTCCTAGCTATAAATGCAATCTACTGTCATTTAGTTGTAAAACATACTTTGTCTGCTTACCTGACACTTTTAATAAGCTTGCATTTCCCCCCCTCTGCATGTCTCCAGGCATAATAAGAGCAACAACAGCAACAGCAAAAGAAAAGCTTTCTTTGAAAAGAATTTGTCCCTAATTGTTTGCAGCTGCAACAGACGACACCCCCAATTAAAAAGCCTAGGCTCGAGCTCTGGCTCTGCCCAAATGAAGAGGCCACGTGCTGACCTTATGGTCAGTCACCTTAAGGGCACTGAGGGTCGAGGGGCATCTGTTTGAAATTTCCTGTCACAACAGTGCCATTTGCAGGAATGGCCAGGGAGTAAGCGAGGGCTTTCTTCATCAGATGTCTCCTCTGATTGAGTTTTTGGAGAGAGGACCTAGCACAGAAGGTGATTGGCTGGTGCTGAGCATGGGGATTCTACTAGGAATGAAGACCTCAAATAGCATGTGATCCTGGGCTGGACTCTCCTTGGAGGAGGGGGACTGTGTTTCAAAGGCAAGAAGAGAAACGCCACAGGAAAAATGCTGACCAAGAGACCTACTGGGACCCCAACAGTCAATGGACAGAAAAGGAGAATTTGTATAGATTAGATTGCTTCCAGTGGAAAGAGCTATGTAAGTGGCTAGAGAAGGAATAAAATGAATTTATTTTTAGGTTATCTTTGTTATGGGCTAGGGTCCTCAAAAGAGAGGGTTGATAATGATGCCTGCCTGATAGAAAACGGAATGACATAACCTATGGAAGTAACCAGAACTTGGCACCTAAGAAATAGTAGATATAATTATAAAAATAAGGATCATCACTATCATTAATTGCACTGGGTGTGTTCCATATTCCTATACATATCCCCAGTAAAGGTAAATATGGAGATGATTTAGGTCTTTAAGAACATTGTGGCCTCAGTTGTATTTTTTAGCTAAGCTTTTAATTATCTGGATAATTCCCTTTGCCCTCATATCAGGGTCGGGTTATTTATTTATTTATTTATTTATTTATTTATCTATTTATTATTTATTTATAATTTGCAGGTGCTGTAGCAAAGTACCACAAACTGGGGAGCTTAAAACAACAGAAGCTTATTCCCTTACAGTTCCGGAGGCTAGAAGTCCCAACCGAAGGTGTTGGCAGGGACCTGCTCCCTCCCATTCACCCCCAGAGCAAATCCTGTTGAAATGACCTGTGTCCTCAAGAGCAGAGCAGAAACGTGTGGGGAGGTAGCGAAGGCCAGGGTGAGCGTGGTGATCCTGGGCAAGATACTCTAAAAACAACGTTGTCTTATACTTGTTGAGACTTAAAAAACTTTGCCCTGTGGAAGAGAGAAATAAAAGGAGAGGCTCTGAGTGGAGATGACAGGCCTTGGTCACAGATTGTCTAGAGGGGCCGAAGGCTAGAGAGGGGCTGGTAATGACTGATGTCTTGCTAGAGACACCAGTGGTGTTACTGACAGATGTGAGGAAAGTGGGACGGTAACCCATGCTGGGAAGGCAGCGATGAATTTGCTTTTTGAGGGTGGATTCTGGCCTCATTAAAGTGTAGAAAGCCCTTCTTTCATATATAGAATCACCATGACTGACCACCATCAAGGCCAATTTTATATTTTGGCTTTCCTCTTACCTGTGTGTGTGTTTGAAGGGAGGGTGGGTGATGTGTCAGGGTTTCACATCTCGAGGATGTCAGCAGTTGGAAAATAAAAGCTCCTTGCAGCCTCTGGTTTTGATAGGTCTGCAGGGCAATTTCTGCCAACTATTGAGAATGACATGTGGAGCTTTGAATGATTTATTATTTTCAAAGCTAGGAAAATATACAACTTCTTATGCTTAGTCAATAATTAGTGAATAACAAACTCCACCAAAGAACTTCTGTAATTTTTCAAGTACCAAATGTTTTACTTCTCAGATGTCTGTTTTTCTCAGTCGTTGACTGCTAGTCAACCATTTAACTGGTTAATATGAGCACCCAAGATAAATAAATGGAGACCTTTTAACCTGGAGGCTTTGAGTGGCAGCTTGGACTAAACCATCAGTCTTCCACCAAAAGAACATACAAAAGCAACCCTTAACGAAGTTAGACGCAGACATGTTTTGAAGGTCAGGTAATTTATTTTTTGAGGGAGAGGAAGGGTAAAGAATTAAGTTTTATTAATTATATGTATATTTTTAGTCTCATTTAGTTTTGCAGCACTGAAGAACTGCATGGAATGATTGTTAGTTTTCTAAATTAAAGTTGTTTCTCTCTACCTGCTGGGGCTTTGTCACAAAAATGCTTTTCTTTCTCTAACATAATTTTGTACAATTTGAGAACTCCCGATCAGATGTAAATATCTGAAAAAATGTTTTTTTAATTCAACATAATTTAGCCTTGAAATGAAAACACTGGCATAAGAATTCATGGTTTGCACAGTTCGGTAAAATGAAATTTTGAAATATCCTAGTTGAGGATCAGTTTTGCAAACTATAATTCAAACACACACATGCCCACACGCACACACACACATATGCACCTACATGATAGCTGAGAAAAAAGTGTCCAGCAAGAAGGCTGAAGAGTAGAAATAGAATAAAAACAATAGACACACTGAAGAAAGCTCCCAGAGGCAGGTTGCCTCATCAGCAAAACACTTCCTTGTCATTTTCACAGTTCGATATTGATTGGCTTTAGTGTTCTCATGAAATTGTATATTAATTGAATAGACACCTCTGTTGGAAATATTTTTTTGCCCAATCATGCGGATTTTTTTTCTTTCTGCCTTGTCTTTCCTCCTTTCCCAAGTGAGTCATTAGAAACACGGGATGTGGTTCCAGGTGGGAGAGGGGATTAAAATGAGGGCGTTTGCCAGTTTGCTCCCTGGCATTACCTCAAAAGAGGATGTCACTCAGAAGAGCCAAATTAAGGGGCAGTCCTGCTGTGCGATAGCTCAGGAGTGTTACGACATCCCTGGAAAAGCTGGAAATAGCATTCCAGTTAATTCAGGGTGTTATAGTTAACTAGAGAAGTATTTAGCACCCCAAATGGGACTTTGGAAATAAAACTTGTCTTTCCAAAACCTCTTCTGCCCCTCCAGAATATCAGCCTGAAGTGGCTCTAGAGTTTTTGCGCTGCCCGGTGTGCCCACAGGTCTAGGTGCCGCTCTGACCAGGGCCACTCAGTGTGTTCACTCGCTCCTCGGACCACTTGCTGTCACGGGCCGTGGCAGCCCAGTATACCCAGAACAGGAGCACAGCAGGGAAGCACTTCTCAGCTGTGTCCGAAATGAACCCTTGGCCCTCGCCCCCACTTCCCAGAAACGTCAGTTCAGCCGATTTAAAATTATTTTCCCATAAATCAGTTTCATTGTTTCTGCCTGGAATAACTGACCATAATTTCCTGCTTTACCCATCATGTTCGGTGTTCGTGATGCTGCCCTTAGCCATAGCTTCTCTCTACCCACCTCTGTTAACCCATCCTTCCATCCTGAGCCCACACGTCCCACTCTCCCTCCTGCATGCATTCTCACTGAGCCTTCATGACCGCTTCCACGGAGGCCCTTTCTTTGAGTGTGGGATGAGCTTGGCTGTGGAATGGCCATTGGCTGGCAGACTCATTAGGGTTATGTTTTAAAAAACTACACCCAGGCTTGGGTAAGAAACTGCTAAGTAAAAGCGGTGGTTGTAAAATCTTGTCTATATGGTTGTTGAATTCTGTGGCATTTTATATAAACTATGAATAAATATGTCCATTGTAAGAGAAACTTAAAAAAAGACATAGTCTTAAGTTGGTCCCAGTAAGAACATAAGAAAAGATGCATTTATGTGATTATAGAGCCGCTAGTAAACTACAGGGATGTTTGACCTGCTCGGGAAACTTGAAAGGCTTTGCTGTTCCCTGAGTGGGGTGGGTGCCTCTGTCCAGGACCTCTGCCTCTCTCAGCTTCAAGTTCGTTTTCAAAGCAAACACCATATCCCAGATCAGAGTGATTTAAAGATGTAAACGGTCAGATCTCTCCCCAGAATTTTACCTGATAAGCTTGTGGAGTTAGCCCTGGTCTGTTCATTTAATTATATCTTGCAGGTGTGTAGCAGACCCATGAATGGCAAGGAATTAACCATTACTGAGCTATTATGACTCAGGAGTTTTATATCCAGGGTCTGGCATAAATAACGCCCCTTTTTATTGCAAAATCTTGTATTACAAAATCATAGGCATGTAATTCTGTAACGTAACTATATCACACTCAAGCACACCATATGACATTTTAGGTGAAATGTTTAAATTAAAACTATAAATTGTTACACCCATAATATTACCCTACCAACCACACTCAAGCAGGCCTTACTTTTGCTGGACCCAGTATATATACTATTTAATCTTTATCAAAAGCCTATACAGGTGCTCCTTGACTTATGAGGGGGCTATATCCCCATAAACCTATCATAAGTTGAGAGTACCTTAAGTTTAAAATGCGTTTAATATACTTAATCTACAAAATATCATGGCTAAGCCTAGCGTACCTTAAATGGGCTTAGAACAATTACATTAGTCTATAGTTGGGTGAAATAATCTTGCTACCACTCCCCAGTACCATAAGGGGATATCATATTGCATATTAGTAGCTGGGAAAAGATCAAAATTCAGAATTCACATACGGTTTTTATTGAATGTGTATACTTTCACATCCCCATAAAGTAAAAAAATCGTTAAGTCAGCCATCGTTAAGTAGGGGACTGTCTGAATAAATGGACAGGTATCTGTCAGGATTAGGGTTAAACAGCTATAACAAATAAACCCACAAGGTTAAGTGGCTTAACACAGTAGATTATTTTTCCTTTACAAAAACAACCCAGTTTGGTTCCAGGACAATGGTATCAAGGCTGAAGGTGAGTGGAAGGGATGGGACCTCTGCTCCACACAGAGATTCAGGGACCCAGGCTGGTGGACGCTCTAACTTCTACAACATGTGGCTTTCTGGTCGGCGTTTAATGTCAACATCCAGAGGGAAGGAGGGAGGAGAGTGTGAAGAAATGAGCGTGGGAGGTTTTTATGATTATGGCTTGGGAGTTATTATTTTTTACCCATTTCATTGGCTAAAACTGAGTCTCATGGACATCCTTGACTTTAAGGATGGCTGGCAAATGTAGCCTAGCTGAAGACTCAGGAAGAAGAGGAGATGGGATGCTTGATGAATAGCTAGTGGACTTTGTCACAGGCGTGAAATGGTAGAAATTATTATTGCTATTTCACAGGTAAGGAAACCACAGCTTATCCTTGATAACTCAGCTAATAGGTAATGGAGGAAGGATTTGGGCTCATAGAGTCTCCTGGCAGATCAAAAACATTCCTGATTAAAGCATGACAGTGATTATAATTGGCACTTATTGTGTCTTTCATTTCACAGTGATACTAAGACATAGTTTACATTATCCCACAGGTGCCAGGTAAAGGGAACTGAGGCTCAGGGTTGTTCTATACCTTGCCCAACTGGCATGAGCTGGGACTTGGATGCAGACGCCTTTCTTTCAGACTCCGTAACCTGTCTCTGGCCATACCTCTACAATGCGTCCCACTCCAACTCCTTAGAGAATCAGCCCTGGATTCATAATGGCAACTGGATGGAGGTTGGGGGAGGGTTGGGTCAACCGGGTTAGCTATAAACTTTCCTGGAATAGATTTTGCCCTTTATGAAGCACAACTTTGTTTTACTCTTGCGGTTTTAAAATTTAACCCTCTCACCTATTCATGCAGTTTTGATTAGAAATCTCAATGGCAAAATAGGCCTTTACATCGGATATCATTTATAGTACTGCTTTTTCCCACATAGCCACAGACATAATTCTGCAAAAAGAGGGGATGCAGATTATCACCATAAACAAATGTTTATTGAGTACCTTATCACGGGGAAACTCATGAGGTCAGGAAATGAGAACTTATACTTTAGGGTCCCTGTGCTCCCTGGGCTTATAGATGGGTTAGGGAGATGGAACATGGTTATATAAAAAGATAAATGACAACACAGGGTGGAGCTCTCTGGGAGCCAAAGGACCAGTGCCAATAATAAGTGTTACAGGATGGCTAGGTGATGGTTTTTGAGCAGCCACTAATGTACTGGCCTCGGTCCTAGGTGATTTCATATATTATCACTTTAATCCTACAGGAATTCAATGGTGGGAGTAATTTCTGGGGACTGGATGGTCAGGACGTCTTGAGAGAGGAGGTGAGACTTGAGCTGGGTTGAATTACATGGTGATATTTCTTAGCAGTAATGCAAGCTGGCTGAGCTGAAACCCAGAGCATAATTTCTCACTGGCTGGCTGCTCTGGATAGTAACAGCTTCAGTGCCCTTCAGAAAGGAATTTTTCTGAGCCTGTGAAGGTGCGTGAGGTGTGCCCGGCAGGTAAATGTTCCTCCATTTACCTTCCACCCATTGCCTTAATTAGACACACTTTTCTTCTCTTGGTTAGTTCTTTCAAGGCTCCAGAAGTTTTGGAACATCTCTGCAGCAGATGAGATGGCAGTTCCCAGTATGGACACTATGCAGAGAGGGGAAAACATCTTTTAAGTCCTTTTTCACATTGGAGTTGGGGTTGGAGGCAAGGAGAGAGTGAGGTCTGGTTGAAGTGCAAAGGGAAAGGATGATTCTAGAGAAAATTTTCTCTTATATCCGAGTCACTATTCTGTTGTGATTTCTGTGACTTACATAGAATTCAGTTGGGTTCATGGACCAAGGGTCCCAGATTTACACTTTTCCTCCAGGAAAAGAAAGCCAGGAATTTGGAAATGATAGTAAACATAGTTCACATGTTGAGGACTTGCTATAAGTGTAAACCCTCCCTATGGATTGTTTTATTTAATACAATAATGCAGGTCCATTTTACAGATGAGGAAAATGAGGCTTAGGGACTTAAGTTCCTCAAGATCACATCTAGTGAGAGGCAGACAGACAGACTGGAACCCTCGATCTCTTTTTTTAAAAACGATTTTTATGTAACAGCTTTATTAAGATATAACTCACATACCTTATAATCCAGCCATTTAAAGTGTTCAATTCAATCATTTTTAGTTTATTCAGATGTGCAACTATCACTACAGTCAATGGTAGAACATTTTCATCTCTGGAAAAGGAAACCCTGTATTCATTAGCAGTCACTTTCTGTTTCTCCCCAACTCTTCTCTTCCCTTAGTCCTAGGCAACAACTAGCCTACCTTCAGTCTCCAAGGATTTGCCTATGTAGTCTTTTGTGACTGGCTTCTTTCACTTAGCACAATGTATTCGAGGTTCATCTGTGTCTTAGCATGTATTAGTGTTTCACTCCTTTCTATGGCTGAATACTGTTCTGTTGTACAGATATACCACATTTTATTTTTCGAGTCATCGGTTGATGAACATTTCGATTGTTTCTATTTTTTAGCTCTTATGAATAATGCTGCTGTGAATACTTATGTAAAAGTTTCTGCTTGGGCACATGTTTTCATTTCTCTGGGGTGTTTACCTAGGAGGGGAATTGCTGGGTCATATGGTAACTCTCTGGTTAACATTTTGAGGAACTGCTAGACTATTTTCCAAAGCACAAAGCAATGGCATTTTACATTTCTACTAGTGTTAATCATTAATAAAGTAATTTATACCTTGGTCACTTGTTTGCACTAAAAATATCCATACAATTTGGTAAAACTCTAGTAAACCCCATTAGAAACTGAGAATTTTCTTAATGAAAAATCTTAAAGCTGAACTCCGAATTTAAAAGTGATTTCGTTTTCTTTTAGGATTTTATTTATTTATTTTTAGAGAGAGGGTAAGGGAGGGATGGAGAGAGAGAGGGAAAGAGAGAAACACCAATTGGCTGCCTCTCACACACCCCGTACTGGGGACCTGGCCCACAACCCAGGCATGTGCCCTGACTGGGAATTGAACCGGCGACGTTTTGATTCGCAGATTGGCACTCAGTCCACTGAGCCACACCAGCCAGGGTTGTGATTTTTTTGATTTAAAGGTGTTAATTGAGCCAAATGCTGAAGGAGCAAATGATGAGAACTGCTATGTTTGTGTTTCCCTCTATTCCTGGAGGCATTAGCTGGATTTTCTGTTTACTTCTAAGACTGAGTGGTTTCTATCAGTACCCATGCAGGTGCTGCTATATCCCAGGATTGTCTGTTATTCTGAAAAGCCATTGACATTTGCTGAAAGACAGCGTAGAAAAGAAGACGTGCATAATATCTCTGCATATGTCATGCTGGTTTCTCGAAAAGTTAAATATTCCGGGCATCAAGTTCACTGCCACTTGATTGCAAGTGACATAAACCTCAGAGCCATTAAAAAAAATGAAGTAGAAAAAAAAGGGAAACATGGAAAGTCTTTTTTGTCCTCCCTTGCAACGGAATTTTGAAGGGGGCCCAAAAGGTGTTTTTCAACAAGGTCTGCTTGAACGAGCCTCGAGGCTGGCGGCCTGGGCGTGGGAGAGCTTTGCTGAGTGCTTACTCCGAGGGCTCTGGGCAGGTATGAGAAGAACCTAAGCCGTGGTCTCTGCCCTCTGGGAGCTTCTCTCCTGCATTATCACAGGATATCTCAATGCCAAGCTGTGACCGTTAAGTACTACAGGGGTGGAGAGCAGGAGAGGCGGCCTGTGCTGGAGTGGCTAAGAAAGCGTGTGCAGGAAGGGGAAAATGGCTTTACGGAAAGCCAGGCCGGGACTTAAGCTGGAATGAATGGCATGGCTCCTCCAGGTGGGGGCAGCAGCGCCAACATGACAAAAGCCAGACTCTTTCGGGGTCAGTAGACAGATGGGCCCGGCTGGAGAAAATGGTATCTATAAAAGTTGGAATGAGGTTAGAAAAAGGTTAGAAGGCAGCAGAGCATCATGGGAAGAGCAGTGGATTGGGCATCTGGACATATGGAGTCTGTTTTCAGTTCTGCCATGAACTAGTTTTTGATGTAGGCTCTGTGATCTAGACACTTAGGGCTTCTGTCTCCTAATTTATTGACGATTATAGTTAGACTAGTCCTGGCTTCACATTACAGTCTCCTGAGTGTTTATTTAAAATACAGATTCCTGGATCCCAACCCGGGAAATCGCGTTTCCCTAAGTATGAGGTGTGGCCCCAGAGTCGTGGTTTTCTTGGCTGTGCGTTAGAATCACCGGGGAGCTTTTAAAACTAGTTCCCACCCCTAGAGATTCTGATTCAGTCAGTCTTGGGTACAGACAGGCTTTGGGAGTTTTCAAAGCACCCCAGGTGATTGTAACAGGCAGCCAGGAGAGCCATAATCTCTGGTGGATTCTGATGTAATGAAGGGCTGGCTAGAGACTCCATCGGAATGAGAGAACTCTAAATCCTTCCTAACTCTGAGGGACTTTGATTCCGTGAAAAGCATGCTGGGATCAGGTGGAAGAGGGCCTTAAATGGTGGACTAAGGAATTTGTACTTTGTTTTATAGGTAGCAAGAGGCATGTAAGATGTATGAACAGAGGAATAATTTAAAACCTCCCGTCTGTGTACGTCAAATTGCCTTGGAGCATGATAGTCGACCTCAGGGAAAGAAAGGAAAAAAGTAAGTTACCTCTTTATTCATACTTCTGGCTGGAAAGGGGTGACCATTGCCAATGCCATTGTGTGACAGGGTCTAGTGTCTTTCTTCATAGCACAAACAGAAATAGCCAGGGGGCGAAGTGAAGATATGGCCTGGGGCAGCAGGGCATTGGAACATGGTCTTAATCAAAAGTGTAGGCACCCTTAACCCAAGGGTGGGTACCCTTCACCAAAGAATGGGCCTCACCGGTGGGCAGGAGAGAGCAGCAGGGAGGGTGGATTTTCAAATACATTTTAAATTATGCTCCCTTTTCAATTCTCCTTTTAAGCCTCGGCTGAATTAAGGCACGTCTCAGTTGACCAGCGGGATGGCACTAACAGCTCTCTGACACTTGCCAGTCTCCTTTTTTGACAAAGAGAGAACAAGCCCTGGCTTAGAGCCCAGGCCGTGGGTGATTTTGCGGTGTCTCCTTATCTAAAACTACAGGGTCCCCAAGTTTCAGGGAGTTTAGACAGGGAAGTTTGAGATCTTTTTCTAGCACTCAACATTGATCTTTCACTTATAGTACTGACTCAGATTTGCCCCTTGAACAAATTTGAGTAAAAACATGTGTTGATTTAAAGGGAAATGTTAATAATAGCACAGAGGGAAAGGTGAGGCTGAAAGGAAATACAATTGTGAAGGACTATATACATAGATGACCTTCAGGAAACACTGGTCGGGTGTTTCTAGAACCTGGACTGGGAGGAGGAAGCCCCAGTCTGGGTCCTTAGTGCTGGCAGGTCTCCTCGTGTCTCTAGTCTGTAACAGCTGAGGTCTCCACTGGATAACCTTTAAAATTTTTCCAGGTCTGAAATTCTATGTTTCCATAATATTTTGAAAATATAGTCCTTCCCCAGGAGACTGATTATACCTGGTTAATCACCAGTGGTCATGGCACTACCCTGTTTCCCATTGGGTGCTGAGGACTTGTGGGCAGCTACGTGGGATAAACTTCCAGACTCAGACAAGAAATTGCAGGGCAAGGACATTTTAAGGATTATGAACTCTGCAGGCTAAAACATCAAGATCTTTCAAGAAGAAGACCTCTCCCCGCTCCAAAAAATGAACAAACAAGACAAACCACACGGAAACCGAATTAATCCAAGTAGTCTTAGAGCTACCAACTGAATGACCCCCCACTTTCAATGTTTTTTTTGGGGGGGGGATTTTTTTCCTTTCCTAAGAATGTTTTGTGAGGGAGCAATGAACCTTATTTTGAATGTGATAGTTGCCACTATATCTGTGCCCCATTGGACCAACATGGAAAAATTTCTCTCTGATCTCTCCCTAACCTCCCCTAAAGTTACTGCTGACAGATGCTGCTGCATAGATCATAGGAGAGGAATTTTGTGGTCCTCCAAGTGTGTGGTTATCAAATGTTAGTGGTTCTCAAAATATAAGAATCACCTGGGGAGCTTACTGAAAACACAGGTTCTCGGGCCTCAGCCTCAACAACATGATTGAGCAAGTGTGGGGTAGTGTCCAGGAGCAAGGACCTCTAACAAGCTTCCTCGGTAATTCTGATGCTGTCTGTCTGCAGACTGCCCGTCAAGATGTCCTGCTCTAAGGGAAGGTACGTGATGCCTGCAGCAACTCCTCTCTTACTGAATGTTCTCAGAGCTTCTAACCAGGGCTCTCCTGGGTGTTGTGGTGTAAACTGAAACCTACATGCACCCCCTACTCGGCACCCCACCCCTGCACTACCCCCTTTTTATTTTTACTCAGGCTTTAAATAAATATTAAGGGCCACCTCAATGTGATCAATAGCTCAGCAATGGGGGAAGACAATGTAATGGTTCGTGGGTGTGAGCTTGGGTAGCTCGAGTTTGGCTTCGCATCCTTTTTTCAACTCTGTGATCTTGCATACGTTGCTAACCCTCTGGTCTCAATTTCCTCATCACAACAGAGTTAACTGAGTTAACCCACATAACGCTCAGTGCGAGGGAGGCCTGCAGTGAGGGTTAGCTGTTACTAGCATGGTAGAACTCGGGAGAGAACAAAAGAATGAGCCAGGAGGGCAGGAGATGGAAGGTGTTGCAAAAATGGAGCTTGGATCCCAAGGATTGCATATGACCTGGGGGAGAAGTGGAATTCCTTCTAACAAGGGACAGGTATGCGTGGGAGAGTCTCATCCTGTCCCATGCAAACGTCTATGTCTCCCCCGAGTGCTGAGCGGCAACGAACACCAGGTATAATGTGGGGATGAAGCCCAAAACAGGACAGAGCCATGCTGTCACCAGGATTTCATACAGTGGGTCTCAGCTTGGCATTCACACCACAGAGATCATTCAATGTCAAGTTTCTGGGCACAGGTGGTACTTGGTGACACCATGGAGCTCATGGCCAAGTGCCCCATCTATAAGCCTACCATGACTGTGTCCTGGGCTTTTCTCAACACAGCATCCTCTAGGCAGCCTCCAGCACTGGGGTATTGGCTAATGCCTCCTAGAAATTGTGTTATGGAAATGACTCAGCAAACAAGGGGTAGTTGCTTCCAGAAAGCTAGCAGGGCTTTGTCAGCACATTGCTCTGGGTTCTGACACATACTTTTTTTTTTTTTTTTCAGATGCCTACCAGTTTATGCACAAATAGTTTAGGCATGTGGTAAGTGAAACAAATTCCCCTTATCCTTTTCCTGTCTGCAAAAGCACTGTCCCTTGGCTGTGACAGGGAAGTTAAACCTTTCTCCCAGGGTGTGTCTGAGTCTCAGAGCAGGACTTGAGCCGGCTTGTTTTTACAGTGATTTGTTAGAGTGGTAAAGTCTGCTGACAAGGACCTATGGATAAACCTACAGAAGAAAATGAGGGGGATTTTCATAATCAGAGAACAGAAATTTCAAGGTTGCCAGTCTGGGTGCTGGTGCCTCATGGATGACAGAGAGAAGGAAGACAGCTGGCTGTCCAAATTCGCCTAACCCTCCCTTCTCTGCATCCCTTTTCTTTTCTTTTTTTTCCGCAACCACTTGGTTCTAGGAAAGGAGGACCAGGAAGGGAACAAACACAAAAGCAGAGCAAAGAGTTGCCTTTTGGGTGTAAATCTCTGATATTATCACATTTGGAATTTTTAAAGTCACTTTCTAGCCTTGGAATCTGACTTTACGACTCTCTCTAATAGTAGGGAAATAATTATTCCAATTTCCAAAGTGGGAAGTTAAACACCAGGAACGATGACTTTTACTAAAGGTGTATGTTGTCAAATGCACAGATTAACCCGGAAGTCATCACCTTCCAAAGTCGTGAGCCACGCCGTCGTGAGCCACGCCTCCCTCTGCCAAGTTCTTTCCCGGCCACCAGGATACACTCTTTTCCTGCCTGGTAGCAGCAGCTCCAGCTGTTTTCTCTCTCACGGTCAGCTGAGTATGAATCCAATAAGGGCCTCCCTCTGCGTAGCCAAACAAACCCGGACTCCTGATGCAGGGGAAAGATGCAGAGCCCTGACCCCAGCCAATAATAACAGTGTTATAACATGTTCTAGATTTGCCTCTTAGGCACGCGGCTTGCTTTCCCCACCTGCCTTTAATTTTTGCTATTACCACAAGCCAATAGAGATACACATCAAAGACTTATCAGATGAGTGCGCTCAATAGAACTGAAATGCCCGGTCTATCTAATTTAGCAAATTCTAAATAGCTACCTTCCACTAAGTTCAAAGAATATCATTGTTCCTATGTTCCTTCTTAAAAAAAACAAGAAACAAAAACCAAACCAAAACCTCCATTGGCTAACTGAATTGAGACAAGCCGCTAAGAGAATGTTGCAAGGTATATAAGAAAATAGAAAACCTAAGAAAATTCAAAGTTAAGAGAACATTTTCCAGTAGTAATTTAAGTTTTCACAAAAGGCTTAGGGTTGGTCTGTATTCTGATGTCACTGAAATATCTCTGATTCAAACATAAGTACTTTAATAACTAGTTAGGGAAAGAAAAACTTTCTTTCCCAGGCAAGCAGCAATAGAAACCTTTCTGTTAGATTCCTTTGATTACAATAGTTCTTTGTTAACAGATTGTAACTTTGCCCCAGGACTGGTGATAAGCTCTTAAAATGAGAAGACCTGTCCTTCCCATAAAGAGCAGTGTTCACCTTGAAGATGGATTGAAAAGAAAATAAATGTCTAGTATTTAAACTTTATTCTTATTTGTCTTTTAAGTGTCTCTTTGCCTGAGAAGTCTGACAAAATCAACATTAGTGTGGAAATGATGATCATCCAAAACACACTGAGTGGAAGAGGTTATTCACACTTGTTGCCTGGAAACCCAAATAAGAAAATAACCTCATCTTTAGGTGTGTCCCTGCTTTCAAAGCAAAAGTCGGGCAATCATTGGATTCATTTGATTAAGGGAGCTATTGAGAGAGAAATATCTATTTTCAAAGGTCTAGATGATGTAAACTGATTTTACAATAATCAATAAAAAAGTGGCCAATCAGAAGTTCTCTTGGAGCAGGGCAGCAAAGGGTCATTGGGTCTTACTGAGGAATTACTTCACCAGAGAGTAGATCGATTATTTTGCAATACTGTTATTATTATATTTTGTAATACCCTTATTTCGTTACGCTATTTCCAGCTATAGAAATGTTAAGATTTAAAAATGAGAAAGAACTTGAGAAATAGTTCTGTTTCCTTCCATTTTCTAGCCAAATAAACAGAGGCTCAAGGTCATACACTTAGTTAGGTCAGGATTAGAATCCAGAGCTACTAATTCCTAGGCCAATGGGTTGTTCCCTCCCATTGCTTTGTTACTTGGCTAGTAAAGACTTTAACTGGGAGGAGCAAAGGAACTGAGATACACTATAACTTGATCTTGTACATTTTACTCTCTCTTTTCTGGGTACCCTCCCATCTGTGTCCCCTTCCAATTCAGTGATGATAGTGATCAAGAGGGAAAGAACATAAGAGGAAAGAAGACGGATGTAGAAAGAGATGGATTAGGAACCGGGGCGTTCAACCCACGACCCGTAGGCTTCGTGTGTCCCAGGATGGTTGTGAATGCGGCCCAACACAAAATTGTAAATTTGCTTCAAACATTATGAGATTTCTTTTTGTGATTATGTGTCGCAATGTATTTAATATGTGGTCTAAGACAACTCTTCTTCTTCCAGTGTGGCCCAGAGATGCCAAAAGGCTGGACTCCACTGGAAGGAGCCCAGGGAAATGGCCAAGCCAGATGAGTGGGATCCACTCTTCACAAAACAGGGAGGGAAGAACCCAGCTTCCCCTCCCCCCATCTTTCTACCCCCATGCCAGCACTGCATGCTAAGCATTTCTTCCACACTTCATCTCCATTTCCCCTTACAGTGGATGTGTTTTCATTCCTGTTTTGCCTCAGAAAGTTCCACAAATACAGAGAGAAAGTCTCGTTATATGGTATTTAGAATTGGCCCCCGGACAGAAACTGCTCTGAAAAGGGGCCTGTTTTCAGTATCTGTTTGTTTGCCAGGATCCAGCATCATGGTGTTGACTGGGTGTTGGAAATAAGCACTCACATATTTGTGTTTTGCCCCAGCCAGTCTCAAGCATTTGAGTTTTTCTCATTACGTAGGCCCGTTTTAATGATGCCTGGGACTTTTAATTAGGCAGACAGGAGTCGAATCCTGGCCGGATCCCACCCTACATGGGCAAATTTCTTACTCACTATAGGCCCTGGCTTTCTCACCTGTAATGGGAATAATAACATACCTCCCAGGGTTAATGAGAAGTGAAGGAGATAATGTTACTCAAAGGAATACTACAGGGTATGAAGTGGAGTCAAAGTTCAGAAAGTGGTGACTGGCACCATCATTATCATCATCAAGTTGTGACCATGCACCAGGGCTTGACACGTATCCATGCTTAAGAAAGGGTTAACCTGAATCAGAGGCTTTCGTAGAATGATCTAGAATATTCTCTCCATTTTGTTGAGGGTATAGGTCTAAGTTTTGAGTGACATTTAATTTCCCCCAGGTGCATATTTTTAAAGGATTTGGGCAAAAACAGAGTTGGGGGCATGCCTTGGCTCTACCTGCTGGATATGAACTGGCTTCAGATTTAACGTGTAATCTGAGAGGCAGGGTGGTAGTAGGCATGGGGAGAGAAGCATCAGTTATTCGGTTCACACTGAGGTTCTGAGATAGGTGCTGGGTAAGTCCAGAACCTGGACGTCTCTGTGGAATCTGCTGGGATTGGAGAGGATGTCCTTATCCTCTCAAGGAGCCTGTGACAGGACCACACCAAGTGCAAACTACTTCCGCCTGGGGAATCTTTAAAGGCATGTCTCCTGACACCCATGAATGGCATTATTATAATGTTCTCGAGTCTCTTTCTTGATGATAATTCTCAACTCTTATATGACACATACAGAGAATGTAACTTTCCAAGTGATATCATGAGGGGTTTCTGGGAATGTCTACTTCAACACACCTAAAAAGACCTGGGATTATACCCTGTTTTGGATTCAAATTCTGGTGCTACCATTACCTAGTAGTGCATATTGGCAAAGTCCTTAAGCTCCTTGAGCATAACTGGGAGTTGATTTATCAGGTTACTTGCCCATAGGAAGGCTGGCTGAAGAGGTGGGTGGAAGAGCATAATCAGATATTTTGGTAGGTATCAATGGTATTGGTGTTGACATTGGGCAGCAAGGGGATCCAAAGGCAGGAGAGAGACATACCAGGAGATTTTGCATAATCAGAGTTCCTAGAATTGCCATTTTTGCAAGAAAGCCAGAGTCAGACAGTCTAGCTTTTCAAAAGAATGACAGTTGGGACCAAAATACAGGCTGGACTACGCGTTTGTGTCTGCGAGTCATCATGACATGGGACAAATTCCTTGGCTTCTCTGATCCTCAATTTTCTATGTGTAAAATGGGGACAATGACTTCTTTCCTACTTACTCTGCAGGGCGTTGTGAGACTCAAGGTCACTTGCATGAAAGTGCTTTGTTAAGTTGATATGAAATTAAAACATTTATAATTTTCTTATTAAAGGAGATGACTGAAAAATGCCCATCTCACTTCCTTCTACCACTCTTTTCAATATTCCCCCTTCTATTCTCATCTCCACTTGTTTGAGGAGGGGGTATTGTGCTCCTTAGTGCAATATTAGAAACCCAGTTGAAATAATATAATATTTAGGATTCACAGCATGCAAGGGGCAAATGGTTCCTATTTTAATTATAGTTGAGAAAATGTAAATAAATTATTGTTCGAATTTGACATTTGCAGTCAGAAGAAGGCCTTGCTTTTTCTGAATAACCTTAAAATAAAAGACTTGAATAATTAGATGATTTCATGGGTGATTGGACAGATTTGTGGTGAAGGAAGGGGGATGATGACAGAGACTTTGAGTTGAAAAATCAGGCAGAGAGATTAAAACCTGGAAAATGCTTACAGAACCTATTTGCTTCTACATAGGAAATTTCCATATCAGAACAGCTCACTTGACCATATGCACTCTAGCTCTGTCTGCCCCTGGTTTTAACTTTTATTAGGTTCTTCCATCTGGCTCCTGGTTACCATTAGAAAGTATTTTATGTGAGGAATCTTTGCAGTCTGAGGTTTTAGTTCACACAGAATTTTGATATTTCCACTTATCTTTACTGGGCTGCTTGTAAAGAGATTGAAGGTCTTAAACCAAACACTGCCTCTAAGTCCATTTGGAGAAAACATGATGGGGACACGATTAAGCTGTTAAAATGGAGAAAATACAGGATTCATTAATAGTTAGAAGGAAGACATCAGGGGGTGCACCGAGCTATTTGGCTGCTGGTCTGGGCTACTTACTCGGTGTGGAGTCTGTGTGTGGGCCTCCATACGTGCACCACATCCACTTGGGTGAAATTGTGATGGCTACGATATTTCCCGTCATTCCTCCTTTTTCTTACTTTGTGTTTGTTCTCATTGCTTCTCCCTACTGGTCCAATGCTTTATTCCTCTCTCCCTTTCTGCTTTAACCTTTCTCGTCAAAGTCTGATGTAGGTGGTTTGCTTTCCTACTTCCCAAGGGTCATTGATGATTAACAGCTTAGAGTGGTATTAGTGGGGATGTGGGAAGTATTTGCTTTTTCAAGTTTTTGCTTCAAAGAAACTCTTGGGCTAAAGAGGGTGAAAATATTGACCAGGATATCAGAGGCAGGGTCTAGTGTTTGCAAAAGTAACTTCACCCAAGGACCCGCTGATGTTTCACCTGGAGGACAGTTTGAGAAAGAGAACTGAGAACTGTCCTAGAAAGTAGTAGCGGCAATGGGGGGACCTGGTGCCGGCTCACTGTGTGTGCAGGGTTAGGGGCCAGGAGAGGATATCATCCCAGCTGCTCAGCTCTCTGGAGAGGGGGCCCAGCATGTGAGAGTGCGAGTGTGAGCTCTGAGGCTCCGGCAGGGCCAAAGGGCATTATTTCACTGAATGGGAGGCAGAAGGGGAACATGCCAAGGCTCTTCAAACTCCAAGTACTGTGATTCAGTCACACTCCTCCGATGGGTTCTGCGGGGTAGGGCAGCCCTGTAGTCACAGTCATCAGAAAATGCAATTTTCCTTCCGCTGTGTCGTGGTGGGAAAGCAATATCAGGCGTTTAAGCAAGCTAAACCTGTGTTCCCTTTCCTGCCAAACGTGAGTTTTTGCATCTTCCTCAGCGTTTTGTTCTACATTTTTCAAGGGGCGCCTGGGTAACTTGCATTTGCTGTTTGCAACTTCCACGATTTCCTGGAGACTGAATAAATTCCTGCCTTGCCGTTCTCAAGTGCAAGGCCATTCAGCTGACATGAGATACAGTGGAAAAACGCATCATTCTCATTTGCAATAAACATCTCTGATTAGTATTCATTGGCGATATTAACAGCGCTGGGAGTAAACACCAGGGTTTTATCCCCTCATCTAAATGGGCATTAACTCAAAGTATGTCCCTTCTGTTTTGTCATGATTCATAAATCACCCGCCTGTAAAAATCAAAGGCTGAGCATATTTGGTTACCTGTGGCATCGATGGACTTTTTATCAATGACATTCGCCTTCCTGCCCTGGGTTCTTCTTAAGTACTGGAGCCTTTTCTCCCTCCACCTTTGACCCGATTTCCTGTCCCAGCGTAAACGTCTCCTCTCTTTCACTCTGACAGATGCCTGTAGAAGAGGAATGTAACATTATGAGACATGGGTTTGTTTGTGTTTGTTTGGTTTCTCTGCAAAGTGGTCTGGCTGGATGCAATCAATGCCGCTTTGTTCAATGGGCTTCGAGCAATGATGTGCAGATGCCAAACGTGACGTGTCTGGGCACAAGGCAGTTTAATTCTGGTCTCATTTGCACCTATGACTTGATGTTATTAGGGCTTTGTCTCCAAGAAGCCGGCACCCAGAGAAAACCGACCCCGCTCAGCCTGCTGTAAATGTGAATGCACACTCAAAGAAGGCTAGAACACTCCCTGAGCCATCGGCTCCAAGTAGAAGCATTTAAGACCTCAGCTAAATTGTGGCCTTTCTGCCCTTCATTTGTTGTTTATTTTCTTCAATGACAGTTATGAGTCTGTCCTTCATTCACACCATTGGGCGTCCAGAGTTTAGAAGGTTGGGTCATTTAAGGAGATCATTTCAAAGGGTCTCGAGGTTGGAGACTTGGACTGAATATACCTATAAATACCCTGTGAACATTCCCATTACAGAGTCTGATGGGTGGGAGGTTGGTAGGTTACTCCCTCGGTGACCCCCTGGCACTAAGTGCCATTACTATAAACAAGGGCCTTCCTTTGTCTTAGGATGTACCATCTGAAAACAAATCCCGATGGAATTCTTTGTATTCATACTTTTAAAAAATTGTGGTACAATATACATTACATAAAATTCACCATTGTAACCACTTTTTAAAAGTGCACAGTTCTGTGGCGTTAAGTACATTCTCATTGTTCTGTGACCGTCACTGCCTTCTATCTCTACACATTTTCCACCTCCCCAAACAGAAACTCTGCACCCACTAAACATTAACTCCTTATTTCCTCCTCCCTGCAGCCCTGGCAATCACTGCTCTGCTTTTTGTCTCTATGAATGTCCCTATTCTAGGGACCTCCAGTTTCTAGGAGACCCTGGACACGTCATTCTTACCCCCCACATGACCACTGCTTCTTTCCAACTCCTAGTAGTGGGATGATCTTCCCAGCTCTCTTTCTATGTAGTCACATGCTCACATACCTTTTATATACATGTTGCTTCAAAAATGTCAGTGAGTACACAGTAGTCTAATTGTTCTGCAATTCGCTCTTTTCATGTACCCACATGTGTTGGAAATCATTTAGGGTTTAATTCTTTTCTTATTGGGTTTTTATAGTATTCCATAATATGGATATGTTGTAATTTATATAAATTGCTCCCCGGCTGATGATGGACATTGATGCTGTTTCAGGTTTTTCACTCTCATCCATGAGAAGTAGCGATACACATCTTTTAACATCCTCCTTTTGTACACATGGGCAAGGATTTTTTAAAGCATAATTCCTGAAAGTGGAATTGCTCAGTCAAAAGGCATGTCCACTTAAAATTTTGATAGATGCTGCCAAATTGTTTTCACAAAGGCATCACTAAGTTATGCATTTCCCAAATGAATGATAATGTCACATTTCCTGGCATCCGTTCCAGCATTTGATATTATTAGTCCTTTAAACTTCTGCCAATCTGACAAAAAGATGTCTTAAAACTTGCATTTCACACTTATCTACTATGGTAAGAGAAGAACCGAAAACAGGAATAGGAAAGAGCAGAGAGCCAGAGGGGAAACAGGGAAGGGAAGGTAAGAGGCATTGTTCTGGAATGTGCAGGGGCTGGATCAAGTCCACCAGGAACAGACACCCCCAAAGACATTTGGCTGGCTCATGTCTGCTGCATTTGCAAGCCATGTGGCTTCCTGCTGTGTGGCTGGGGAGTGACCCAAGGCTGTCTACCCACCATGAGTTGGCTACAGTTACCTCTATCCACAGCAGAGGTGAACACATGCTTTGTTTCAGAACGCTTTGAGTTGAACTGAGGCTCGTCTTGCATCTGCTTCACCCAGCGCTCCCTCTGCCTGGAGCGTTCTTTCTCCAGTTCATCGGTCCAACCTGCTCATCTTTAAGTCAGTTTGAATGCCGCTTCCTCAGCAAGAGCTTCTGGAGTTTGCACGGGTCCAGTATTTGTCCTTCAAAGCACTCGTAACGATTGTAGTTCAATGTTTTTGTGGTATGGTCACTGAGAGTTGAAGATTGTCGACAGTCTGTCCCTCTACCTTAAGCTCAATGAATGTTGGAAATGGGTATATTATAGTCACCATTGTATCCTTGTGGCTGTCACAGAGTAGGCACTCAATAAACATTTGTTGGAGGAACCGAGGAAAACCAGGCACTTCAATGTAGAGCATCATTACTCTTAATTTATGAATGAGAAATGTAAGGTCTAAAGAGGTTCAGACACTCACATAATGAATGATTGCTCTGTGCCAGGCAGGGATTCAGGCCTCCACACTTAGTGCTCAGAATAATGTCTAATGCTTGTTGAGTCATTTTACCTTAAAGCAACCCTATGTTGTGGTTATTGTCCTCATCCCCATCTTATAGATGGGAACTCAAAACACAGCTCTTTCTAGGAGTAAGAAGAGGACAGTCTATACTTGCACTGTAGCTAGGGTTGGTTGCTGACAACTTTATAAGGAAGTGAAGGCCAGTTACACTTCCGCTCCCTTCTTTTCTAAGAGGTTCCACGCCCTGAACTTGCTTGTCTCAATCCTCTGCCTTTAAGGACCGGTAGGTGATTAGTTAACTGCTCTTCAACAAACCAGATGAGCCAAGACATTAATGGCCTAATTATTCTGCTAGGTTCCTATGCATTTAAAAAGAAGATTCCTGGGGTAACAGTTTAACCAAGATCAAGAGCTCTACTGTGGTGGGGATTGCAGGGCTTGTTGCAGGCTGGGGAAGACTCACCCTTCTTGACGCACATCAGAGAGGGCTCAGCCCCCAGCTCTCCCCCGTGAGGCCTGGACTTGTGCACAGCTCTATTCAGATCCCTCCTTGTCTGAGCTAAAAATGCTTGCAGGGGAAATTGCTTCATGGAGGGGGATGGAAGACTTTTAAGACTTCTGTTTTCTTTCTCCTGAGCTCCAGAAGTCATTTAGGAATCACATTTCTGGTATCAAAATTGAGACAAAACCTAGTTTATTTATTTATTTTTTTCATTTAAAAAAAGATTATTTATTTATTTTTAGACAGAGGGGAAGGGAGAGAGAAAGAGAGGGAAAGAAACATCAATGTGTGGTTGCCTCTAGCGTGCCTCCTAACTAGGGGCCTGGTCCTCAACCCAGGCATGTGCCCTGACTGGGAACTGAACCTGCAACCCTTTGATTCGCAGGCCAGTGCTCAATCCACTGAGCCACACCAGCCGGGGCAAAACCTACTTTAATTCATTTAATTTGCCTTCTGCAGATCCTGCAGTTTCCATGAAGGGGGTCAGCCAGAACCTGTTTTTGACAGCTTTGGGCAGCTTGGGGTAAGGCGAGAGCATGGACCTGGGAGAGCTGACTGGCTGGACTGTGCGCCACAGCCTTGCTACTTGTTAATTATTTAAGCTTCCTCATTTGAAACGTCCTCTTTTGTGAAACTGGAAGGATGATGCCTACTGTACATGGTGATTGGGAGGATTAGAACAGTATCTGTTAAGCACCTAACAGGGAGCCTGGCGGATGTCAGGCAAACATCACGTGCAGCTATAATTTTCAGATTTAAAGGAATTTGCAAAGTCAAGTTTTGGGGCCAGTAAATTTCCTAAACTTCACCTTTATTAAATATATTAGGTTTTGTAAGTCTTTTAGGAGCATTGGTGTATAATATGATAAATATAATTTATTTCCACTTTTTATTTAGTTTACATTACAATGTTATGAAAAAAAAATGTATGACTCATTTAATAGGCCCATTAGTCCGGTGGAATGATTTTTAACATTAGTATGTATCATTCAATTATTTGTATATCTTAAAATCCTTACTTGTCCTTTCTCTCTTTAGTTACCCATGAAGCCATAAAGCACTTACTGAGAGTTATTTTCCTGGGACCATAATCAGGATCTGTTTCTGAAAGCGTGACGATTGCCTTTTCAACTTTTAATAATGTAGAATGATTTTTATTTCTAATATTAATATTTTCAAGTAAAATTCATGCAATTAATATAAATAGCCATTCTAAGTCACTGTCGCATGGTTTGTAAAATCTCAGTGGTTGCTTACACCCAGGCCAAAGTCGATAGAAGATGAAATATAATGGGAACAGGGACCACGGTTCACTAAGAGAGCTCAGCCTGCAGAATTGGTTTGACACCTACCTATCTTGTTTATCTTTGTGTTCTTAAGATCTAGCGCTCACCTGGTGCTGAATAAGTGTTTATTGCATGAATACATGAATAGATAGAAATCATTTCTATAGCTGTAAGTCATGTGACCAGTGAGGTTACCCTAAATCTTAAAGCCTTTGCTAAGCTTTTCATTCATTCTGTAAACTTTTATTTAGTGCCTACCACATGCTGAGCACTAGGCATGGGGAGGAACCAATGAATAAAACCCATTCTTTCCCCCTCTCTTGGAGCTTACATTCTTAGGAGGCCAGGGTTTCACCTAGACATAAATAAAACACAGCTGCTATGAGACTGTGCAGTTCAACTAAGGGAGAGAACCAGAGTGGCTGGAGGATGGAGATAGGGGACTAGTAAGTAGTTAGTGGCAGGTGAAGACAGGTGGGCAGAGGACAGGTCAAGTAAGGCCGTTGTTATGGACTGAACTATGTTCTCCCCAAATTCATATTTGAAGCCCTATAACCCCCCAATGAGACTATATTTGGAGATTAGGACTTGAAAGAGATAAAGTAAGATGAAATAAGGCCCCAAGGGCGGGGTCCTACTTCAACAGTACTGGCGTATTTATAAGAAAGGAGATACCCAGAATTCACATTCACCAGGGGAAAGGCCATGTAAGAACACATCTAGAAGTCAGGGTCTGCAAGCCAAGGTGAAATCAATCTTACTGACACCTTCATTTTGGATGTCCAACCTCCAGAACCTTTAGAAAATAGCTTTCTCTTATTTAAGGTAACCAGTCTGTTGTATTTTCTTATGGCATCCTGCACAGACTAATACTGCCGTATAGCCTGCATGAAGGAACTAGATGTTACTCCAGGGGCAATCAGGAGCAGTGGAAGGCTTTTAAATAGGGGTTAGCATGATCAGTTTTGTGTTTTCCCCTGGCTGCAATGAGAAAACTGAATGGGGAAAAAACAAGTAGGTGTAGGTCCCTTTGGGGGAAAAAAAATCCCAGGAGTCCTAATTTAAAGTCTAATTCCCTTTCCATTTCCTGCTTGGAGTTGGTTGCAAACACAGAGTTCCATTTAGGGTAGATTTTGGAAAGAATAAAGCCTGGACCATAAAGCCTGACATTTTGATAACCAGTTATGGCTATTATAGTTCATGGAAACCTCTTCTCCGACTCTGAAACCAGATGACCAGACAGTGTCCTGCAGGAGACACTGGTGGGGACTTGGCTCATTAGCTGTATTCTTGTTAGGCGTGGCTTCGTTCTTTCTGTCTCTAAAGTCAGTTTTGGTTGATTCACAGGCCTATGAGAGGAGAGGGATAAGTCGATGGACTTCAAAGTGACACACTGCAAGACACTTTCCTTGCCAAGCACTCTTCTAAATTATCTGTGTTTGTTTCAGCCCTGAAACAATATTTCTGGAACTCTAAGGGCAATGTTTGTGAAAAAAGTCGCTAGGAAATTTGGGAAGTGATTGTAATCAGTAGTCAGAATAAATAGGAAATCGATGAGAAGATTTAAGGGCTAGTTTTAAACAGCAATCTTTAAAAAAAAAATTTTTTTTTTTTTAGCTTGCAATTCTATGTGTTGGCAATTTGGGCTGGGCTCAGCTAGGTGGTTCCGCTGATCTACACATGGCAATTGGGTGGCCTGGCCTGGGGCTCAAGTTATGTGTCTGCAGTCAGCAGCTGGGGCAGCTTAGGGGCTGGTTGGCCAGCCAGCCATCAGTTGGTTGCCTTAGCTCTACTTTATGTGGTCTCTCATATTTCAGTAGGGTAGCCCAGGTGAGAGGGCTGGCCCAGGGAACATGCACCAATCAAACTACTGCTTACAGCATACTGGTGAATGGCCCATTGGCTAAAGCAAACCCCGTGGCCAGTCAGAATCAAGGGGTGAGAAATAGACGCTACAGTATACCTTGATGGGGGTTACTATAAGGACACACTGTAAAGGGATGTGGAAACAGGGATGAGAAGAATTTGTGGCCAGTTTTACAGACAGCTTCTCTCACCAATTTCAGCCCTTCTCTGTGTAATGCTTACAACCTTTGCCGTGACCACATACCATCCTTATTACTTTAAAAAGTATCAACTTCAACTTAAAAAATACTTATTTTAGCCTCCTCCTAAGTAATCTTATCTTTGAAATCACACTTAATGTGTTAGTTATTGTTGTGGGTTTGTGTCCCTCCCACATTCACATATTAAAGTTCTAGCCCTCAGTCCCTCACAACGTGACCTTATTTGGAAATAGGGCTGTCGTGGATGTAATTAGTTAAGACGAGGTCATACTGGCATCAGGTGGGCCTCTAATCCAATTCGACTGTTGTTCTTACATGAAGGCGGCCACGTGAAGACAGAGACGAAGTCGGCTGCGAGCGAAAGCAGGCCAAAGGTTGCCAGCAAACACAACGACCTCGGAAGAAGTGGCAGCCTTCTCCTGCGGGTGGCTGAGGGAGCTGCTTCCACTGACATCAAGATTTCAAATTCCTCGCATCCAGAACTGTGAGCCAATAAATTTCCTTTGCTTGAAGTCAGCCAGTTTGCGGTGTTTTGCTATGGCAGCCCTAGGAAACTAATACTGTTATTTTAAAAAACGTAATGTTAGCTTAAGCCGTATGAAATTGTCACCTTTGTATCTTTAAGATACCAAATGGTCAAATTACAGCAATTTCGCATTAAAAGAAATACCTGGCTATGGCAGGAAGTTTGGATTACCTACAAATTATCTTGTATACTATCATTGGTACATTGCGACACTTTTGAGCTCATCAGCGTAAGATGTCCTTTTCTGAAATAAGGCATTTAGATTTCCTGGAAAGTGCAGGCTCCAGGCAATGTTTCTTCTCCACAATGTTTTCTTTCCTGGTTTTACAAGCTTTAGAATAAACAGCTGCATAACTGATTTGCAAATGCTCTAAACCTGACTAAAAAGTTTCTTCATACTGAGCTTGATTTTTTTTTTTAAACCCGTGAATTTGACCCTGACCTTGGGATATTAAAAAAATCAAGGAGTGAATTTTCTAGAACAAAATGTGTTATTTGGCTTCTAAATAAGATGTATGAATTGAATCAAGTATTCTTCACTGAGGCAGTCCACAATAACTTACAACTAACTGCTTCAGTAGAATTAAATTTCATTTACTTTTGCATGGAAATAACAATAATAAAAAAGTAATAAAATCTAAAATTTCTGCATCTTGCAACTACTAGCTAATTAAGAGACTTATCTGTCATGATTATTTTGAGCAACTGATCATTTCCATCAATCAACCAAGCAACCCTGATAAGCCAATCATTTTTTAATCGATGTTGAGCCACTGAAAAGTTGCCATAGATACCAAATTCTACAGCCATCACAACAGAAAGTCAGGTTAGAATTGGAAGTGACAGGTGTATTCATCACATAGTTAACAAGCCTTTGAAGGGAAAGAGAGAGTTCGTCAGAGTCCTTAGGCTGGGTATAAAAGATTGCAAAGAACACTCAAATTCCCAAAGAGCACTTCAAAAGCAAGGGGAAGGATCCGTTTTTCATTAGAAATGCAGGAAGATGTTTGCTTGAAATTCAAGCTCTTAGTAACAAGTTCCTTGAAGTTTTGCTTGGCTGTCATTTAGCAGGGGTCACCAGTAAGTTATCTGAAGAGCAGAGAGTTTCCGCTTTCTTTTTTTCCCTTTCTGCATCAGCAGTAATACGGATGGTCGAGAGCGTGGGGCAATGATTACTCTAAGAAGCAGTCCTGATTGCAGTGTTTATAAATGTGGACATTTGAAGGTATATACATTTATTTATGTGCGTGTATTTATTTACCAGTTGTTGATACTGTCAGAATACAAGAGCGGAACCAAGAAATATGCTCTGAGAGTCATTGTACATAAGCTGGTATCAGTGAAAATATTGGATGTTCGGAACTTTTGAGAATAGGTGAGGAAACCAGAAGGTTTCAAGTTTTAAAAAATAAATATGTTTCAAAGGTCTAGCATACAACTTTCAGTCTCTTGGAGGGGTGGGCCCAGTTAATGCCCCAATGAACTGGTCCTCGTCCACCTGTGTTAGCAGTTAGACTATGCAGACACACAGTCGCATCCTCAGACCCCAGGTATGAGCACTGGAAAGGGGCCAGGAGGAAGGAGAACAGAGCTCTGACCCTGGCTCGGCCATGTACTTACTCTGTGCGACCCACGGCTCTGCAGGACTGCACAGCCCAGGAGGGGAAGTGGGGCTGGCTCCGTCACTAAATTTTCATCTGGCTCTAATGTTCTGTGAGTCTTGGGGGCTATTTGTGTCTACACCATGCAGCCAGCTGTGGCTAATGGAGACTTGTGTCTGACTTGTCCATCCTGGCTAATTGTTAGCTGTCATCTGTTTCCTAATGTGTGTCACAGGAGTCCTGTGGCCCCACTTTGGTATCATGCTCCTGAAATGCTAGCTTTGGGAATCATATAAACAAACGGGTGAAATGGTTTGATAAGCAAAGAAATGGAGGTCTGTGGAAGTTCCCAGGGACCCAGAGCCAAGGGTGAGGTTAGTGTGCGTGTGTGTGTAACCACACAGGAGAGACTCAGTTCATTCCTAAAGAGGGAGCTTTCCTTGCTTTATTCCTTCTGCGGGGCAGGATCTTGACTTCAGAGCCCATCTGGCCCAAGTGTTTTTATATCTTTCTCCTTTATAGGACCTGAAGGGGGAACTTTATCACAGCCGCATAAAGGTCAGTGAATAAAAACTGAATCCACATTGGGGAATAAATAATTTACTAAACAGTTAATTATATGGACATTTGTTTATATACTAAACATACTCCGATATATCCATAGCAATGAAAAATAATAACCCACTGTGGGTCTATAATTAGGTACCTTTAATTTCTCCTGTTCTTTTTTCCCATATCTTAATTAATGGCTATGATTATAATTGGTGTACGGTGGCTTTTTTCTCATTTGTTTGCTTGAATCTATGTAGTTCCTCCTATTCCAACACCTCAGTTCCTTGTCTTCTTCAACATAGTCAATGATTTTAATGCCTTGCCCAATGTATTCTGCCTTGCGTGCCTGTATTTCTAATCTACATAAAAGGAATTTTGTTATGGATCTCATTTTGTTCCTTGCGTTGTTTAGTCACCAAGCACTGTACTTTTTAGATTCATCTTTATTTCCGTGTGTCCTCGTCTCTTTAATTAGATATTGATTTATTTAAAATATTCATTGAGAACAAACTGTTGTCGGCTGGAAGATAGACAGTGATGAAGTCTGAAAACAAGACCTTTGTTCTCTTGGAACCTACCTGCTACTGGGAGAGCACAGACAATAAACAAGTATGCATATAATAAATACACACGATAATCTGGGGGAGGAGTGATTTGCTCTGTAAAAAGAATAAAGCGGGAAGAAGTGGTGGTGCCTGGAGGTCTACTGTACAGATGGGGTCAAAGCCCTAAGGAGGCCAGATCTGAGTGTGACCTAAGGGCAGAGCATTCCAGGCAGAGACAGTGTAACGCTTGCAAAATGCTTACTTGTTCAGAACTCAGCAGCCCAACAAGTGACAGGTGAACCCCTTAGGCAGGGGCGGCTTAAGGCACTCAGGTGTACTTCTTCAATTCTTTGTGTCCCTTTTTGTGCCTCAGCCTTTTCCTTGAACCAGGACAAGAGTATAAATAGACAGAGGGCATGTGCCGTGGGACAAAAAGTCACTGAGTTCCCAAGTGCTCTTCCCTGACAACAGAGAACCATTTCTTTCTTCCTCCCCTCTTCCTTCTTCCTTCATTCTCCTTTCCTCCCTCTATCTCTCCCTCCTTCTCTCATTCCTCTCTTCCTCCCCTATGTTTCCTTCCCTGCCAGCAAACATTTATTGAATACCTACAATATGCCAGACATAGAGCTAAGTACTTGGAGGTACTCCAAGTGTTTTCTTTTTTTGTTACGTCTTAGGATGTCCTATTTTCTCCCTATCCTCTCCAAGAGTTTAATGGCAATGGGAGAAATAGCTGACTCTCCTCTTCTCCATGTTTCCCAACAGAAAAACTTCCCCATCATTACCTTCTCCTGTTCTGATTACTGCTCATGGTTTGCAATCTGTCAAAAGCTATTCAGGAAGATTTTACTTAGATTTTTTGCTAGAGCAGTCAGAAATAATAAAATCACTTGCTAAAATACAAAATAAAAAACTCAGCTGTATTTCACTGCATTAAAATATGCTAATCATGATTTTAATAATTGAAAGTGTATGTTGGAAGAAGTATGTTTGTGTTTTGTTGGCATGGAGGACCGTAACCTGATGAATGAGAACAGTGCCTTCTCTTAGAACAGGCTGTGTCTACACGTCCATTTTTAGGAGATTTGTTTAGAAGGTTGTGTACTTTCCCATGAACACAGAGTTCCGGTGGAGTTTGGTCTTTACCCCTAATTGCAAAACACCAGTTAACCCATAACATACTTGATAAATTGTTTAAATTGTCTGGTTGTACTATAAAATCTAACCAACGCAACAGTGTCCAAAGGCATTCTTCCCCCTTTGCTCCTTCAGCCATTGCTCTGGTTCAAGGGCTCTTTACTCTCACCTGAATCACCCCCAAAACTTCCTCACTGGTCTGTTTAATCTGTCCCCATGTTCATCATCCAATTGCAAGGATGAGATTTCTAAAAATGCACGTGTGATTGCAGCCCTCCCCTGTAACTCAGCAGCGGTTCCACTGCTTGCATAATAAAGAACAGACTCCCTACCAGGAGTCTGAGGTCCACATGACCTCTCTCTCACTTACCTGTGAGCTTACCTTGAGCTTGCCTCTTGATGTTTCCCCAAATGCACCTACTGCATTAGGTCTTTTTCTCTTCACTCACATTGTTTCTCTGCTTGGAATGACCTTCCTTTCCTAGACTTCTTGGAAAATTCCTTCCCAGTTTTTCAGGATTTAGATCAGGATTTCTCTCCTCTCTGATCTCTCTCTTCCCACTCGTGGGAGTGATCTGTCTCTCTTCTCTAATGTGATATCCTGTTATTATATAATTATTTGTTTACGTGTTTTTCCCACTGTATGCTAAGCTCCTTGAGGTCAGGGACTATGTCTTGTTTATTTGTATCTCTAGGACTTGGCACAACAAAGGCAGTCAACAAGTATTTATAGATAAATGTGTTTATAGTCATGAGCCTGGGATAGAAAATTAGGGCTGGCAATAGGGCTCCTCCTACTCATCTCAAAGCCTGAAGTGGGCTTTGGGATAAAGAGCATGGTGATGACTTAGGATGGGCTGGGCTCTGGCTGGTCAGTCATATGTGTGTGTTTGTTAGCTCTTGTAGGCTGAACCATAGGGTTTGTTTAAGGGAGTTAAGGGAAAAAGACTGAAAAATCAGGCTAAGATCTTGCATGCCAGATTAAGCACTTTTACTACTGTAAGAGGAAGTGTTAAGTATTTGAACTTGGAAATGACATAATTCAAAAGGCACTTGGGATGCCACAGTTCAATAGGTACTTTGGAACACTCATTGGACTGTTGTGGCTGGGCTGAAGTGGGAGAGGGCACAGCCAGAGAGACCAGTTTAAGGATGGCTCAGAATGGAAGACAAGACCCTACAAAGTTTGTCCTCACTACCAGGCTATGTTTAATATTGACTCTGTAAAATGTTTGACATGCCTTGAAATATTTTATCATTGGTCCATGTCCTTGGGCTCTTTCAGAGCTCACTGGGGTGGGTCTGTGACTGTTGGCTTTCCTAAGGCAGGAAGTGAGGGGTGCGGAGGATTGACCTGAAGCTTGCACCAGAGGATATAATGACCTACCTAAGGATGCACGGCCTGTTCTCCTGAATTGAATATTTTTTCTATTGTTGCTAATAAGAATTTTATGATCTGTAGAGCTCCTTCACTCAGATTCTTGTCTTGCTGGGCTTGAAGACAACAGTGACAGTTAGGCTTGATTGATAGGCTCCATCCATCCAGACATGAATGGCATAAGTTAGTAGTGTCTCCCCATGAGAACCTGATGTTATCCTCCCCCTGCTTGGGTGGTTCTTGGGGCAGTGCCCCTCAACCTTGATGACTCCAGGACCCTGATGACATCGTGACATCAAATTTACACCCAAAGGCAGAGTAGGGGTAACCTGGTGCCAGGGACTCTGAGAGACCTCTTTTATATGCTACATACATTCAAGACCAGATTGCAGATGGATAAGTTGACATCAATGACAAAAAAAAGGTGAAAATATTTGGGAGAAGTAGTCTATTGGGTTACATTTTCACTGAGTTGTGAAGGCCGGTCGTGGGTAGCTCTCATGTCCTGGTTCCCATTCTCTCTGCCAAGCTTGTACTGCTATAGCACCAGCCTCATGCAGATGTGCCCTGATGGGACTGTGTATTCCTTGCTTGCTTCTCTGGTGATGGGGTGAAGGGGGCTACAGGAGCTCAGCTGGCACTCAGGCAAGCAAGTTATTTTCTGCTGTAATCTGAATGCTTATGTCCCACCCCCCTGCCCCCCAATTCATGTGTTGAAGCCCTAACCCCCAAGGTGATGATATTAGGAGGTGATTAGGTCATGAGGTGGAGTCTTCAATCAATGAAATTAATGCCCTTATAAAAGTGACCCCAGAGAAATCTCTCATCTCTTTGGTCATGTGAGGACACAACAGAAAAATGGTTGTCTGTGAATCAAGAAGTAGGCTCTCACCAGACACTGAACCTGCCAGTACCTTGATCTTGGACTCCCTAGACTCCTGAACTGGGAGCAATAAATTTCTTGTGTTTCTAAGCTACTCAGTGTATGGTATTCTGTTATAGCACCCCAAATGGACTAAGACATTGTCTAAAGGGGAGATCTTTACCAATGGGAGACAGGAGCTGGTGGGTGAGTATGGTCATTTTCTGTCCCTCAGGTGGGCAATTGTAAGGCGCGGTGTACACAGAGTGATCCCTTGTTTCCACAGTGGGGCCCAGCTCAAAGATATGCCCTTGTATTGACCTTCCCACCTTCTCATCTTTACTTTTTAGTCCCTTTTCTTGTTCCCTGGGATCACTTCTAAAATAAATTACCAGCGTGCGAGCTTGTACCTCAGGCTCTTCTTTGTAAATGACAGGGAGTCAGGTTACCACCAGGACTCGGGGGGCAGTCCTTTTCTTTGAGTTGTTTTGTAGTGGTGGAAAGGTGGAAAGACAACATCAGGACAAAGTGTCTCTACCTACCTGTCATGTTATAGGCTCTTCAATGCTTCTGAATGTGTCTTCATGATGTGTGCAGAAGGAATTGAGCAAGTAAAAGTGCTTTCCATGTCTCTGTGGATAAAGCAATTTAATCAAACTGAAATACTGATCCCACCACAGTCCTTACTGGAAGGTTATCATGTTGGCATGCCGAACTTGTAACTATGGTCAATGATTGAGGGTAGGACATGGAGAGGCCACTGGGCTTTGGTCTTTAGCTCAAAGGACTATTTAAAAGTCTAATTGATACTTTTGAGGCTTGTTTTCACTGTGTAGTTGTTATGTTATGCTATAATAAATTTGCCATCAACAACAAATGTATCTGCATATCAAAAAAACCATTTGTGCTTCTGGTGCACATTTTATTTTTATGATTTTCATAATTCTTTTCTTTCATCTCCACTTTCTTCCTTTTTTCTTCCTCCTCTTCCTCCTCCTTCCTCTGGCTAGAAGCTCAGTGTCTTGGGTATCACTGGCCCTCTAAGAGAGTTTGTGCCTGACCTTGTCTCATTGAGTTGTGATACCTGTTACATCCCCCATGCCCCTTTCCAAAACATCACTAGCACATGTTTAAGCTCTGTCACTCCCTTCTTGCTCCTCTGTCCTGAGTGCCCTCTGCTCCCTACCACCTCCAATCTCTAGTGGTAAAGATAAGACAGATATAAAAATCTTCATGTACTCTACTACCATCCAAAATATCTGTTTGCTTCTCATTTTTCCGTGCTGGATTCCTGGCTGCTGGTTGAATATCTCTGAGAAAAATTTCCTGAACAGTTCCAAACAGAAAGTGAAAAAAAAAAAATGGATCCACATATGCTAGAGCTAACATGCAATCTTTGTGGACAAGTCTCAGGAGAAGCCCAACTCTGACGTACACCACTCTGGCACCTTTTACACCTGCCTTCCTCCACCCACCTTCCAAGCCCCCACCCGGAGGATCAGTATCCAGGAGTGGTTACTCTCATTAGCTCAGAAAGAACTCCAGTTCTGATCTCCCACCCTCTGCTCCAAACCCCAGCTGCATCCTGCCAACTTGTGCCTGGAATTTCCTTTCCAGTTCAACCCCTCTGAATGGTGACTCATTCAATTCTCCATGTCCTACCCTCATCATTGACACGCTCACTGGCAGAAATTCAGTTTGGAGCCTCACTCCATAGCTACTTAATTAGAAACTCTGGTGGTGGGATCAAGTGATCATGGTCTGATCCTGGTGGTTCTGATGCAAGGTCAAGTTTGAGGGCCCCCTGCACTGGAGGGACTGGAGCGGTGATTCTCATGGTTAGGAATCCCAATGTCCAGAACAATTAGATCAAAATCTCCAAGGACAGGATCCAGGCATCAGTATTTTTTTTAAAGCTTTGTACATGATTCCATTGTACAGCCAAGGTTGATAATCAGTGGTCCAGGCCCTACAGAAAAGGAAAAGATTAATGAGCTAAAAGACTCTACATCTGAGCATGTTCTTTCTTCCTCCTCCTCCAGCTCTCTAAACTCAAGAACTACTTAAAAGAGACTTAAAAATGCCCCCATTGCTGAATAATGTGTTTCTTGTATATTTGCTTTATCATGACCTGAATATGCGTATGTTAATCACTTGTCATAATTTCTTCTTTTCTGAAAGAGTATGTTTCTTCCTAGTGGACACAGGCTGGCTGGGGCATTTCTCTGCCAGCTCTGACCTGGCTCTTAGAAGCCGCATTTCCTGCAGGGTCCCTTGAATTAGGTGCCTCCATTCTTCAAACTAAGGAATTCCTAAAATCCTCTCCAAGGGAGCTGGGAAGTTTTCTGAAAATATTTTTGGACTTAATCTGAGATGGTCCTGGGAATTACGTTATAAAATGGAGTTCTGCTCAAGAGAATATTAGGTGGCCCCATTTTTGATCTCTCTCAGTTCTGTTACTGAGTGTATAGACAAAGAAATGAAGAATTTAAAATTGTTTTTGTTTCTAAATTTGAAAATGACTAGATCATAAGCACATATTCTAAAGAGATCTTCCCCTGAGGAAGCTTTTAAAATCATAGCCTGTCAGCGCATGAAGGGGCCTTGAAAGGATCCTTTCAAACTCCATTTCAGGGGAACCAAGGCCCATGGAGGGTTAATATTAGCCCCAAATCTCACAGCAAATTAGTGGCAGAATTAATACCCGAAACCAGATCTGTTAGTTCCCACTTGGGTATCCCCACCCTGCTACATCTTTCTGCCTCTTATATTTAAATTTTTGTGTGGTGTGTTTCCCCCTCCACAACCCAACACAGGCTTTCTTCCATGCCCTCTTCACCCCAAGGATTTTTAGTAAGGAAATATCTGCTTTATTTTTAAGTGGCTGGTAGAACTCATCAATTAGGTCATCGAGATGGTTCTGAGGATACATTAAGTCATTTTTATATACGCTGGAAAATGAATCTGTAAAAGTATAATGCAGGGTAATGAGATGTCAAAAGTCATTGAAATTGTAGAGACTCTGAAATAGGCTTTGGAATTTTCCAGGTTTCCCTTTCATTGTTTATGTTTTATTGGGTATATAGTAATTGATGTGAAAAGCCCAAATAGCCATATTTTTCCATTTGGACCCATGACTCAGAACATCGAAGATCTTTTTTAGAGCATTTTAGCCATTTACCACACCTTTAATGGGGAAAAAACTTTCAAAAATTCCTTTATTTACTTTTTCACATGTTTTATATTTTCTGGATTTCTTAGTGGCAGCTGTAAAAGGGGCTTTTCATGTGATCATTTCATTCAGTAATTTGTCTAAACCGAGGCCTTTTCCCTTTTTTCTAATGCCTGCCCAGCTGTCACTGTTGCCTGCTAAAGTGATTTTTCTCTATTATGTTGTCACTTTACACTCCCACAGGGTCCAATCCTGCAGGCCTTACATGCATGGAACTCACATTAAAGTCATTGGAAGCTTTAACATGTAAGAATGGGGGTTTGGGGCCCAGAGAAAGGGCCTGTTCTGAAACCTCAGGCTCTGGAGCGCGATCCACACCGCAATAAAAACACCCAGATTCTGCTGAATCTCCTATCTCACTAGATTGTTAATACAGCAGGTCCTTGAATAACGTCATTTTGTTCTGTGTCATTTCATTATAACATTGACGAGATGCCTTAGGAACTTAACTCTTGTTTATATCAATTAGCACATGGTAAAATTGGTTTTGTGATGCGTCCTTTAGCTTAAAGTCACAGAACCTGTACTCAATTGCCTGACGTGGCCAGTTGTTGGGGGACTTCGGGGTGGATTCCACATCCATCTAAACTAGAGCAGGCTTTCCGGAGTTTTATATTTTAAGGCATCTTCTTTCCACCCCAGCTCTACCATTCAAAAACAGAGAAACAGGGGACAACAAGGGAAATGAGAACATCTTTTATCAGAGTTAGTGTTTTCTGAGAGGGGAGGTCTTATCTAGTCATAGTGGATTCAACGAATAGGAGGGGAAACTGAATTGTACTTACAGAAGAAAATCGCCCTGGATGAGGGGAGAAGCCTGGTCGGTCTGGGGAGGGTCTGATTCTTCTGAATTGGATGGTGTGGTCCTGTGTGCTTACATATGCGATGGCTTTAGGGTGTGGTTCTAATTGATCTCCTGTGAACAAATCAGGATCGAGTGATTCTTGGGCCTGATATGTTTGCTTTCTTTTATAATTTTCTTGAGTCTTACTTTTTAAAAGAATTACAGGTACTAACTCTACCAGGAAGCCCTTTAGGAATGTCCCAGGCTTCTCTGTTGTGACTTTCTCATACCTCTCAGAGAATGTGGGACAAGGAGTAGCTTCACCTGACCCACTTCTTCTGGCTCTAGATCTAGTGGGTCAGTGACCCTTGCAAGTGTCTGTTGATATGAGTTATAATTGGAACAGGCAGACATGAGGCTGAAAGGGGATGGAGGGATTTTCTCATAGAGAGGGAGTTTCTTGAGGTGAGGAGACTGGCTGTCTCTCTACCTAGGCTGAGTTTAGGGCTGAAAGAGCTGGGATCCCAAAGACTTTGTAAGACCCAGGGCACACACGGCGTCAATTTAGGGCACAGATGACAGAGGAATTGGGGACAGGGGCTCCTTCTCCAAACTCCTCACAGGTCTCCATGGAGCTCTGGTGCTGAGGGTCCCCATATGGGTCCCTGGAGAGGTCGATGAGACAAGCAGAACCTCACTGAGGGGCCACAGGCTGAGGTCTGGACCCTGTGTCAGGGGCTGCGGAAGAAGAGACTCCACAGACTTGTTCTGGAGCACGTGGGGGACACCCCGAGGGCCTCCCTACCATGACTGAGGGAGATTTTGAGGGGAGGCTGCGGGGCTGTGAGAACTGATGTGGGCTCAGAGCCACTCTCCTTGCACATTAATGGTAACATGACAACAGTTGTATTCACACCCCTTTAGAAGTAGGGCCACAGAGGATGTGGCTTCTTTAGAATGAAAAATTGACTTGGGTGTAGCCAGTGGGAAGACTGGACCTGGGTGAGGAGCCTCAGAAGACACCTGCCCCACCTCCTATACATACACCTTGAACCACTCTTGATGCTAAGCACCTTCCCATAGGGAAAATTCCTCTGTTGTTTTAAATATTTATCCATGTTTCCAGAGCTATTGACCCTGAATTTCCTGCTCCCAAGGGATCTATACCAATTCAGGGTTTGTTTCCATGCTGTTTTATTATAGCCATTTGTTCATCGATACCATGGGACAAGTGTCACCAATGCACTTAGGCACCATAGGCTTTATTTAGATGAGTCACGGGATAATTTTTTGAGACCTCATAATATGCCTTGGGCTAGTACATGAAAAAATGAAAGATCATGGGGGAAGAGCACTGGTCTTGAAGTCACAGAACCAAGTCGAGTGGCTCTGCCGTTCTGGCTGTATGTCTTGGAGCAAGTCACTTGAACTGAATCTCAGTTTCATTCATCTACCTTCCAGAGTGTGTGTAAAGGTCAAGAATTTTACATACATATTTTATATGCAAATCTGTAACATATGTATTATGTATCACTTTATATCTATGTGAATAATGTTAGACACATGTATATTATATTCCTGTATACATGGTAAAATCTTATATATAAAACTTGGAAAACTCTAAGCATTGAACTGTATGTGTATTTTTGAAATAATGGGGTTCTCCCAATCTCTGTTCTGTTTAGTGCTGCTGGGGCATCATTCAATGACATTTGAGTTTTAAACAAGGAGCACTGTGATATTAAAGCTCAGCTGTTTTCAGTGGACTGTCCCTTTTCCTCTTGGGGAAAATGGAAGTAACAACAGAAAACCATCTAGTATGCTCCTCTGTTTCCAACTTCAATTTACTATGTAGGCACGGGAACAAAGAAAAAGGTAAGGCGATCAGCTGTAAAGGGAAGGGTGACCTTCATTCGTTTTTACTCTCTCTCTCTCTTCTTTTTTAGTGACTGAGGAACAATAATAATAAATTCTCTTCCCTTGCCTATTTCAAGACAGAGAGATTTTAAGGGTGTTTTATGACTTCAGCTTGTCTCAGGCCAATCTGCTCCAGTAGTGATGATGAAATAACCCTTGATGCCTATTAGCATAAGTGAATGTTAACTCCGATGGGGTCCTAATCAGTGCTGATTCTCCCTTTGGCACTGCCTTTCGGAGGATGCAGCCAGGTGCTCGCCCAGATGTGAAAGGGAGAGAATCCTGCCTCCCTCCCTCCCTGCCACCAGCCCAGAAACTCAGCTGCACACGTTCATGCCTGACTGGAAACCACTCAAGTATCCCTGAGCCACGCACCCTGCTGTATCTCATAAAACCTCTCCCTGCCCCCGGCCTGCGCTAGGAAAACAGACACCACTGTGATCCAGGGGAGCCTGATTGTGGCCCTGGATGTACAGAAAATGCTGGCGAATGAGTCCTCTGGCATTTCTGCCAAGAGAGTGGGTCCTGCAGCCTGGGATCTGCTACCAGTGGCAGGGTCCCAGCATGAATGTTCGGTGCTTCAGCCCTCTTCTCCTTCCCCTACAGAGGGGCACCTAGCACTGCAGCTTAGCCCTTTCTCTGGCAGGCTGTGGGCCGGGGATCAAGTGTGTGGGCACGCCTGTGTCTGCAGGATGGGGAGAGGAAGAAGGAAAAACAAAGGTGCGAGGTGCTAAATCACAGAGAGATAAAAACCACCCTGGTGTGGCACTTAGCTTTCTGCAGGAGACATTGTGGGCTGGAAAAGCAGTATACAGGAGTTAGAAGACCCAAGATATAACTCTAACGGGAGTGTCCCCTAGACATTACTGACCTTCCTATCTCACAGAATCTTGACCTGAAGAGTCTAAAACGATGCTTGTCCTGTATCCTTTGCAGAGTTGCTGGAAGCTTCCTCTGGCATCTTGCCTTTGCACAGAATTGCTTCACAGTTTACAAAATGCACTTACAGGTGACAAGGTAGCTGTCCTATGTTTCAAAGCTTGTGCCACTGATGCCTGAATCAGAATTAACCATGAGGCTCCTCTAATGGACCCTCAGGCTTGGGTACATGACCCAAGGTATACAAGAAAACGCTCTTGCTCAGTGGGCATTTACATTGACTTCTGAGTTGTGTGCAGATTGTAGGAGAACTAGGTTATCTGTGGAACTGCCCCAGAGAGACTGTTTCTGACCTCCTGTTCTCCCTGAGATCAGGAGTCCTATCTTCCTCTAGTTCTATAAGTCTCTTGGTATTCTTTGAATGAATTTCTTTTTTGGTGTAAGTTAGCTCCAAATCTTGACTGAGAAAACTTCCAAGCTTCTCAGCTAAAAAAGATTTTATGCTGAGGACTTTGTGACTTACCCTGCATGGGGGACATTTTTCTGTGACCCTGAGTTTGTTCGTAGTTTGGGCTTAATGATGTCTCCCACTTTGGGCAAAAGACAGGATACACGGTGGAGGCCTCTGAAGAAGTCCTCAGTATCAGGGTGTAACGTTTCTGGGATGTTTAGCAAATGGCCATGTATGGATGTGGCCGCTGTGTTGGGGCTTCCTGACCAGTAGGACAAAAGCAAGGTTGAGATTGCAGATTCTGGAACTGTTTACCTGGCTTCACGTGCTCTTCTGCTTCCAACCCTGTGTGACCTCTTTGTCTCAGGCCACTGTGTCTTAGTTTCTTCGTCTGTAAAATGGGAACAGTTGTAGTCTTATGTCATAGGCTGTTATGAAGGTTAGATGAGCTAAGACACATAACACGTGCAGAGCGGTGCTTGGCACAAAGTAAATGCTCAATAAGTGTAGTTGTTACTGCTATTGTCCCGATGAGGATCACTCTTCTGCTCTTACAGAGGAAGCAAACCCAGAGGGGGAAACCTAATGCTGGGTTTGAAGAGAAATTAAAAAAACAAACAAACGTGTTAAAAGCCAAAGAATGAAAAGAAGAACCTGCTACCTGCAGGTACCCAGAGGGATGTGCTAACACCAGAGTCCTCTTTGCTGGAGGAAAGATTTGTTCTTGATGTTGACTCCAGGCCGGACTGCTCCATCCCACCAGAGGAGAGGTTGCTAGGCAAGCTTCCCCTCAGCCGTTAGGGAAGCAGCTACACTGGAATGCAGAGATCAGGTGAGAATTCCACTCACCTGAATTCTGTGCTAATGCTAAGGGCCCCAGGACACCTCAGAGGGCATGGGGACTGGTGACAAATGGCGTGTATGTGCCACAACATCTATGTAAAACATGTCTGCTTGCCCAGCAGTGATAAACTACTCACCTTGGCAAAACAAGCATGATATTCATTTGGAGCCTTGCTTCTAAGAAAGATAAATCCTTCTGTCACTGCACAGAGAGATAACAGAGACCGCATGACAGTTTTTCATTGATAAAAGATTCTGTCTGTATTTTAAAGGAATTTACTTTCTTCCCCTCTACTGATACTTGCATGAGTTAAGACAGAGATACACCATCTTTCAAGTTTTTGTCAGAATGTGTTATTACTACGCGTGGCAGTGACTCAATTGCTTCATTTAATGATTTGACTCAAGTGGAATGTCGCCGGCACATGAGACGCAGGACCCAGACGAAGTACCATTTCCAGAAGTAAGAATCAATGCTGGGAGCATTCCTGGTTGGGAGGGAAACTGACAACCTACAATGGGAGAGATTAGTTGTTATGTGAAAATCTTCCTATAAATTCATGCTCCCTAAGAGAGGTTTTAATATTTGTTGCAGACTAGGATTTTTCTGAAAGTCCCACTGGGGAGACATTATTGTATTACAATAATTAATATAAGATATACAGTAATCTAGTTAATTACCACATGAGGTGATGTTGCAACAACAAAGTTGAAAGAAAAGGAGGAAAATAAAAAGAGAATGAGAGAGTGGCCATTTGTCAATGTCCTGTCCACAGAGTACGTGACGAAGATAAAAGCTCTGTCCCCCTTGGTGGGTCTAAATGTGAGGGAGCAGGCACAGCCCTTACAGATAATCCTAAACAAAGAAACTTCTGATCTAAATTTGGTTTCCCAGGTAGATTGTTGTATCGGGAAGAAAATGTATTGACCAGTTGACATGAACGTTTCAGTCTGCTTATCACTTTTACTTATTAACCGTAAGTTAATCCTTATAACAACTCAAAGATATAGGAATTTTTGTTAACCCCACTTTAAGGCTTAGGAAACTAAAGCCCCAATATGTTAACTTATCTTTGTAGCCTTCTGGAGTAGAAGATTTTATTATCTCTCTTTGATAGACGAAAACACTGCAGCTCAGCACACAGTGGATAAAAACCGGGATCCGGTGTCAAAGTCTTGACTGCTGAGGTGGCCATACTAAGGTCCTGTGGTAGGCTGTATTTCTCAATAACAACCACAGCAATATTTCTGATCCGAAGTGCTCTGGTTGAATCCTGCCATACCTATCAAGGGGTGGGGTCTGTTTTCCCTCCTCTTCAACCTGGGAAAGATGTCAAGTCTGCCTCTGTGAATCCAATGTGCTGGATGTGAGGCCGCATGGCTCCTGAGGGTAGGCTGTGAAGATGACCTGGCTCTCACTGGGCCAGTGTGATCCTAGAAACCTTACGTGTATTAATTCTAAGCCCTTATGACAACTATGATGTAGATAGTAATTAAAATTTTGTTTTATTGAGGCGGAATGGACATAGCATAAAATTAACCATTAAAAAAAAAATCCTCATCTGATGATATATTCATTGACTTTAGAGAGGGAAGGAGGGAGGGAGGGAGAGAGACAGCAAGTGAGAGAGAGAGAGAGAGAGAGAGAGAAAGACAAATATCGACATGAGAGAGAAACATCTATCTATTGGTTGCCTCCCATGTGCGCCCTGACGGAGTATCAAACCCGCAACCCCATTGGTGTATAGGACAGTACTCCAACCAACCGAGCCACCCAGCCAGGGCAAAAGTAGCCATTTCAAAGTGATCAGGTCAATGGCATTTAGTACATTCATGATATTGTGCAACCGCCACCTCTCTGTGGTTCCAAAACATTTCCATCACCCCAAAAGGAAACATGGGTACTACTTTTAAATCCCTTTTGCATGTAAGGAAACTCAGGCAGTCAGACAGACTGCAATGGCAGACCTGGGAACAGGACACAGGTGGACTTCTGGGGTCTGTGGTCTTTGCCACCCCTTCACCCTGCCAGCTCAACTGAAGTGTGTTGCCCAAAGTAACACAGCTATCAAATGGCTTATCCCAGATTGCTCTGTTCCGCAAGCTTGTGTTTTTCTGCTGAAATAAAGCTTGACATTAAGCTTATTAATCAAGTTTCACAAATAGCTGCCATACGGACACACGGAGTCAGCGTTCAGAGCTGGATTGCCCCCGGAACTCGTCCTGCTGAGGGTCAGATCGTGGGCCTTCCTGAATAGTACCCGCCCCCTTGTGCGAAGTGTGGACACCCGTCGAGCTCCCACTTGTAATGGCCTGCTCTGCTCAACGTCCTAATTGCAACGTTGATCTATCTGGAGTGGAAAGTACGTGCTACCACCCTGCGGTGAAACAGCTATTTGGCAGAGAAAAAAAATCTCTGGTCCCAAACTCATAATTCTTTTACTCTGTGGCCTACCAAATATTTGGGTAATCACTCCAGGTAGGGCCATCCAGTCGGAGGCGTCCCGGCCCACAGTGGCTTTTCTGCAGCTGCGTACGCTCTGCATGCACGTAGAGAGATTTACAACCCTTGGCCCTGGAAACTGAAATGTACGCTGCCCCCCTAAGAGCAGAGGCTTTGGGCTCGCTGTAGATTTAGATTGCCTTTCCTTTCTTTCGCTGTGTCAACACTCTTTCGCAGCACAGAGCTCTCTCTGCTGTGCTGCTGCTGCCGCATGAGTCGAGGCTCAGGTATTAGGCAGACCCGAGGAGCCATGGAGTGTGATGGGTCTAGCAGGCAGCCCCAGCTAGGAGTCAGAAAGCACACTCGTTATGAAACAGAGCTGACAGCCAGTTCTGACTGGCACGGGTGGGGTGTGGTGGGAGCTATTTACTTAGGCCTGGGAGCCCCACTGAAACCCACCAGGATTTGAGGGGAGCATGCAGGTGGGACCAGCCTATGAAGTGTCAAGGCTCGTGGAAGAAAGTGGAGGCTCCTGACGGCAGGGACGACAGGGCAGTGGAGTGGAATCTTTGCCTCTCTGTAACCTTGGGTCTTGTACAAGAGACCATGTATACCACATGTGACAGGGAAAAGGACGCCTGGGGTCCTAAGGGCAGGCACTCAGTGTGCTAAGAATAACCATGATGTATGTTCTGTGGGGAGATGCCACTACTAATCCATCACCAGCCAAGCATGTGCTTGCAGTGGTTCTGCTCTTTCCAGCAACCGTGGGTCTGCACTGTGCCATCCAACACCAGCTCGACAAAGAGGAAGAAACAGGGGTTTGGGATTAAGTCAGATCCTGGTTTGAGTCCTGGCCATGTCATTTATTAGTTGTGTCACTAGGTCACAGTCTTCCTGAGTCTGGTCTCAATTTCCTCATACGTATCGTGGGGCTCATAACACCAACGATGACTTTTTTGGAAAAGTGACGCATAGAATGCCTCTGAAGTGCACTGTGTGTAGTAAGTGCTCCACACGTGTCAGCATGGCCTGCACATACAAAACAGTGGAGACCCTTCACCATGAGCCAGCCAATTAATTAGGCCACACATTGAATCTCAGCACACCCTGCTATAACCAATGGGGCCAGGCACAGACTCACAGACGATGCTGAGTTTACACAAACTTTCAGCTCAAAATTGTGAATCAACATCAGTGTTTTATTTTGGTGGCAATTAGCAACTCCTCAGTCACTTTGTAAATCCACCTTGCATTTGCCATTTTGAGACAGGGCTGGCATCATCAGGCCGAATTCTGGCAGGTAACCGTCACAGTCGCCCATTGGAGCTGCAATTTAGTAATGGAAAGTGTTTCATTTTAACTATGAAATTTAACACAAAGAATACAGCTGCCCAACCGGGCAGTGACAGTGTATGTTAATTTGATTTATACATACACAGCGCACCGTGCCCAATGCTGGACGCTGGAAGAGCCCCGTGAGGCTGGCACCGGCGTTGCAAATGAGAACGGCGTTACGGGCAGACTTCAGGTGGATCGGCACACCTTCTTGGAGCAGATAATGCCGTGGGGGTCCAGTCCGTGCGAGAGAGACGAGAGGGAGGGTTCTCCCCGGCGTGGGTGAGGCCTGAGCTTTTCCAAACAAAGAATGTGGCTTTCCGGGAGGTCTCCACCAGGCGTCTCACCATGCGCCGGATCCGCCCGCACGTCCAGGACGTTGCTCTCGAGACGCTGCGGAGTGGGGACTGGGCGAGGGTTCCCATTTGGCTCATGACATGTCTGCTTGGGGAGCAAACTTCAGTTGCCCTCGAGGGCAAAAGTGAGCGGTGTCCCTGCTCCCCGGCTAAGCAGAATCCCTGACAGGAAACTCTTATGTATGCTGGCACCTGTGTGAAATGCACATGGAAACGAAGGCACAGGAGTGTGCCTCTGTGGTGTGTGTGTGATGTGTTGTAGAGTATATATTGTGCGTGTGGTATATATTTGTGGGGTTATGTGTGTGGAGTGCATATGGTGTATGTGGTGTGTGCTATGTGCATATGACATGTTGTGCATGTGGTGTGTGTTATGTGTACATGGTGTGTTGTATGTGTGCCATGTGCATGGAGTGTTTGTGGTGCATGTAGCATGTGCCATGTGCATGGTGTGTTGTGTATGTGCACATGGTGTGTGTTATGTGTGGTCTGTGCCACACACATGTGGAACACACATGGCGTGAGTCACATGTCACACACATCATGTATGCATGTGGTATGTGCACAGTGTGTTGTGTGGCATGTGTGAGGAATGTGTGTGGTATGTGTGTCACATGTGTGTCGTGTATGCATGGTGTGTACATTGCATGTACATGGTGTATGTGTGTGGAGTGGTGGGTGTAGTTCTTTCACTTACTTTGAACCGACACTGTGTGGTGACTTAGGCTCACCATGGGGACCTCAGTTTACAGCCATACCCCTTTCCTTTTTCACCTTTTTACATTATTATAAAACTGGTATAGGAACAGATAGAAAATGCAGAAAGTGGAGGGGAAAAAATCACCCATAATTCTACCCGCCATGACTACTATTTTGAGATCTTTTTAGTCATCTCTCCATGTGAATGAAAAGCGTATTTGTAATCGTCAGTGGTTGTTGCACATTATAATAACTTTCCACACTGCTACTTAGTCTTAGTAACTATCATGCTTAGGGACTGTATATATTCCATCCAACACTGTACCGTTACTGAGATGCACATAGTTCTATTTAGGTGGCTTTCAAGCTTTCAGCACAATACACGGCACCATCTCAGTGTTCCTCATTCCACCAGGCCTGGCCCCCATCACTGCCTTCCCCTCGGAGCTTTGCACAAGTGTTGTTAGTTGTGCCTGGAGCGGCTCATGCCTCTCAGCGTCCACAGGTTCTGCGGGGAGGAGAACACCCTCAGCACACACACAGCATCTTCATCAGGCCTCCAGTGGGGACAGCAACAGGATGGACATCCAGTTAAACCCTGCACCAGCCACCTTCACTGCCACCTCTCTGGCAGTGTGCTGCTGTGCCCGCCACGCCCTGTGGCACCTGCATGCGCCATGGCACCTGCATGCTCCTGTCACGTTGTTCCAGCACAGCATGCTACTCATGTTTATCCTTCATTTTCCTTCTTTTCTCTCAATCACTGACTCCCAGGGGCATCTTTCCTTTTTTTCTCAAGATAAGAAGGACTTCTCCAAGTGGATAGAGTACACTGAAACAATTTATTTTTCAGGCCTCCAAGCAAGGGTAGTCTCCTTAAAGGGCTGTCCCAGGATCTGGGTTTGGGGCTGGGCCCCCTTGCAATCCATCATTCTCAGGATTTTGTACAGGCTCCCACTCCACAGGGAAAGTGCTATCTCCCGGCCCCCATCACGCTGCCCTTTGTTGGGTCTGCAAGCATAGGCTGTCTTTCCCTGCAGCTTTTCTACTGCATCCGTTGTCCTTCCCCACGAAGCCTCTAGGCCATGTCACTTTTCTAGCACCCATCTCTCTGACCATCCCACAGTCTTCTGTGACTTGAACCCAAGCAGCTACCTCCTCACCCATCATTCCTGTGCTCCTTCCCTACCTCCTTGTTCCGATGTCACTGGTCCCTGAAGTCAGCTAATTGTGTGGACAATTGAATTACCTTACAGTAGGGAAATCGCCTGCCACAGAGGAGGCCCATGTCCATGGGATAATAGGAAACTTTAGAGAAGGGGGACCACAGAGATGATGCCGTCCCACCACTCCCAGTGTCTTGACGTGCTCCTAGTGTCAGGATCAGGCGAGCTTACTGTCCCCATTCTTCTTTGAGCCAATCTGGCTCTGACTCCCACTTTCATTGGTCCAGGAAGTAGATGACTCTTGGTTTATACCCTCAACATCTTTCTCCATCTTCTCTTTTCTCTCAAACTGGTCTTTTCCAACACCCAGTGCCCTTTCCTCTAGGAAATGCTGCTCTCAGGACAGAGCATAGCTGAAGTGCACACCTTACTATGGATGAAGGGGCATCGTTAAGGTCGCGGGCAGCCATGGTGGCGGCTAAACGTTGTCTGGCCACCCAGGGCTGAGTCCATGTTCTTCCCCTGTGTCTCACTAGCTATTTGGCCTTGCTTTCCTGAGCCTTAGTCTTCTCCTCTGTAAAAAGGGAGTCACACCTGCCTCAGATGACGTAAGGCATGCAAACTATTTAGCAAAAGTCCTCACACATAACTATACTTATTGATAGAGATTATTTTTATTTGGACCTTAATTCTATTTGGGGAAAGAAAATATGTAAAGGGATTTTCAGCTGGAGCAGCAGACTTGGAAGTGTATGTGTATGTGTATACAGGTGTATCCATGGGTGGATTCCTGAGTGATGATTTGGCAACGCTGGGGAACCTCTGAAACCATACACAAGAGAGAGGCTCCTTCTTCACCTGCTACTGCTCTCCGTCTCCCTATTTCACACAATGCCAGTACTCTGTGCCCATCTTCTTCAGTCCTTAACCACCTAGTTCTGTATTTCTTCTAAGCGTGATGCTCTTCATGACCTCACCTCTTGCTTCCCAAATACCCATGCCCCCACTTCAAGATGCTCGCTGCCCTGCGCCCTCCAGGCAGAGCACTGTTAAGTCGCGGATCTCCATGGAAACCAGAGTGCAAGGCCCTTTTTAGCGAAAAGAACAAAGCTGTCTGCAGAGCAAGACCATTTGGGAGAAAGAAACCTTTTGGAAGACTATTTGGTGGTGACAAGAAACGTGAAAAATATATTCATCTGACTATTCCAGCTCTAGGTATCATCCCCCAAATTTGTGGAATATGTATGAAGAACTAGACCTGAAAATGCTACTGCAGCATTTCTTTTTGTCAGGGTGCAGCACTTAGATATAACTTAAATGTGTACCAATGTGGGAATGTTTACATAAATTGTACATATGAGGGAATACTATGTAGCCATGAAATAGAAAGTGGTTGGTGTATGTGTGTTGCCACAGAAAATCACTGAGATAATTACATTTAAGGACAAAGGAGGAAAAGATTCAGAGGTATGCGTGGGCATGTACCTTTGGCTTAGAACCGATAGCTGTGTCAGTCAGTCAGGGAAGCGGAAGCCCAGGGAATCATGAAATGAGGAATTTACGGCAGGACATTAATCCTAACGCCGCCACTGTGGGAGGAGCTGAGTGGGAAAGCACCCATAAAGGGCAGCTGATGGACCTGGAAACCGCACACCAAGTTACTGGGGCCGGACTGCAGAAGGCACCTGTGGCCTGTGGATGACTGTTCATGTTGCCGTCTCTGTGAGTTTGCAGCGAAGTGTCTGGAGGTTCCCTGGGGTCATTGCTGCTCAGCAGGTTACCAGTTGGGAAGGTGAGCTGCAAATGCAGAGAGGAAGAATGAAGACAGACTGACCTGACCAGCACCTCAGCTCTGTCTCTCATCTCCTTTGCCACTGTGACCTTCAGAACACAATGGCTCCTGCTTCACTTTTGCCTCCCAAATTCCACGCAACTGCACTTAATGGTCGGTTGAACCCAGGACCACACAGGGAAGGAGATCCTGGGATTTAGGATTTCCAGAGTAGCTGAACTGACAGTGGAGTCATCTAGCACAATCATCGAGGCAGGGAGCGGGAGCCCGGAGGTCAAGGGCTACTTGCACACTGTGCTCTGTCCATAAGCACATTGTTTTGACCCTTTCACAGCAAAAATGTGCATGTGGAGTGCTTGGGTATGAGAACAAAGCAAAGCAAAAAAAAAAAAAAAAAAAAAAAATTGTAAAAAGGAAGCCAGAGGCTCCTGACTTTTTTTTTCTTGCAAATGGGCTTCCTTGTCCCCTTCCATGTAATTCCTTCCTGTTACCCTCATGGTGTAATCTGTCCCAACTCACCCCCATGAGATTGCCAGTGATTTCTCTTGTGAAAAAGAGAAACTCCAAAGGTGTATGAATATGCAAAATGTGCATGCATGTGTATGAGTGTGCATGTGTTTGTAGTGCAGGTGCCTGCACATGTGTATGCACACACATGTGCACGAGTATATAAGCATGTGTGTTGGCTGTGTGTGAATCCCCGGCCTGATTTCCTCTTGGCCCTTTCCCCTTTAATGATGGCCTTTGACCTATGCCAAGACCTGCAGGAGACAGGAGAGTCCAGAAGGAGGCTTGGTGAGAGAAGATGGAGAGTAAGTTCCCTAGGAGATGAAACTCATGCAAGCACAGAGGGGGCTCTCATTCCATTAATTTTTATTGGGAGAGGCATGTCCCCTGCTGCTTTAGACTGCCTTCTCCCTCGGGCAAAGAGCTAACTGTGTGTGTTCCTGGAACCACCTATTTTGCAAATCGAGGAGGAAGAGGCAAGGTTGAGGTAGTTGTCTCCAGCATGGAAGTGACAGTCTAAGGCCCTGGCTTGCTTCTGGAGGTGGGGACTAAAGGGGGTGAGGAGAAATGAGGGGGCTAGGGGCAAACTGCTGACTCTCCATTCATGAGAAGCATAGTGCCCCCTAAGATCCTGCCTGGGGGGTCGGTAGGAGTGAGTGGACTGACATCATGAAGGTGACCTTGATCTATGGCCCCTCGTTCTCCTTAAAACAGACCCTTTGGCATTTGCCTTTTATCAGGCTGAACACCTGCACAGAACAAGGGGAAATGACCAGAGGTGAATATTCCCCTTTCTTAGTCAGTGCCCAGGTGTCCCATGGGCAGGAGGGCTCACCGTTTTCCGGTGGTGGCGGCGGGGTGTTGGCACAGAGAGCATCTGAGATGCCTGAGCAATCTGTGTGTGACAGAAGAGGGTTGCTGACCCCCTCAGCCCTAAACTAGCCCTTAAATAGGCCATGGATTTGGTCAACCTCTCTTAGAACCCCTTGTCCCTTTCCTTGTAGCACAACTTTGTGGCAGGTCATCAGCTCCTGGCAGCGGAGACCGCATTGCTGGCTGTGGGCCCCCAGTGCCCAGCAGCATGGCTGGCATGGAGTGGAGCTCCCTCCACATTCATCGAATGCCTCAGCTCCGTCCTCCAACCCGTTGACCCTCATTGCCTACTCCTTTTCCTCTTGTTCCCCCTGCTCTTGTCATGATGGGCTCTGCCCGTCGATGTTTGAAGGCACCAGGTTTACCCCAACCTGTGGATCTTTGCATCGGCCATTCCCTGCACCAGGAATAACCTTCCCCTGACTCTTCACCTGTGCCCACATCTCACTGCACAGCCTGGCTGCCCGTTTTAAACAGGAACCACCCCCCACACACACACCCCATACATACGCATTGACATCATGCCTTTTACTTACCTGCCTTTTTCTCCACAGTGTTTATCAGCTTCTAACATACTGTGGAATTAATTTTTTTATTAAGTATTTTTTGTCTATTTATGGTTTACCCTACCTCCCCCCTAAAAAATTAAAGCCTCGGAAGGCAGGAATCCTGGTCCATTTAGTTCTCTGCTGTGTCCTAAAGGAATTGCCTGGAGATAGTTCACATTTTGGTGAAATTAAGCAGAGAGGACTTCTGGCCAAGTTAGCACTAAACTGAGAGGAAATTGGTCTGACAGTGTTTCCTCAGATGCCTGCTGTGGAGTGTGTTAACACGGAGGTGGGCTGCCTGAATAACAACAATAATACCCATGGTAACAATGAGCATGTGATGCTTCACCATTGTCTAGTGCTCTACAGGTGTCACATACCTGGTGTTGGAGCCTCACGCTGATGCATTGAGAACACAAGGTAGATAGCTTGCTCTCATTTTGTAGATGAATGAACAGCCGCAGAGAGCTTAAGAGGTGGGCTCCAGGCCACACAGCCAGCGGACGATGTAAGTGGAGCTCCAAGCCCATTCTTCTGAATGTTAGACTCTCTCTCTCTCTCTCTCTCTCTCTCTCTCTCTCTCTGTTCACAAGGACTGCCTTCTTCATACAGCTGGTTCTTGGGGGCCCCTTGGAGTTTCCAGCCTGAGTGGCTGGGGTGAGGAACAGAGGCTGGGGACAGAACGTTGGTCCTGTATCATGGGTTCACCTAAGGTCAGGCTATCACCTGGAGCTTTTACTATGTAGATGCCCGATTCAGGACGGAGCAGGACAGAATTGTCTGGAGAGGTTTTGTTAGTTTTTTAATTGCATAAACCACATAACTTGTGCAAGGAGCGCTGACTGAACCTTTATCGCGGAAGGTGGGTAATGTCGCCTTCAGCCAGCCAGGTTTGTCAGGGATCTTTTATGCGTGTGTGGGAACATTCTTGGGGTAGTAATTCTCAATGGGCACAATTTTGGGGACGCTGGGAATGTCTGGAAATAGTTCTGGTTGTCCCAACTGTGGAGGGAGTGTTACTGGCATCTTGTGGGTAGAGAGCAGGCATCGTGCTAAACTCCAACGATGCATGAGGCAGCCCCACAGCAGAGAGTCATCCAGCCCTCAACGTTAGTGGTGCCCAGGTTGAGAAATCTTGCTTTCGAGTAAGGTGGAAAAGACAGTCTCTGGTTCCCATCTTGCTCTCGTTTTTCTGACTCTCTAATTACATTCTCCCAGAAGGAATAGGGATAGAGCTGGAAATCTCTCTTTAAAATGATTCTTTCTTGGGAGTTAGCTGGCAGAGGAAACAGGGAGTTACAACCTCCTGCAGCCTACAGCTCCCCACCTGTAGCAGCGTCTCTCACGCCCCTGCCTTTACCAGATCTGAAGGTGGAGGCCTGTGTGGGACCCTCGGGGTGGGTCCGTTGTCTTCAGACACCCTCCCTGCACCAGGATGAGTGAGGGAGCAAGCGGGTGGGAGTAGAAATGCTCTGCATTGTCATTTGCCTAGAAGCCCAGGGCACTGTGTGACCCAGGTGAATTCCTGGGCCTAACCTGGGTTCTGACAGTTTTCTGGTACTGCTGGAATGCCTGGAGGTATTTGTTCTAACTCGTCCAATTGGTATTGAAATACTTTCCCAATGAAGAATAACACTGTCAACTACTACTCTGGAAATTAGCATATGCCTTCTAGTGTTTACTTCCCTAACCAATAAAGTCAAGTTACAATCTCTTTCCTGTACATGGTGCCCTCCATTTCTTGGAGAGCCATGTTGGACAATGGATTGTTATCCATACACACATATTCACATGTATAATCTTAGTAGAACATTAGGACTGAAAAAGAAAGAACAACTTTAAAGATTACTTATTCCTACACTGTTACTTAATAGATGAGGAAACAGAGACCTGTAAGCAATTTAAATGATTTTCTGAGACTTCAGAGTTAGTGGACCAGGGCTGGAACTAGGGTCTAGAAACTATAGGTAGTCAAAGATTAAAAAGACTGTTAGAGTCACTAGAACAGAGATATTCCTTGCTTAGATAAAAGGTTTTTGGCATGGGTGGCTCAGTTGATTGGAGGGTTCCCATACACCAAAAAGTTGCATGTTTGATCCCTGGTCAGGGCACATACCTAAGGTGTGGGTTTGATCCCCAGTCGGGGTGTGCATGGGAGGTAACCGATCAATGTTTCTCTCTTACGTCGATGTCTCTCTCTGTCTCTTTCTGTCTCTCTGTCTCTGTCTCTCTCTCCAAAATCATTTAAAAGGAGATTTTGCAGAATTTTAAGTTTACAGAGCTGAACAGGTCGGGCACCGTTCCTGTCACAGAGACGTAAGACTCCGCCGTGCCTCCTGCTTATGAATACTGTATCTTCTAATTGAGGTCTTTGTACCGCGTGGCTTTGCTCATAGCTCTGGGGAACCTGTGCTTTAGTCTCCTTTGCAGGCTGTTCTCCATCTAGTAGTCCTTAAACTCTGGGGTTCCTTGGGGTTAGTTAGCGCCTCTCCTTTGCAGCTTGCATGTTCACTAGAAGTCACCTCACCCCCTCTCTTGCAGTCTGTTGGCACAGAACCCGATCTGTGTCATGCATACCCAATCTATCCCCACCCCCCAGGGTATGTGTACGCGGGGGGTGAGTCCAAGCTCTGTTGCGAAAGACAGAGATGGGACTTGGATGTTAATGACGGGCTTTCTCGGTTGGACATCTCAACTGGGTGAGTATCTGATCTTTCTCACCAGACCCTGAGCTTTACTATGCTTTCTAATTTTCTAGAGTCTAGCAGTGTCCACAACTTAATGCAGAAGGAGTGAATGTGTGAATGAATGAATGTATAGGGAAAATTCGAAGTTGCTAGATTGATGTGGAAAGCTTCCAGTTCTAGTAGACTGTGGATTTGTGTGCCTTCACTAGTTATTTACCAGTGAAGTGGTTCTTCATCTTGATTGTACATTAGAATAATCTAGAGGACTTTTGTTTTCCAGCTAACACTCTGTTTGGGCTGCTATAATAAAAACACCATGGACTGTGTAGCTTATAAACAACAGAGATTTATTTCTCATAGTTCTGGGGGTTGGGGTTTGAGATCAAGGTGCTGGGAGCCTCATTTTCTAGTGGGGGCCTACCTCCTTATTTATCGATGACTGCCTTCTTGCCGTGCTGTCACTTGGTGGAAGGGACAAGGAGGGTCTCTGATGTCTCTTTTATAAGGGCACTAATCCCATTCATGAGGACTCTATCCTCATGACCGGATGACTTCCCAAAGGCTCTTCCTTCAAATGCCATCACATTGGTGATTATATTTCAATATATGAATTTTGGAGGGGCACCAATATTCAGTCTATAGCAAATATCACTGACTCACTGTAGACCTCCTGAGTCAGAATCTTAGGATGTGGATTTTGGACATTCGTGGTTGTTGGAAACTCTGCTGAGGATTTTGTCCTCTTGGGAGAAGAACCAACAACTCACAAATTATCTAGTGGATGGTTTATTTTTCTGTGAGAACACAGCTTTAGTATTCAGTGGGAAAATAGGAACTTCTTTGTAGTCATTATTTCTGCAACACATCTGATAATACTTTATGACCAAGTATTATCAGCCTTTACCCAATTGATATAAACTATTGCTACCACTGTATGTGTCTGAATCTTGCATTTTTGCTGATCCATTAATGCATGAGAGTCTTGGATACCCACTTACTTATTATTAAAAGTAAAACATTGATTTATGTAACTGTTTTAGATGCAGAGATTACAGCATTGAACAAAATAGACAAATATCTCTGCTCTCACAGAACTTATGTCCCTTGGAGGAGGCAGCCAATAATGAAGATAATAAAATATGACATGTAATAAGGTTAGATGGTGATAAAGGCTATATTAGTTACCTGTTGCTGTTCAACAAATTACCCCAAAACGTAGAGGCTTAAAACAACAAAATTTATTTATTTTTCACAGTCACTCTTTGTCGGGAATCTAGGAGCAGCTTGGCTGTGCGTTTCTGGATCAAGATCTCTCATGAGATTATAGTCAAGGTATTGGCCAGGGATGTAGTAAGTTGAAGGCTTGACGAGGGCTGGTGGATCCACCTCCATGATGGTTGGTCCTATGCTTATTGGAGGAGGCCACATGGGCCTCTACAGGGTTGCTATAGTCCTCATGATGCAGCTACTGCCTTCCAAACCCAGGGCAAGTGATCCAAGAGTGAGAGAGTGTGCAAGGAGAAAGCGTGCAAGGAGAAAGCCACAATGCCTTTTTAAGACCTCCTCTTAGACGTGACACCCTGTGATCTCTGTCACATTCTATGCATTGAAAGTGAGTCATTAAGTAAAGCACATACTCAGGAGGAGAGGAGTGCGGCTCCCCTTTTGAAGGGAAGAATATCGAAGAACTTTTCCATGTATTTAAAAACCACTACAAAGACTAAGAAACATCAAGTGGAGGAGGGAGAATGAAGTGCTGGTGGAGGGTAGCCTAACGTACTTGGCTGCCTGGGGCTTGCCTCACTGAGAAGGTGAAACTTGAATAAATATCTGGAGGAGGTCAGTGTCATTGGAGCAGAGTGGCAGGGGGGAGAGTAACAGGAGATAAAACCAGGGGGGTGATGGGGTATATGGAGCAGATGGGAAAGGGCTTTTTAGAGTGTTGTTAAGATGTTGGCTTTTACTTTGAGTGAAATGGGGAGTTAATGGAAGCTTTTGAGGGTGATGATTTTTCTGTTCTATAGAGAATAAGGTGTGTAGGAAGGCAAGAACAGAAACAGGGAGACCAGTTAGAAGCTCTTAAAATAATCTAGGTGAGAGAGGATCATGGCTTGGCTGTGGAGGGGATTGGGGGCATGTGTGAGGATGAATAGCAGATGTGGTGAGGAGTGGCTGCATTCTGGATATATTTGCAGGTAGTGCTACAAGATTTGCTGATAGATTGGATATGAGGTGTAAGCAAAATAAAAAAAATAACATTAGGTTCACTGCAAGGGTTTTGGCTTGTAGGACTGAAAGAATTGAGTTGGCCCATATTAAGATGTTAAGGAATTATCATATGTATCAACAAGCTTGATGTACAAAACTAATTAAAACTTCTTCAGTGAGGTTGAACATTTTTCCTTTATCATTTTAAAGGTAGCACAAAGACTGAAAAGCAAACAATGATTATTGGATCCTCTGGCATCTACTTTTCTAATTAATATCCGAAAAGTTTAGGAAAAAACATGGACTCGATGAATTTTATTAACCACCATTGTTGGTAATCTAAAAGAGTAAGAAAAATGGTTATTATTAACAGTGTCTATAAATGCTCAACGCTCCTGACAGCAGTGAGCATAACTTCAATGGTAAACTACAAGGAGATACCTTTGATAGAAAAGTAGTCAGCGTAGCCCTGGCTGGTGCGGCTCAGTGGATTAAGCCCTGGCCTGCAAACCAAAGAGTCACTGATTTCATTCCCAGTCAGGGCACATGCCTGGATTGCGGGCCAGGTCCTCAGTTGGGGGCATGTGAGAGGCAACAGATCGATGTGTCTCTCACACATCAATGTTTCTCTCCTTCTCTTCCTCCCTTCCCTTCTCACTAAAAATAAATAAATAAAACCTTAAAAAAAAGTAATCAATGCAAATGAGAAAAGGAAACTTACACAAGAAACTGCTCCATATGCAAAACAAACTAACTCTTGCTCATTCAGATAAACATTCTCATTTTAAATATTTGAAAATTCATTTATTCATTCACTCATCTCAGAAATATTTATGAATTGCCTAATATGTATTAGGTGCTGTTCAAGGTTCTGATTTAAGGCAGAAATATTCGGTCAAACCATGAGAAGCTGGTCTACCAGAATGACAATTTTGTATTGTTCAAGATAATTTATGAAAAAACTTTGGTGTACAGCTTGATTGCTCTAATTAACATGTCATTTTACCATGTGTATGTATGATGACATTCAGTATTTTAATGTCCATTTCTTTCGCACTCTCTTTGGGCCACCTGATAATGTTTCCCCTCTTTAATATCATAGTTGTCCTCATTTCTGTCTTTTTATACCTGTCACATTTGCCTGTTGTAAGTTAAACTGCATTCCCTCTTTTCCGGTCCTCGGTGTAAATGGAGCACAGCTGTTTCCTGTCACCTGTGTGTCCAGTGTCCTTTCATGTACTTGAACCCATCTGTAAGGCTGTATTATGAGCTATTACCAGGCCTAAGGATATACTTTATAAGTAAGCACATCACTTCCCAGCCATTTTTTTTCTATCGGTTTAGTGTATTAAGGATCAGTCTCAGTCAGTTGTGGCCAGATTCTGAGCCCCAGCTTTGTGGATCTAGCATAGTCATGCTGTCTTGCATGTAACATTTGTGACAAGCTTAAGCTGGGAGAAAGAGTGAACCCTTGAGGGTGGGTTCAGCCAAGGCCAGTTTATAGTGATAATCATCATTTGATAAAGCTCTTCAATTTCTTATTCAGAGCTGAATGTGTGTGATCCAAACCAGACCTATTGCTAGGTATGCAGGCAATTTTATTTAAGATTGCAGTGAGAAGTGGTTGTGTTTCTCACTCCTCTCGGATTCACCTGCAGTTTTTATTCCAATATAACATGTGCTCTGTTCTGCACATCTCAGAGCCACGGCATCTTTTCACTCGGTTGAGAAGTTTCTTTCCTCCTATTATTTGACTTCTCTGGTGCTCTACAACTTCATTTTGTATCGTCTCTTTCTAGAAAACAATATTCCCAGAGGTTTTCCTGAATTGAGTGATGCAATTACATTGGAATAGCTGCAGGATGTGTCCATACTGGAGCGTGATGATTATGCTATTTGAAACGGGAATGCCATTATTTTTGTCTGCCTGCCTTAATTAGTATTACACACAGCATGACTTGGGTCCAATCCATCCTCAGTTTATTGGGGAGTAACACCATGAGGTGGAAAGAATGTCTGTAGATATTAAGAAAAGGAATTTCTTTTGTGGTACATAAACTGCTAGATGGGTGGAGAGAGCATTACCCAGCACCTGCATTTTCAGAGACTCACCTGATTGCCTTGAAACCCATTATACTGTTTTCCTCCCCCTTTCTTTATCACATTTGGCTACAGGCAGAGAGGCTGTCATTTATAACATCTATCACTTGAATGCACCTATTGCCTTTAAAAATCCAGGTCTGTGAGCACAGTTCCAACCTCAGATGGAATGGGTGCAAAGGGATGGAGAATGGGGACAGCAGATCCTTGCCAGGCATGGAATGATGACTCCATTCCAATCACATTTCCCTTTAATGAGGGTCCTGACGCGGCTCTCACTCCTCCACAAGTGCGGTGCTGCATCCGGTGTAATGGCTGCACTTGATGGATAATTTATGCAAACAGAACACAAACAAGAAGTCATTAAGCCACCCAATGAGGGTCCTTGACTTTTGCAAAACCAAACAGTTATTCTGATCCTGATGAGTTTAATTTTACTTTTGGTTGAGTACCGATGAATATATTATATTTAAAATAAATATTATATTATTAATATTCATAATCAAACTGAATGTCACTTGGTGTTTAATATTCTTAAAAAAAAGAGTGATATACAAGTCTTGATTTTCACAGAGCCACGAAGTATTCATATTTAGATCTTTAATCCTATCTTAAGTCTGTTTCTAGTGGACTCCAACACAACAAGACGTAAAAAGAAAGAGGATGTGAACCTATTGTTTGGATATTCATAAACACCTTTACGTTTCATTTGAATAGTTCTTCTTTCATGTTTGCAGCTCTAGAATATATATCAATGTGAATCTGAGAATTGGATACAATGAAACTGTAAACCACTGGACAACATAAAGGAAATTGATATTGAATACGATTTGGCTACTTACTGATTAAAATCCACTTACAAGGATATTAAAATTGAAAAAAAAATAAGACTTTAGCGTACATCATGGCTTTGTTGTAACTCAAGGACCACATAGGTGTACAATATTTAGATGTCAGTTTATATAATATGTGGTGTTCTTGGTGCTTTCCAGATGCCTGGCAGTTTATTTTAGTAATTTTAATTTTATTAGAACAGTGTCCTATGACTCAGTTGCTGTACGGCATCTCTGGGAGCACTCACGTGAAAATCATTAAAGCCTAAATGTTCCTGGCAGGTAATCTCACCGTCTTTTCATCTTTCATCTCTGGGAAGGTGGCCCCTGTAGATTGTTTAAAGAAACACTGTTCTACCAGGCACAAATAACAATGCTGCACCCAGACTGCCCCCACTAGCCCAGTTGTTAGGAAAAAGGGAGGCTATAAATCTGTGTCGTGCAATCCTGCAGGCTTTACCTGTGGGGAGGATATTCACCTCCCAGGATCAGGTGCAACATGGCACAGCCCTCAGGGCTTTTCAGCCCCAACCAGTCCCTCAGGGAACAGAGTCCCCAGCACCTGTGACAGGCAAGCCTCCCAGACCCACAGCTGGGGCAGCTGTATCTATGACAGCCACTTCCTCTGCCACTTCAGAGTGACATGGGAAACAAGGGGAGCTGGCAGCTTGGGGACTCCCAGTTTCAGGAGAGGAGTTTAGTGTGGGGCCAAAATGAGAGAGAATGAGGGAGGACTGCAGTAGAGCGGGGAAGCAAGCCTTCTGGATGGTCCAGCTTTTGACTTTTTCTCCAGGGAAGCAAAGAGGGAAAAGAGAATTGTAAATGCACCATCCAGGGGCGAAACAGATCCCAAGAAACAGGTTGGAGCAGTAGGCAGAGAGATACACTCTTGGCAGTTCTCAGTGGCATGCATCATTAAAGATTATCACTAGCTCACCTGGGGAGGAATACTGGAGGCCACATCCTGAATTTCTTGTTGACGCCCAAAATTTCCTTGTCCAGGAACCCTTGCTCCCCAAATATCTTAGAGACTCTTCCAAAACTATAATACTCAAGTTCTGTCTCTAGATTTACCAGTTCCGTGGGTCACCTGAAGGGACTTGAATTTAGGTCTTTAACAAGAGTCTCAGAGTGATTTTGATAGAGAGAACTAGAACCAGAGTTTGTGAATCCTCATGTTAGATCCCAAAGTCAGGGATCCTGTAGCGACAGAGCTATCTCCAGTCTGTAGCTTAAAGATATCTTTATTTAAACTTACAGGTCTCTGAGGAGAGCTAATTTTCCTGGGCCTCCCTCTCTGGTAATTTCCTTTTCCTCTCAAGGTCTTAAAATTTCACACGAGAGTTGGAGTGATCTGAATAGGAGATTGTTTTTATTTGGCTTCAGTGCAAAATTCCGTCAAAGCTACCCTGTACTAATCTCTGCCCTTTGACCATGAGTCTAGAGTCAAAAGACCCACGTATGAAGAAAAGATCTTTTCCGCTTCCATTTGTGAGAGGGGAGCTGTTCTGTATATTAGTGTGAATAAGGTAATAGATTAGGAAGGAAAAATTGGGCATATGCTTAGGATATAGATATAGCGTCTTATTTTCATCCCAAGGCCTGAAATCAGATCTATATTTATTTCCTTATCTCTCTATATGTAGTATTATTTCGTCTGTGCCTGTCATGTCTTACAACTATGTTGCTTAGTCGGGCTCTCTCGGGTTTCTGAGTAGGGCTGTTCTACGGAGACACTTGCAGAAGGTTGGAGGTGGGGGATTGGGAGAAGACAGCATTTCTCTCTCTGTCTCTGCCTTCACTGGCTGCGTCTCTTCCATAATTCTGGCCCCCACAGTTTCTTCCTCCATAGTTCTAGCTCTTGCCACGTAGCCTCTGAAATGGTTCTGGGAATATCATCTCCTTCCCGTGTCCTTTCATCCAACTATGATAACAACTTTCGGTTACTAATCTCTGGGCTGCTTCACCTGCTTTGCTTCTTAGCTCTTAGGTTATCTGTGTAATTTGTCCCCAAATTAAGTTTACTCTGTTTAAAATACCTAGAGAGGAGAAATGCCTGCTTCCCGCTGGACCCTGCCAGATGCACTGACCACAGGTAGAGCTCAATAGAATTTAAGGCAGGTCATATGGTAGAGTAGTATAAAGGATCTGGACTCAGAATTTGGCGGCTCAAGTTTTGACCACGGGCAAATAATTTCATCTCTTCGGACCTCTGTTTCTTTGGCTGTGAAATCCCAGTGGGTAGACTCCAAACCTCTCTTTTATCTTCACACCAACTCTCCCATAATGGGAATAGGATTTAGCCTTTAATAGGCTTATTGAGAGCTAGAGAAATATCATGTGTGATCTGCCTTGTGTTATAACTTATTATAATTACTCATTATAAATGCTCACTATATATAAATACTCATTATAAATATAAGCACTCTTTTATGCTGAGCCCAGGCATAGCTTCACCAATGCTTTTCAACATGATTCTGGCAAAGGGTATGATTTGGCAAGCCAGTTGAAACCCATTTTCCACCCATGATTCCAGGTCTTTACTTTTTTTTTTCAGACTCAGAGACTGAGGCCGAGAGAGGCTAAATGCATGTCAGATGCAAGGAAAAATACATTTTTATTTTAAAATTGTCTTGACATGTCAGCATATTATATATATATATGTATATATTTGTATATTGTATATATATGTGTGTATTTAAAATCATAGAATTTGTTTGAATTGGGCAGGCAGCTGGGAGATTATCAATTCCACATTTTCATCTCATGGACAAGGAAAATGAAGCTCACTTTCTGAAAACAGGGATGTGGGTTTAAATTCTGTGGGGAAATGAAAGGAAAACAGTGAAGTGGGGGGGATGTTTGTTTTTCATTTTAAGCAGTTCGCAGAGTCTTTTTTGGTTGATAAGTGGCCCTCCACCACTAGAAGTGCTACACGTTTCGTATTTGTGTTTTGATGATTAACACATGTCAACTTTGTATTTTTCACTTTTGGAATCTGGGGAATGGAAAAGTTCATTTGCCAATTGTCACAGAACATAGAGGGAATGAGAAACCCACAGATGGCTATTCATTTCTCGCAAAATCGCCGTATCTTCAGCGTGGTGAAGTCAGCTGTGTGAAGTCCCACTGAAGCCCTGTCCTTACGGTCCTCCATAGGGGTAAGAAAACAAAAGGTGGCAGACGAAACTATAAAACTTCTGGGGTTTATTTTAGCAGCTCATTTTTGATGGAGACGATAAGTTTGCAGAATATGTGAAACTCTGTTTTATTTTCTATAATCTGTCTACCTGCTGATTTTTCAATTGTAAATGATCTAACAGCGATCGCCGTAGATTTCCCATTCATTGTAAAAACGAAAGTGTTTGAAATAAGGAGCAGAGCAGTTGATTTGTTTGGTTACATTGCGCAGGAACAGCCCGTTCCCGGGGTATGCACTCCAGATGTGGGTGAGCAATAAGGCAGAGCTTTCCAGAAACCCGAGGTCGAGATTTTTTCCTTGCAGTTTTGTCCAGTTCATTATTTATATGCCATATGTTGTCTCAAATTCACCCCTCTGCTATATCAATTAAAACCTTTTGCTTGTTGTTTTGTTGTTACATTTGAAGTGTGATGGTCTCTATCGTGAAGCATTTTCATTTAAATGTTTATTGTTCACGGTGCACAGCTCCTGAGCTATACCCACTGGAGGGAGGCAGGAGAAATAGGACATCAATCTTACCAGCTGGGTTTACAGCTTCATTGTCTGGTCTGATTTTATGAGAAGAAAGCACATGGTGGTGGAAGAGAAAAATTGCTAGGGGGTAAACGTGTCCTTTGAAATGCCATTCTTGGCTTTCTGACAGGGTATAAAGAGAAAGCCTATGGTGGATTTGTTAAAGTGCAGTGATGGAAAAGGAGCCAGGGTGGACTTTTTGGCAGGGAATTGAATTTTCCCTTCTCACATAGATGTTAACTTTCGGGAAGAACATGCTCTTCCACAGGAGCAGTAAGGAGCATCATCATGCACCCTCTCATCTAACAAGAGGGTTGGGTTGTTAGCGGTGCCACCTCAGAGAGGGTTGGCCAGACCACAGGCAAAACCAGAGAAGCTCGGGGACCCTCTGCGGGATCTCACTGACCAAGGGACCTGATTCGCCACTATCTCTGCATCCTGAACATCAGCCCTACTTCTAAGTGCCCAGTTGGCCTCCTGTTTGATTGTCATCCATTGAGCCATTGAGCCATCGGGCTGTTCAGTACTCACCCGCCTCAGGGAGGCCGGAAGGGAAGTATCCTGTGCTTAAAGAAGATGGTTAAAGAGGCTACACTCTGAATTCAGGCCACCTGGGTTCAAATATTAACCTCTGCCATCTACCAGCTCTGTGAGTGGAGCAATTTTCTCCATTTCTTTAAACCTCAGTTTCCCCATATGTAAAATAGGGACACAAATAGTGCTTCAGGAAGATCGTTTATGTGCAGACATTTGCACAATGTTAAACCCATGTTGAGTGCTCAGTAAATGCTGGCTTTCATTTCCTTTAAGAGATCTTGACATGCATCCAGGGCATCATAGATGCACCAAAGACACGACCAGGTAGCCCCGACCATCCCCTGATCTCCAGGCCCGAAGGAGGTTACACTGTGAAGACAGAGGGGGAATCCCTGGTGGGATGCTGGAAGTTTGCTTTTCCTTGGTGTTCTGTGTCCTTCCTGAAACAGGAAGTGTGCATTTCCTATTCACAGTGGTGAGATGGGGTCTGGGGTCCTCAGCTTGAGAGGCACCTCTGGCTCAGGAAGACTGAACAAGCCCAGCGTGGGACCTAGGTATAAGGAAGCACCCTTCTGTCTGCTTAGGGCCGGCTCTGACTGATCTTGAAGGGTGAGAGGGATGAAGGGAGCCCTGTTTTGTCCCACTCAGTTCATTTCAGCATGGGTGGAGCAGAAGCCCTGTCAGGATATTGTGAAATCACTGGAAATAGCACTTCCATTTTATATCTCAGAGATCATGTTGTAGTGGTAGAATTGGAGATGGATATCAGACTCATTCCTAACCATGTGGTGTGAAAACTTGATTATTTTCTGATAAATACCAAAACTAGAGAATTGAGGCCAGTTTCTCTACCCAAATTTCCATAGTGTCCCTTAAAATTACATCTCTCTGAGAGTCCACACATATTTTGCTGAGGGATACTCTTGAGTTGGAATCTTGTTGGACACACTTTCTTAACTAATCTGATAAATATTTATTGTGTGTATTATGCTTCAGGAAATGTAACAGGCACTGGGACATGCATCAGGAAACCAGACGGATGGGACCTTGCCCTCGTAGAACCCCCAGAGTAATCATCTCCTCACAGGCTCAGTGTGGAAACTTGTCTACAGGATAACTGTCCTTCCCACCCTTACTCAGCTGTCACTGCTTTGACTAATAAAATAGAGTGGAAGTGATGCTCTATCAGTTTAGGACCTTGTCTTCAAGAGGACTAACAGGTTCTGCTTTCTCTATTTCTCTGTTTTCCTACATCCATGGCTGCTGGTGTAAGAAGTGTAACTGCCCTGAGACCACAGACATACAGCCCTAGTAGGGTTATCGTGGCCTTCTCCAGCTGTTTGAGCCACTCCTCTGTGCTCTCATGGAATTCTTGACCCACAGAATCATGAGCATAACAGAATAGTGGTTGCTGTGAGCCACACGTGGTGGGGTGGCTTGTTAGGCAGCCGTGGGTGCTCGGAACACACAGTGTCTGGTCCATCTTTGACTCCTAGAGCCAAGCCATGACTAGCACACAGCAAGTGCTCAATAAGTGTGCACTGGACTTCATAAACTATATCTCACTCTAGCCATGCATTTACATCTCTGCATTGGTGGACACTCCCATTTGTCATGAGATAAACTGATACAGAGGCAGAAGTTAGGACATAAGTGCTACAAGGTTTGGACTGACTTCACAGGATTTGATTTCCCAGGACATCCAAAGGCAACCTCCCTCTCCCTGCACCTCACTGTCCACTGCACACACCTTTCAGAGGTGTTTGAGAGAAAAACAGCTTGCTCTTCATATGTGGATTCTTGAAGGCTTAGAGCATGAGCTTCAGGATGCCTACCTCTGAACTTGGAAGCTCGGTGTCCTCTGTTAGAGCATTAGTTCTTTGTGGAGACATGCCTGGCTCTTCAAACCATCCTCAGAGACCCACTTTTGGCTTGATCCTTGGCATTGACTATGGCTGACTCTCTGACTCTCTGACTCTCCGAGTCTTAACTAATCTGTTGGTAAAGACCTTCACAAAAACCATGCTGAGCCAGCTGACCACCCTACTTCTTCCGGTTCTTGAGTTATTAGTTCTTAGCCTTCCCCATGTCACGATGCTCCCATGAACACCGCCATAGTTTCCCAAAGAAATTTTTCTCATTCAGAAGGACTCAGTTCAGTAGAATCTTGCCTTATTCTGTTGTCCCACTTTTCCTCCCCAGGAATGGAATGTTTTGCATCCCTCGCCCCATGCAATCAGGCATACCTCTGACCGCTGGACTTCTCACTTGGACATTCTATGGGCCCTTCAAACCCAACATGAACAAACAAATTATCTCCTTTCTCCTGGCCACATAGTCTTTATACCTTGGGCTGACTTTTATGCCTTGTCCCCTTCTCGCCTGGCATTCAACCAGTCCTCTGACCTTATAGCATCTTCTTAGACGTTGCTCACACCTGCCTCCTCTATTCTATTACTGTTGCAGTTACCTCTTCTGTTATAACACCTCTGTCATGGCTCTGATATCCCACCCCCACTGTCAGGTTTACCCTGCAAATGTGCAGCTACCCATGCTTTCGCTCCCCCAGGGGAGACCCTTGACTGACTCTCCATTCTTTACTCAGTTAAGGCAAACACGTCCCCTGGCATTCTCAGCCATCTTCAATTTGTTCACCTTTATGTCTCATTCTTGTCTTTATGGCAGCAAAACTGGACTATTTTGTTTTCAGGCAAGCATGAGTCTTTTTTTGCAATCAAGACTAGGTTTGTGAGGTTCTTTTCCTCTAGAGCTCTTCTCCCTTCTCAAAGAGCCCACTTGTTTCCAAAGACCATCCAGAGTCAACCTCCTCAGTCACACCTCACCTGATGTAAGTCCCCTTCCCTGGCCCACCCAGGGGAAGTCTTTTCTTTGGCTGAGCTCACAAAGTACTTGGTTGCTGTCTATGGCAGCCGTCACTGAGCTTTGTATTGTAGATATCTGAGCACAGCTCTGAGTCCTGCTAGTAGACTCTAACCTTGCTGGGCATCAGGGCTAGGCACACAGGAGACGCCGTCTCAATAACTGAGAGATTGAATTGACCTGAGTTCAGCTGGAGCTCAGACTATCCAAGGATCACAGTGGATCAAATCTCTCTTCTCAGATCTTTTTGTCCTCTGCTGTCTTCCTTTCTTCTCATCCCTCTCTATCTCCCTAGGTACCCAGCACTCTCATGCATACCTTGGATTACGTGCAGTTCTCCACCTGCGTGCTGAGACAGTATCCTGGCTCCTAAGCTTCCTTTTCTTTGCTTCCTTCAAACTTACCTGCCCTGGGCTTTTCCCCCTCAGGTCTCACTTCATACAGGGAGCTAATCTTATAAATGAGTGTGAGTGGAGGTGAAAATCAATAGAAGCAGAACCAGAAAGGATTTACCATTGTTTGAGGGTTCACTGACCATTCCCACTGACCTATCCCAGTTCAGGCTGTCACCATGATCTGCCATTTGTGTCACTATAACAGGTCCCAGTGGCTTGTTTCCTTTTACTCACTCTGTAAGCCCTGGAATGCTGCACGTTGCTCCCCAACATATGACAACCTAAGGCTCTGGTCATTTTTGCTGCATTTTAAACTTTTCAATCTATCTCAGGCCGTTCATATTCAGACTCCCAGCTACCCTTGCTTACCTCTCTCTTTGGACATGGCACGGCCCTTGCTGATCCCCTTTGCTTTGGTCGGACTCACTCCCACGCTCATGATCTCCACTCCCATGTCACTCCCAAATGTGCTCAGGGGTCTCTTGTTTTCATCTCTTGGGTCATGTTGCATCTCCTTCCTGTTGTGCCCCTCTGCTCTTCCCTGCTCATCAAAAGCCATCCCCTCCTCGGTACAGATTCCTTTTCTTTATGGAGCAGTCCTGGGTCGCTGCCCCCCGCCACCCCCCAGCCATCTATCGGCCTTTGGATGGTTCTAATGCTTCTCTCCATCACTGTTTGGTGATTAATCATACACTGCCTCATGACACTTCTTGTACGATATCGAGCTGTTATTTATCTCTCATATATTTGTTCACTTTCCTTGCATTTATGTCTTATGCCTTCAAGTTCCCTGAGAGCAGAGAGCATATCTTTGGCATTCTTTTTTATTCCCTTCAGTGCCTTGCTTGCTTGTCATAGCTGCCCTATAAATGTTTCTGGAATATCAAGGTTTAACCTTCCTTAGGTGAGCCCTACATTTATTTTATAACAGTGATCTCTGAGGCTTTAAGCGAGGCAGTAACTATTGTGGGACTTTCTCTGACTAGCAGGGAGGTCATGGGCGGAGGGGGCACGGGCGGTGTGTGTTCTGGCACCTGAGGGCCTTTGGTTGTTCTTTATGTCACCCTATACTAGTGATGACTGACTCGTCCTGATGGTCATCATGCACCAAGATCTGTGCTAAGCTCTCTAATATATAATTTAATCTTTGAAATAATACTGTGGGGGGTAATTATTATTAGGATCCCAGTTTACAGTTTAGGAGACTGAGATAAAGAGAAATTAAATAATTTTTCCCAAGGCTTATTATAGCTCATACGTGTGGTGTGCCAGGATTTCAAACCCTGTGGTGTGGAATTTTAGCCACTATTCGTAGTGCACCCTGACCACATCTGCAAAAACAAAACAAAACAAAACCAAAACCAAAACCAAAACCAAAAAAACAAAAACAGCCTTTATATTTATAAACTGGTACCACTACATTCTATATCCTCCATATGTAAAATCTTATTTAATTGACTCGACACCCCTATGAAGAAATTGGGGCACTTCTATTTCATCCCCGTTCTTATTACTTATATTTTGGATTTCATCCTCTTCCATAACCTCAGGTGCTTTATCCTGCTCATAATTCCTCCTCTCTCTTGTAAAATCAATGCTTCTAGCTTAATTTTGCTCAGTACATCATAGAAACTTGTGTTGATTAGCAATGCATTTAGCTGTTAATAACAAAAAACTCAACTTATAGTGGCTTAAACTAATAGGGGTTTATATTTCTTAATAAAACAAAAATATTAAAGGTAGGAAGCAGCTGCTGTTGGTTTAGTAGCTAAACCAAACCTGGACTCTCTGCAATTCTCTTAGCCTTTCCCTCCCACTCGACACCTCATGTTGGCAAGAAGACTGCTGCAGCTCCAGACGTTCTGTCCCTTCAGGGGAGGGAGAAGAGGCTTCACTTCCTACCTCCCCCGGAGCTCCATTCACGTCTCGTTGTCCAGATTGCATTCCCTTGCTAGTTGGAGCTGGAAAGAAGGTGGGGAAAGCACATGTTCATCTTTTGGATTTCACCCTCTCCCATAATCTCAGGTGCTTTGTACTACTCATAATTCCTCCTCTCTCTTGTAAAATCAACACTTCTAGCTTAATTTTGCTCGGTACATCATAGAAACTTGTGCTGATTAGCAATACATTTAGCTGTTAATAACAAAATTGGCACATTGCATCCCTGAAAGTCAGGGTCATGTTATTGAGGAAGAAGGGAGGAATGGAGAGTGGAGAGGCAATTGTCTACCATAGCACTTGCTCAATCTTCGGTGAATAAATAAACAAATGAATACATGAACTTAAGCTTATTTATATTTAAGTTATGAAAGCAATACATAAATGCACTCTTATTGTAAAAAATAATCCAATATGCCAAAGAACACAAAATAAGAGAAAATTCCTCTCTTTAGTCAACCTCAGACATATAGCCCTCTTTGGAGATAATTACTGTTTTCAATATGGTGAACATCCTTTTAGACATATCTGTCAGCATGGGCAGGTACAGATATCTGTCTGTATCTATATCTATACCCATGTGTCTATATATTCATATATATGTAACCATGTGATGAGTTAATATTTTAGTTTTCTAAATGGAATAATATGCTTTTTCTATTAAAATGAGCATATCTCATAGGTTTTAGTTCTGTGCTTTGCTCTTTATCTTTTTACAGTATAGTTAGTGTATCTTGAAACTGTTTCCCCACCAACACCAATAGAGCTCCCTTATTCTTTATCCAGACCCCAGAATAATCCATAGATTGGATGTGCCATGGCTTACTTGATCTTTCCCCTGGTTTTGAATGTTGGTATTGTCTGGCCTGGACTAATAACCCTGTTTTTGAATGAGGAAGGTGCAGTTCGCTGGAGGATCAGTGACTGTTGTTGGTCACATACCTGGTCAGGGGGAGCGCTTTAGCACCAGGTGTCAGGATTCTCCCACCCTGTGTGTTTCCCAAAGCTGCCATGACCTTGAGGAAGGTCATGGTCGAAGGTGCCTGGGGGACTCCATTAAGAGCTCCAAAACAGCTGAAATGATTCCTGTGGAAATGCTGGTTGGTGTCAAGATCTCACATCAAAAGAGTTCTAACTAAATATCTGCCAGAGACATAGACATAATTTTCTTAAAAAACAAACAAACAAACAAACAAAAACAACCAAAAATGCCCCCAAACCAAGAACAAACAAAAAACAACAACAAAAAACCTAAACAAATAGCTATCTCAGAAGCTTTTCTTCCTGAAATGATGTATTACAAGCATCTCTGATTTCCCAGAAGGAAGTGATTTTGATTCTTGTCCCAGAGTCTCTTCCTTAGGTGAAAGGGTGACAACAGAGCTGAATTCTTGGAGCTTTATGTTCTTTCGAAGCTCACAGTGAGAACGATCATGCCACATTCAGGCAGCGCCAGGCGATCATCAAAGTCTTTTCTTCCTCCTTGGTCTTGGAGGGCAGGGGTAGATTTGCCAACGTGCTCATATTTGAAAGTGTAAAACATATGTTAACATGCATAAAGGGCAATGAAATCACATAACGGTGCATTAAAGCCTCCGGAAGACCAAGTAAAAGCTCAGCATATCTGTATTTTCTGGGGTTGGCAGGGAAAGAGCCATCTGCCGTCACACACTTCATGGTAGTTTTCACTGTGTATTTACCTAAAATGATTGCAGAGACACATGCATCGTGCAGAAATGCTCTCTGATTTTCTTCAGGTATGGAGCAAGACCTGGATGGCCAAACGTGGCTTGTCAGTCGTTCCAGATATTAATCAAGGCCGAGAGAAGGCGAGTGTTGGAAGGTAGGAGAAGACTGTCCCTTGACCTCAGCTGGTGCATACAAACCAGAAGGAGGATGTTCTGTTGCAGGAAAGGAAAAAACATCATTTTCCCTTCTGTTTCTCTCAAAGGCAGGGCTTATTTACATAAACTAAAATGTTAATTTTCTCAGAAATCAAAGCCACTGGCAGACTATTAAGTACAATTCATGTGTGTGTGATTAACATTGGATGCCCTCTTGCTCTAGTAGAATCTTATTTTTTCGAAAGACATATGGAACTCATTCATGCTTGTATTACCCGTATCTGTGTGTTCATATAGCTGTTTGACTCTGTGTTCAGTGAAATGTCATAATTTCTTTTACAACAGATTCGGAAGAGAAAACGTTCGAGCAGAATGTTATAAATGGGAGAGGAAATGAAACTGTGTGTGTGAGTGAAGTGAGGATCATGAAAGTGACCTGTGTATCAAGGAAGCCATTTTCCTATGGGATAGCAAATTTCCAATAAAAATGGGAAGGCCAGGAGCAAATTTTAGAAATGGAACCTTGCCATTGATTACATGATGTTCTTCGGGTTTTGGGGGGCTGCCATTTGAAGTCTTGTTGATGAATGTTTGCTTTTGTATCTACATTTAATAGGAGAGTTTCACGTGTGCTTAGGAGCTACCAGCCTCATTAAATCACTGGCTTGCAGATGTAATTGAAGAGGATAAATTTGATTTGGGGAGGTAGAAACACCATTTTCTCTGGAGTTTCCAGCAAAAGAACAGTGGTTTTGGTATGGATGATTCTAGGTGGGTTATTTTAGAAATTACATGAAAAATACCAGAATTTTCAGAAATTTAATTATTTTCACAGTAATTGCCCTGAAATAAAAAATACATGAAATTATTCCTACTCTTAGGGAATTTTCTGATTGCAGAAAGTGTGCAGTGACAACATTCAGGCAATGATGCTTTCTTATTAACTCAATAAAAACACTCTGGTGTCGGAATGATTCTGGGACCTCTGGGAATAAGCTGCTCTGGTGTACAGACAGTTACATGTGTGCTGAGGTCTGTGGGACTGGCGGCACCGGGCAGGTGGGAAATGGGGGCAGTGGGAACGAGGAAGTGCTCTAGGAATTTGGGCATGTTCTCACCTTCTTTCTGATTTCTACACCCAAATCAATGCCTGCCTCTGGCTCTCACATCTGTGATCACTCCTCCCAGCATCTTGGTTCCTTCTCAGGTTTTTGATCTCTAAATGTCGGAGGGCCCTGTGGATTGTGCCCGGACCACTTCTCTTTTCTATTCATGCTCACTCCCTAGATGATCTCCAGTCACATGGTTCTCACACCACCTGCCTGCTGATGGCTCCCAATATGTCCTTCAACTTGGACCTCTCCCCCAAACTAGACCCACATGTCCAACTGCCTACTTGATAACTCTCGTTGGTCCAATGAGCACATCAGACTTGACATTTCTACACCTGACCTTCTGATAAGTCTTTTACCAAGTCTACCAGCAACTTCCTCATCTTGGTTAATGTAATCTCATTTTTGTAAAATCTCGGCACCATCATTTTCTTCTCTCGTTCTCTCACGCTTTCCATCCAGACGATCAACATCCTGATTGTTTGTCCCCCTCCACTGCCACCACCTTGGTCTAAACCACCATCATCCTTTGCATGCTAACTGACCTTCTTGCCTTTGCCTTTGTGCCTCTGCAGTCTATTCTCAACCAGCAACCAGTATGATCTTGTTAAACTAGGTCACGTGGTTTTCCATCTCATTCAGAGTAAAAACCAAAGTTCTCACTGGACGGGACCATAAAGCCCGACACGACCTTGCTCTGGGTAACCCGTCAGATTTTATATTGTATACGTTCCTTCTTGCCCTTCTCTTCACTGAGACCACATTGGCCTTCTTGGGTTTCTAGGACATACCAGGAATGTTCTTGCTTCAGGGAATTTGCATTTTCTGTACCTATTCTCAGAATGCTCTGCGTGTAACCACGTGGTTTGCTCTCATTCTCTTGAAGTCCTTTAGTGCCTTATCAAAAATTTTATTCCTCCTCTGATACCACTTGTCAGGCTGTCTGACTTTGAATCTTTTCCCCTCTACTTAGTAGCCATGGGACCCTGAACAAGATGCCTTAATTTGCCCATCTTTTGAATGGTGACAATGATAACAGTATTATGTTGAAACATGAGATTTCCACATCCACAGGGCAACTGGTGCAGTATTGGTAAGCTTCTTGTGGTTCAACCTAATAGCCACCTCACGGGGATCTGATAAGGGCAAAATAAGGTCATGCATGTGAAGTGCTTTGGGCAGGACCTGGTCCATTGTTAACCTTAAATAGTTTAGGCTATTAATACTGCCAATTAAAGTCCCTGGTGGGTCACTCAAGGCATTCCAAAATGTGGCCCCTGAAGTTTGTCTATTTTTACCTTTCTTTTGTGCTTCATAACATACTTACCACACTTGGACAGGGAAGCACTTACTGGATTTCCTAAACCTTGCTGGCTCTTTCGTGCCTTTTTGTTTTCGATTGTATCAGTCCCTCCTACTGGAATCCCCACTCTCTGCCTGTCTGAGTTTTAAGATCTAGCACATTTAGCCCCCTCCTCCACTTCTGTGTAGATGTCTCTGCTCCTCCTAATTTCACTTTCCTCTGTGCTGTTTCTGAGATTTGAACAAACTTCATTGTGTGTATAACAATGATTGATTTCCATATTTGTCTCCATCACTTGACTCTGGCTTCCTCAAATGCAAGGGTGGTGTCTGACTCATTTGTATCTTCAAAATCTTGCACAGTCTAACATCTAATAGCTCCCAATACATATCTAGTGAATGAATGAATGGGCAAGTTCAGAACATGGAGACCTCATTTTAAGAAAGCTCTCATATACCACCGGTCAAGAATAAGCTAACAGTTATGTAGATGTGCAAACCATGGAAGCATGATGAATGAATGCATTTCAGAAACCAGATAAATAGACTTAGGAATATAACAGGACAGGGAGAGAGAGAGCATTGGGAAGCAGAGATACTGAAATGAATTAGAGCTGAGAGGATGGCGGTTTGCCTTTTGGCCTCTTCCATGGTTCCTGATGGTGTGGCTGGCTTTTGTCCCATGGATTACTATAGGAAGCCACTTCCTGCCAGAGGCTGAGCCGGAGACCTGTGGGGCTGTACCCTCGTTCTGAGTGATGTGCCGCAGAAGCCCCAGGATGGTGAGCAGGCTGTTATAGCTGTCCTTTTAGAGGCCTCGGGATACACTGGCTGAGGAACAGAATCTCAGATGATTTTTAATTCAAAGGAAACATTCTGGCCTGGCATCCATGCCTTTAGATCTTTATATACACCTGGGTTATCAGATTAATAGAGGCCGATGGCTTGGGGATGATGGTGAGCAGAAGGCCCTGTTATAGCTGTTGAACTGATACAACCTGGGTCCTTTCTCTGTGGACCATTGGCCCTCTACCTGGACATCAAAAGTGCTGGTCTAGAGAAAAATGACTTGCATGATAGCTGCATTTTTCTCCAGTCCCTGGGAATGAGGTGAAGGGACAATTATAGGAAAGATAAAGTTACATTAAGTGATGCTCGCTTCCTGCTCAGATTCTTTCCCCTGCTAGGATATTTCATGATCATGACCCATGGATTTACATTATAATCAGGCTATCTTATGTGTCTGTATTTCTTTCGGTGCCTAGTACAGCATCTTGCAAATGGACACTATTCAGTGACTTATGCTGTGAAGGCTGGATGTTTCCAACTGCAGGAAAACTGGCCTAGGAGTGAGGCATTCAGCTGTTCCAGTTTTCTGGGATTCATTTAGGAGGACAAGATTAAAAGAGCAGGATATCTTATAATTTTGTTTTATAGCTTGTCTGTGGAAGATGCAACCCCCCAAGATTTTTCCAGCCTGATCTGATTTGGTGGCCCTTAAAGAAAGTGTCACCACTACCAAGGAGTTGACTTTGTAATACACT